>JAUTXW010005001.1:0-93768 GCA_030620095.1 Kuschelorhynchus macadamiae | reverse complement strand
ATTTCAAAGAAAAATAAGACCATTGCTCAAGGGCTCATTGAAGGAGATTTTCTAAGGAGACTTACCTTTTGTAACTAGTACATTAACAAATGCAAGGAAAATGTAAATTTTAGCAGCGCTATTATATGGACTGACAAATATTTTAGTAACTGTGAAATTCCTAATAAACATAATCGTGACCATTGGGAAACAGAGAATTCTAGATTGTTATTCCACGTATGCAAACTCGATTTGGCATGAACGTTTGGTGTGGCATTTACGGTAAAATAGTTTTTCATATTAGCTGGTTTAACTGCTTTATACATAATCTTGTATTTTCAGGTAATCTACTTATAGGGCCATTTTTTTACCAGCATAGTTTTAACTGGTGAAAGATATTTAGATATGCTAGAAAACCAAATTTTACCAGCAATTAGAGATGAACACAATACGGATTTCATAATGTTTGGTTTCAGCAAGATGGCTGCCCAGCACACAATTCCAGGGCTGTCAGAGATTGATTAAGGACTTTGGGGACAAATTAATTTCCAATGGTGGTCCTACATCATGGTCTGCTAGGACGCCAGATATTACGCCCTTGGATTTTTTTTGTAGGGCGTTAAAAATGAAGTTTTGAATTTGAACCTCGAGACATTGGCTGTACTCGAAGAGAGAGCTCAGGAAGTGTTTGCTAATATTAACAGAAACACACTTAGACGAGCGAAAAATAGTGCAGCATTTTGTTTAATATACCAAATATTGTATTCTTTTGTGTACTTGTGTATGTTTTTAGTTAAAGATTATTATTATGTTTTCGTATTTCTTGTGATTACTACATTAAATATTTTTTGAATATTTTGATGGTTTTTCTTAGGAAATGTAAATGTATGGCGTCCATAAGAAGAAATAAAGTTGGTGATTGTGAAGGATAACCGAAACGTCGTAATTAAAATCTAATGCAATAACCGTTTCCTACACAAGAAAATGGCTGTAAAAAAGTGTTCATAGATTTTGAAACAAAATACAAATAAACAAGTTACAGGGCTTTACAGAAAATGCCACTTTTTAGTTTTTTCAAAATATCTCGAAAACCAAAAAGGTTAACGCCACTGACGTTTTTAAATTACCGATAAAATTCTGTAAATCTTTGCCCATTTAATCATTTTGTATCTCCTATAGTTTCCTTTATCCCAATACATGCATCACCAAAATAGCCCACACTGTATACATAGATTCAAAGAACACAAGAATTATTGTATATATACATACCTATATCTCTTTAAAAATATTTAACATAAAAAGAATACATTTCTTGCAATAAAATATTTTAAAATACCTTCCGAGTCATTTGCTTTATTTTGCAGTCAGCAAAAAGAAAACAAAGATAAACAAGTTTAGTAATGTTTTTAATAAAATAATGTAAAAAAATATATATTAGGTATGTTATTAAGTATGCCCGCTTCATATTTGCAAGAAAACATACATGATTTTATGAATGAAACAGCACAAGATGTTGGGTTTCTCAGTTATTTTGTCTATGGATAAACTCAATATTCTTCAAAGTGCTTTATTTTACAATGTTCCTTTTAGAATTATGAAAAACTAACAGTAATATGATCCCTTCCTACCTTAGTCGGTGAGGCAGGATTCGAGCTGTCCTTTGGTCTGCTCCAATAACGCTCGGGCCCTCTCTCGCTGCTCAGAGTGGCGCATTAGGATTTGCTGTACAACACGTGTGTGAAAAACTTTTTAATTCTCTGCCACACCTTATTATCAAAATAAGTATTAGTAAATTAGATCAAATTTAACTATAATAACCCTTGAACGAGTCCTAGAATTTTCACAAGCTACAATATACCGGGTAATACAAATAAGTGGCTCACTTTTTCTATGACAAGATATTAATTAAAAAAAAATTTTGATTAGGGTTTAAGTTTCTAGATTAAATAGAAAGATATACCAAAACCATAAACCGGGACTAAGGATCAGTTCATCTCCAACCACCCCTGCACCCTGAACTTTGTTTATTGGTTGTAAATGAGGTGCTACCGATCGGCTTCGAATGAGAGACGCAGGAGCATGGCATGCTAGATGGGAGGTTGAATTCATGCAAGGATCTCACATAATGTGGAAAGAGAAATCCCGTTTTCTACCTATAAAGCAGTATGATCTTCAGGCAAACTGAGGTGTCATAAAGGTTTTATTCTCTCAATCCCAAAAGGTTATATTCTCTCAATCCCAAAACAAGATGATTAGGAGAGTAACAGGGTGGAATTCTCTAGGGATTCACTTGTCTGTTATACGGATGGTTCACGTATGATATTATTGCAATCCACTCCATTTCCTGTGCAGATGTGTAAGACTACCTTGGAAAGATATCCAGCTTATATAGTAAGATCAGGTGGGAGGTGGTGTTTGAGGGAGGATCTTGGTAGACTGAAAGGATCTCATAAGGCCAGATTCATGGATAGAAACCTGGTGGCAGGTGGTGGTTGAGGGAGGATCTGGGATAGACTGAAAGGTCCTTTATAAGGCCTACCAGTCAGGTCTCTAGACCCCTCCCCTACTACTATCGGTTTGAAAAGACGAATAATGAATGTCACTTATTTCATATTGATTAGGTTTACCGATTCTTTAACGAGTTTTTTTGCATCTTTTAGTGTGTTTTTTTTGAGTGCTTAGAGGTTTTGAGGTCAATTAAATCCTATTTAATACCTATTCATGACTAAACAGTTTACTCTTTGTGGTCAGAGCTAAAAAACTAGAGCTTGTTTATTTTCTCACAGGTGATTTTAGAGACCTTTCCATTGTCAGTACACAACAGATAAACTAGGAAACTCCATTTTAACAAAATCTAGAACATTCTAGTCCTAAACTAAAGAAGACCCTTAAATCCTAACTTCACCATTGCATTTTGGACTTAAAGACGACCCTTAACTACGGCTATATAACAAAAAATAAACGGCCGGCGGACAGTTAACGTACTGTCCATTTTATAGAGCATACAAATTATTAGTATAAAATGAATATCTCATTTTGCACAAAAATTGAATTACATTCTTATGCCCGCCCATTAAGAATATATAAACCACAAGAAGCATATAACAGAGAATTCTACTTACAGGATTCGGCTTGGGCAAGTCTGCAAAGACGTCCTCTTTATCCTTGCCCTCCACACTCTCCACTTTTCCATTGATTTCACCATTAACTTCTTTGGCGGGATTATCAGAGTTATTCGTAGGCGGAGGGGGAGGAGGAGGAGGTTCCTCTTCGTCGTCAGAGCCAAACGGATCCGTCAGTTCTCTTCTGGTCATCAATATCGGTTTTTGAGTTTCGTTTTTCTTTTCTTCCGGTTTTTTAGATTGCAGTGTTTCTTTGTCTTTGGCCGGTGATGACATCACCTAATGTAAAGCATATTTTTTAAAAAAAAGTATGTAAACTAAGTTATTGGAATTAGGAAAAGCGAAGCATTTACATGGCTTAAATGTACGGGGACTTTAATGGTAATCCACCTTTTAGAATACTGGTTTAAATGATATCAAAACTGTTATTTATATACATAGGGGGAGTGAGTCTCAAGCATGTGGGCCAGATCCAACACATTGTTTTAATGGAACATCAAATACATAACTACCAACATTTTAAAAGACTTCCATTGTCCACACTGTCCATGAAAATCTACCTTGAGTATTAGAATAATTATATGTGAAGATAAATCAAACCTAGTATATTTTAAAATCATCAATAAAATACCAATTTGTTGAAGATATAATACATAACTAAAAAATATAGGTTGAATTTGTCATTCTATATACATACAAATATCTTCACATGACCTACGTAATAAACTCTAAGTATAACTTTTATGCTTAACAGTTTCGTCTATTTCCTAAAATTTAACTATTAGTTGGAGTGGCCAGTTATGTGGTTTTGGAGGTAGAAGGGAAGAGGCATTTTACTATTTTAATGTCCCCTTTTTCTTTTAGTTCTTTTTTTTTATTCAAAATCTTGATTTGGTAGATTTGAAAGGGTGCTTGCTGTCAAATATCTTATATAGAACAAAATCATAGACATAATAAACATCTATGAACAAAATTTATACTTGCTAATAATATTAAAATTAAATTTAAGGTGGTTATAATACTGTTATAATAACTTCTGTAATACTTCACTAACAATATACAATTATTAACAGCAAATAATTATTCAAATATCCTGTTATTTCCATACAATGTCAATGTTTAAAAACCGACAACACCGACGTATTTTTGTCAATCGCAGAGTACACACGTTTACAAAAACTAGTAAAACAGTAAATCGAACAAAGTGGTATTGTCTTCAGTCAGAGCATTTTGTCTGGATAATTTTTGTGCAAAAATTTAATTTATTTACGCGTCTCTTTCCAGTTCAGAGATATTAATTTTGTTCCTAATATTTTATTAATTTGTACGTACGGGTAATTACTTTAAGGGTTAATATGATTTGTAATTGCTATTTTATTGTTTTTTCGAAAGCAAAATTACATATCTGCACTTTTTTTCCTTAAGCTACATATTTATAAATTCCGAGGCAAAACCAACATATGTAGATACAAAAAACCCAGGTATACATATTTCTTTATACATATTTGAAATAAAAAAACACCTTTTTTACAATAAATTATATAAAAATATTATATGTCAACAGCAAGAAGAAAAGATGTCTGTCATTATAACTTTACAACGTTGCCTGTTGTGGAATTCAATAAGGAGGATAGATATTTTTTCTTTATCACACTTACGTGAAGCACACGTTTATTTACTGTAATCACTGCAACAAAAAATACACGATTTTATGAATGAAACAGCACAAGATGTTTGGTCTCTCTGTTTTATGTCTATTGTACAACCTAATTCTATGATTACCCAAAACAACTTTAAAAAGGTTTTAAGGTGATTCGACAAGCCATGTTTTATGACCGTTTTATAAAAGAGTCAACGGTTTTAATCATGATTTAAGACGAACATTAAATAGTTTAATTAAAACAATTTACTGTTTAATACCTTAAATAAAATAGGTTTTAAAACTAACTTAAAATATTCAAAATAGATTTAAGGTGGTACAGGTAAACAAATGCGTTTTTTTAAGTTATCATAAAAGGTTTTTTCTACAAGATTCTTAACTGTTTAAGTCATTCTTTTTTTATTGTTTTTAACAAGCAGGGATCGACTAGTAGTAGTAAAACCAAATGCTTTTAATGTTTTAAAAAAATTACATTAAAATTACGTTGTTAACTCTGAATTGCAAATGGCAACCATTTAGTTTGCGGTTTGGAACAATATTTTATAAAAGTGCGACATTCAAAAATTAAATGTTTTTTTTTTTAATTTAGGGTTTCATTTATTTTATGTATTTCTTACAGATATCATGCTAATAACCTATTTTTTACGTAAAGAAATGCGTTTACAATTTTTTTCAATTGTAATTTCGCTAAAAAATATTTACTATGACGTTTGTTTTTAAGAGTGCGTATTTTTTAGACTTATCTAACACATTTATTAAAAAGTACCCTCTAATCTAGCTGCAAATCGCTTTAAGCAAGTAAATGTAATGCAATGATAAAACCTTGAAGACAACCTATATGTTGTAAGAGTTTTATAAGTTTGGTTTTATAAAAGCTTTATTGGTTATTTATAGCAAACATACAACATTTATATTAAGTTTTATGATCTTAAAATAATCTTTTCTTTAAAATAGACTGTAACAACCCTCTTAAGAGCGGACCCTCTGGGTTTTAATAAGGTTTTATCACTGTTTTAATGAAGTTATAATGCCAAAGAGAATACAAGAAGACATTTTAAAAGATGTAACAACTTCCTATATCCATTCATAAAATTAACGGTGTTTCTTGGGTAGTTTTATACATACATATAGATACAGGGTGTTAAACTTTGCCCAAATGCTATATAAAATACACATAGGGAAAACACGATCACACAAAATATGCTTGCAACATATTTAGCATAATAATATAGTACTACCCAAAATAAAAAAAAAGTTTTATATAAACATAGGTCCACAAATGCTTTGTTCTCAATATCCAGGGTGTTATACTGCAAACTTTTTTCTCACTATATCTCAGAAACCAAACATTTTTCGACTTACGTTCACAGAAAACTGTTTTTCTTATTCTGGGAGGTACTATGCGTTAAATATGTTGAAGAAAGGCTAATTTGGGGTAATCCCCTTTTCCCCGTTCATATTTTACATAAGATTTGGTGTAATGTAACGCCCTGTATCTTAAAGACTATGTTATAAGAGTAAATTGTCCCCATGAGATCCTTTGATCATATCGAGAACTGCATTATATTAGAAAAAAAAATAGAAAAATTAACCAAAAGCCAAGAGATGTGAAAATTTCTTTAATTTCAAAAAATCGACACATCTTCATTACACGAAATATCAGGCAAAATCCCCAAAGATGCCTCATACTATCGAAGACAAAATGTTGAAAAGTATTTTTAATTTAACGATATCCATACCCAATAACCATTTTTTCTTTATTCACCAATGTTACGAAAGATTGCGTTGTATATTTAAAATTAACAATCAGTTTATATATAAATGTTAATACGACGATTTTACTTACCTTGCACATAATATTTTTCGAACTGCTTAAGATAATATCCTTGACATCTTTCACTGTAGGTGGAGACTTTTCTTTACTGTTCTCTCGAACTGGCATTGGTTCGGTCGTAATTTTAAGAGGCAAGTTTAGTTTGGACGCGTCTCCTTTGCTTCCTTCTCTGTTTGCAATATTCATTTCCCGCTCTAAAATTAAAACATTGATCAGTACTAGCAAAGACAGCTAATACTCCGTATAGATGGTCCATTGAATGTTAAATAGAACACCCCCTAAATAGATCCCAACTATAGTAGGGATCCATCGAGAGATTTCCGCGTATCTAGGCGTAATTTCACGGCGAGTGTTGCCAATATCTAGTACATACTGGCAACACTCTTCGAAGTTGAATTATGCATACAAATATTTCTAAACAAACAGACGTAATTAGCGCTTTCGGCAACTCCGAGTCTAACCTTGTTGCGCGCTAGGTAATACTTCGATTAAAAGGCGACACGAAGATTAACAGTGGCGACTTTATTGTGTATCTGATAAACCGCCTTTACGCAGTATCTTTGATACTAGTTAGTAATAGAGTAGTAGTCTAGTTTAATACAAAAATTCAACAAGTTTTTTTTAATACAGCGCGAGTAAACATATACAGGGTGTAGCAAAATATGTTAATTTTTTTAAAAGTCTATAAACTTTAATTGTTAATATTCATTTTGAATCCATAGCAATCGGAAAACAGGGTTGTTAGCAGTTTTGAATTATCAAATTCTCTGACTTCCAGATTTTCCCTGACAATCCCCGGAAATTCCAGGTTATATTTTGAGAATTTATATTTATTATAAAAAAGCCAACAAAATTATTGAAACTAAACTTAAATGTAATTGTATAACAAATATGAAATATTAAAGAAAATGCTATAGTAATAAAGCAAGCAGGGTTACTTTAACTGGAGGGGGTATACATTTTTAAAAGGATATTCTGTTCTATTTAAAATTCAGTAAAAAAAAAGCAGTTATACAAAGCATTTACAAACAAAAAATTCTTATATGCTTGCGACATATCCTTATTAAAAATTAAATTTAAAAGGATTATAGAAAAAAGAGAAAATAAGTATTTTAAATTTTTCGTCTCAGTTCCGATATTTCCAGTTCCATGGATGCTGCTTCCTTTTCTAGTTTTTTCTATTCATTTTCTAAGTGATACAGTTCACTTTCGGCTGTTTTTTTTCAACATATATTTCTTTCCCTTTTCGGCGATTTTGGTTGTCAAGGGAATCTTGATAAGTTTTGTAAGCATTTTTAACACATACCCTCATTTTGGCGGAAATATTAACATTTAATACACAATCTATTTGATAAATTGCGTCATATACTTGTCTTTAGCAGATAATGGACTCCTCGTGGCGTTTCCATGAGAAAGGATCAAAATTAACTTAATAACGCTACAATTTTTAAAGTAGTCATTTTGTCACAAGAAAGTGTAGAAAAATGTATCCAATCGAGTAGTTTGATTATATGTTTTGCAAAAATTTATAAATTCGGTATCTATTAGATGCTGGCTATACCGTTGACCACTTTTTTCTGCAATTTCTGCCGAAATTTTTTTCTTTTTCCTTCAAATACTTTAACACCTTTTGGGCTCTTATATGTGAAACTCCTTAATCAAGCATGATGTTTGGTTTTTAGCATGTTACATATTTAATAAACTTATATATAAAACAACAACGTTCTATTAACTGTGCATAAATGTCTGACATTCCGACAAAAAACAAGGTCTTTTAATGCTTTTTTATTATTATTTTCAAAATTTGATTTTAAAATTTGTTAGAGACCTTTATCTGTAACTTTTTTTTTTGATTAATTCGTTTAGTATTTGTAATAGATCATCATACAAAAAAGGAACCATAGATTTATAACTGATTTTTTTAAATGGTTCTTGGTCTTAACGTATTTTTTAAAGCCTTTTTTGTCTTAGTAACTGAAAGATTTGATGGAAGCTTACTGGCTTTATCTTCCATACAAATTTGAAGGGGAGATAACATGTACAAAGCCCTTTCACAGACTCGAACATTTTCTACCCACCTAATTTTACAAAATGTATAGGGGAATTTGTCAAAATTTGTAAGACGCTAAGAAGCCTGGAAAAGTGTCAAAGTAAACGTCAAAAAGACTCGCTGAACATCGTGCATTCTCTAAAATGAATGTGTTAAATATCGCACCTGTTTGAATTTGAATTCTCCCTGCCAGATTCAATTTTAAAACGGATTGCACAATTTAGTTTTAATTATTGAAAACATCGAAAGGGTTTGAGAAGTCCTGAGCTATCTGCAAGAAGGCATTTTCAAACTTTCTTAAATTAGAGATACCTCTCTGAGAATATTGCATGACGATTTAAGTTTACATCCATACCAAATTCATATTGTTCAGGAAGTGAAAGACAACGATTTTGCGTCAAGACTTGCTTTCAGTTAAACATTTTTGGAACTTCTGCGAAACATTCCTGACTTGTTGGAAAAATATTCATGTCAGATGAAGCTCATTTCCATCTTTCTGAATTTGTTAATAAACAAAATTTTCGTGAATGGTCGTAAGAAAATCCAAACGAAATTCAACAAATTCCACCTCACAGCCAAAAAATTATTGTATGGTGTGCAGTGTCAGTCCAGGGCATTACAGGGCCGTATTTTTTTGAGGATGAAAATGAGGAGAATATAACAGTTAGATCTGAACGCTACAAGCATGTGATGCAAACATTTTTTTCAACAAGAACTGCGAAATTTTCCAGAAGACACATTTTTTGGCTAATTTCTAAATTTGGCGATGTACAGGGTCTTTCACTGAGGAAGAAAAACGGTATTTTTTTACATCCCCTGTATTTCTCAACAAATTCAAAATAGCCAATATATGTATATTCACTCTGAGAATTCGAAAATCGTAACAAAAAAACAATCGAATGAGAAACAAAAGACTTAAGCCAAGGATGTTGCGTTTTTTAAACGGAACACCCTATATATTATTAAATTTTTGGATTCTATGGTCAAATCTAAGTGTTTTTTAGTAAGGGTACTATATGTCTATCTTCATCTGTTTTTCATTTATTGATGTTTGAAAATTCACATTTTTGCTTCTTTGAGCCGTCATAGAACCTGACCGGTTGAACCTGAAGCAAAATAACTTTCACACTCCAATCTTAGTTTTTGATAAACTATCTTATGATGCCAAACAAAAAAAAACTGAAATTATTTTGGTACCTATTTAATTGAACATATTCATATGAAATGTACGTGATGCTGGTGATCTCCTTACTTCAAAATCACCTTAATTTTGACGTATTAGTACGTATTATATCAATTTGCCGTAATGAGATATTCGTTAAATGGAAAACTGCAGATTGTGACGCTGTATTATAAGTGTCAAGAATACGCCAGTGAAGCAAGAACTTATATTGCAGTCTTCCGGTTCGTCTCGTCGAAGACAGACCTCTGTGTTATTAACATAAGTGGTTCCACGTGTTCGGTTCTGCTGCTTTATATTCGGGGGGAAACGGGAGACTCAACCGCTCTGTGTGGAAACTAACGACCCCGCTAGAAAGGGAGCAAACGCTGTGAACGTGTTAGGCCTAGTTGTTCCTGCATTCTATCCCGTTCGTCTGCCGCAGTTCTACAAAGAATATTAGCGTAATGGCCGCTATGTGGCGGGAGTAGGAGGGGTAAGGGGATAACTTGAAAGAAAGAGTCATCTCGTGATATCAGTAGTACTCTCAAGGGGCACCTAGTGGAAATCAAGATGCATTTCATAAACTAAAAGAGGAAAAATCAAGAAGTATTCTAAAGATTCAGGGTGTCCGGGCGTTTAAAATTCGCGATCAGGCTATCCTACCGATAACGTCTCCAAACTGGAATAAGGTGTTGCCCCAGCTCTGACTAAGCCCCGGGCGGAGAGCAATCTGGCGACTGCCTTGTAGCAAAGCCAATATGTCCTGTTATGTAACGGGATAAACAGGAAAGGAAGGAAAACTTATATTGCCAATTTTCATAGAAATATATCCGTAAACATAATCATAAGGATTAAAAACCTATTTGAAGAAACTAAATGATTACATAACAAAAAAAAAACAAATATTAACAATAAAGTAACAAAACACAATAAATAAGAATTTAAATGCTCATGTGTACCCCATTATCCTCTTCCAGCATTTTTTTCTATGAACATTTTATGACCTACCAGTCGATTTTCTTGTCTGCTTCGCCTTTCTCAAATTGATAATCTCCTGACCGAACACTTGTTTGGTAATGTCAGTGTCCTTATCAGTGTTGAATTTTCCTATCACGTAGTTGCTTTCCTCCGCCGTTCTACCGATTTGTTGAACCTCCAACTGATGACCCGTAAAATGCGCTCTAAGCTGATGAAGATATGTCATAACGGCTAGCTTATCAGGAACTAAAAAAAGTTACCATATAAGGGTCGATTTATACCTATCAGTGACGGGTCCGTTCAGTTCCGCATAAATGTATCAGTGCGAGCGAGAAAATGTATACAAGATGTTTTTAAAAAAAATTGTACCATGACAAAGATTTATTTTTTGGTTTATTCCAAATTTCCTCAACAGGACTGTAGCAATTCGAATTAAATTTGGGGGGGGAAAGTTACTTACACTACCACAAGCTCATATTTCATTGATAAAAATGCGTGGACAGTTTCACCAGGGGCGTGCGTGTGGGCTGTCGCTGCAATATTTTCTAAAAAAGAGAAACGCGCGCGCCACTGATTTTTAAAACTTTTGTTAGTATAGTTTAATCGAACGGTAGCCAGTCTTCTTTTCGGAGAGCTGTAGGTTGCAGGTTCTCGGGTACACCTTTAGAAATTAAAAGTCAATTGACTGTGAGTCAATTAGGAAGAAATCTACATTGATATTTAAATGCTGACAAAATAAAGATTTGGAGGGCTTTTCAATAAAATACACTGTATAAATTGCAGACTGTAAAATTTTAATCATCTCCTTTTTTTGTTTTTTTTTTGAGAGTTGTTTTATAAAAAAAATGAAAATGTGAAACGTAGTTTACAATGTAGTGATATTAAGAAGTAATAAGAAGTATAACAGGTGTGAAATGTGATAGCAAGTTAAGTTATTACCATTTTATCAACCTGTGAACATCTGGCGAAATCTTACGACGCAAATAAGTAAATATGAAAATTAAATTAAATAGCGCTCAAGGGAGTCAAAAATTCATGAATTTTCTTTTACCACACTGCCGCAAGGATAAAAAGGTTACTTGTATTCTTTCTGCTACCTTATATAAAATTTATAAATATAAAATTAAGAATTAATTCAACATAGTCTTACAGGAAGGAAGTCCAAAACCATTGTAGAACTCTTGGTTTATATACCCCAAAAATTACACCATAAACTTGAAACTATATCCCGAAGCCATATCTTGAAGTCTTAACCTGAAACCCTACAAACGATTGTTTGTCTTAAAATAAAATCGAAACGGAATGTGGAAAAACAAGTTATTTACAACAAAACTATTCAGAGATATTGCCTTAGCTCTAGTCATCTAGAGGGCTCCTTCGATATCAACGGTTACCAACAAAAGGAATTTTCAGGCATCTAGAGGAATGGATAGCCAAAACAAAGTTCACGACGCCATTCTGTTTATAAAAGATAATGGCGAATTAGCTCACAGTAGGAAACTAATTTGAAAATTGACTTACCACGTGGTTGATCAAATGTGAAACCAAACCAAAACGGGACCAAAATTTAGGGCCAGACGTTGTCCATAAATAGGCCTTAGGCTTTCAACGGCAATGCACTTTAAAAGAATTTACTTAGGACGTACTTTCAGTAGTTTAAAAAGATCGGTCCATTACCGCACTTTTATAAAGCCGGACACATGTTGCGACTCCAGGAAATTTTTTTGAAAGTTTGACATTTCCCTCCACCATTCCCCACTTCAGAAGGAAGTTATGCCAACCTAACGTCATAAAATAAAATTATAATTACAATGACGTTCACTGCTGGCGCCACTAGTACAAGAGAGTCAGAAACCGACAATATTCGGTGTTCCCCAATGGAGCTGGCGATCTGCCCCATAGCAGAACCAAAATTATATCTGAAATGAAAAACCAGGCAATGTTAAAGCTTGCAGGATGCCGAAAAAACCAATGAAACCATAGTGACAGAAAAAAAAAGGCGGGCAAATTCCAAATATTTGTAAACAAAACCAAATTCTTTTGTCTTAATTTACAGAAGTTAAAAATACTTTACAAAATGTAATCCAATGAATTATGAATAAAACATATTTAGGTATGTAAGATGCAATCTGCATAAACGTTTTGATATTTTAAAGGTTATAATTTAACTGCAAAGTTATAATGTTCAATTTTGTTTCAGATTACTAATGGGCTTAAAATAATGAAAAACGATAAGCAAAATGACTATTTAACATTCCTTATAAAGCAAATATAAAGGAAAGCAGCTTTGATAAATGATAAACGAAGAGCTATGTAAGCTGAAACTTTCTACTAGTTCAAATATTCTCAAAGTGTTGAATTGATAATTTCTGATATATGCTTATAATTCATGTGAATGAAATGGTTCCAAAGAAGAAAGCAGAAAAACAAAACATTGAATTGTATATGAAAAATTTGTTATTTTTATTACTATAGAAGGCCAGTATCTTGTTAACTAATAATGATCATATATTCAAAATATGTCACCTTCAATAGTATCACCCTATTAATATAGTGAATTTCTTTTATGCAGTGCATGTTATGTAAATCTAGAAAAATTCAACTCGTAGAGTTATTCATCTGATAGGATAGTAGATGTGAAAATCAGTAACTATGTAACTAGCCAAATTTTGTAATTGCCTCAGTGTTACTATAAACTAGGTAATTATACATAAATTTGAAAATGTTATAAGTTATACAGAATTTTTAGTACCTGTTAAAAGTCACCTTTTGAAATTTTGTCCAATCTCTTTTATTGCATTTTAATTAACCTTTTCTTGATATAAATCAGCAAAAAATCTAGTACCTATATGCCATAACCTGTTGATCAAAAAATCAGACTGATATTAAAACTTGTCAAAGTTATAGATATTGTTGATTGCTATTCTTAAGTTTAGCAAAAAACTAGTTTCGTGTTTCCTTTCTTAGATTTAAGTGTTCAGTAGTTTGTTGCTTTTATTAAATATTACGTCTCTTTAAAATGCCTTATGTCAATTATATCTCGCAATTAATCAACATATTAATAATTTATCGCGAGACAAAATGGAAGAGAAGCTGCGAGAATTTATCATGGAAATAAAACTTTTAGTCCAACTATTCTGTCACATAGACTGAATCATGAGTCCTATTTAAATTTTCTGATGAATGATCTGTCCAAGCTATACCTGTATTAATGAGAAATAGAATGTGGTTTTGATGTTCTTCTCGGAAACATAGGGGCATCGATGGAGTAGCCGTGATGGTCCAGTACCATAGCCACCAAGATCCCCTGACTTAAACCCTTTGGATTTTTAACTGTGGGAGTTCGTATACAAGAAGCCAGTACACAAACGTTTGAAGAACTTTTCAACGCATTTAAATGGCATTTGTAACAGTTTAGTAAAATCCTAGTATTAGTACCAGAGTAAGAAGATCTTTGCGTCGACGATTGAGGGCTTGTAATGAAGCTGATGGTGGTCATTTTCAGCACATCTGATCCCATTCGGGTAAATAACTTAAACTAAGGACCTTTAAAATGTATTTAAAAAAAAAGATCTACAGTACACTACACAATTAAATTGCGTAATTAGATCGAAATTGGCAAATTATCAAAAGGCAACTTTTAATAGGCACTAAACAGCCAACATAATATTAAAAGGTCAGTGGCACACATTTTTTTTTAGAAAATTACAGAAGCGACAGCTCACACGCACGCCTATGATGAAGATGTCCACGCATTTTTATCATTTTTCCACCCCCAAATTTCCTTCGGACTGAATAAATTTGGAAAAAACCAAAAAAATAACAAATATTGAACACCCTGTGACTCTGAAACGAATAGTTTTATTTTTGGGTGAGGAATCTACACACGAGCGATCAATCTTTTATAAAACATCCTGTATATTGTAAACATGATGTAATCTGAGGTTACAAATAAATTATTAAAAAAAAATCGAAACGTTTACACACGCCCAGTTCAGTGACGTTTTCAGTGTTGCTACATAGGCATAATGAAAAATATTTTACTGAACTGTGCCGGAACTGATACGTCTGATATGTATAAATCGATATTTAAGATGAATACGAATAAACAAACCATTTTGCACATGAGGTTATATTAATCTGTAGCCATAGACCTAATAGGATAATGGACTGGGTTTTGCGATGCTTTATTGACTCCAACGCAGTGCGACAGAGATGGCGCTAATAAAGACAGAAATTCATCTCCTTCGTAATCAGTATTAGCACCATATTTCTCACATATTGGAGTCAAGGTAAAACATTGTGCATAATATGTGACGGAGTCAGTCCATATAACCTATTATGTCAATGTTTGAAGCCCACTCAGACCAAATAATCTTTACAGTCGTCTTTTATAAATATTTTACAGTATCATTAACAACTTTAATACTGTTCATACTATTGTAAATAACATAATCTATATTTAAACGCCCAAATACAACTAAAATAATTAACTTAAGAAAATTTAATTTAATATAATACCTACACAGAGAATTCACCTTACCTGCTAACATATGCATGTCCGAAGGTTCAATGACCCTAGGTATACCAAGTTTATCACCTGCATCAAATGCCGTCTTACAATTTGCTTTAATGTCATGAGGCGACAAAGAATCGAAATCACTAAAAGGAAAATGGTATTAGCAGCGTCAAGAAATAAAAAGTTCGTTCTCAACCTTTCATGGCGTTCGTAGAGTGGACAACAACAGTCGCACGCTGTTATAAAATTGCTCAAAACACATAATTAAAATTGCAAATAATTATTTTCGTTTAGTACTCTGTGCTGTTAATTAACAGAGAGACCTACTTCCAAGTTTTCGCCAATTTTTCTAAAGAAAAGCCAATGGAAACTCCTATTTCCACCTTCGTATAACATGGTTTTAAGAAAGCAATTCATTTCCGACGTAGAGCAGGTGTTAGTGGCAGCATTAGCAAAGAAGTTTAAAGAAATCAAAGACGAAATCCGAGACATTCGAAAGGAATTTAAAGAGTTCAGGGAACTTACAGCTGAAAACGAAATGCGTTATCAACAAAAGATAAATAACCTTGAACAAGGTGCTCGCTGCAAAAACATAATGCTTTTTGGTTTACCTGAAAAGAGATACGAAAATATTCAAAAACAAGCGGTAGATATATTCAACAACAAACTTCACGTAAATTTAAGTGATAGCGATGTTGAAGCCTGTCATAGAATTGGAAAAATTCACAAGAATAAAAACAGAGGCGTACTGGTGACTCTTAGTAACTATAAACTTAAAAACAAGATAGATTCGATTAAAAAAAGAATTGAAGGGGACAGGACTAACAATAAAAGAAGATCTCACCGCGTATAATTTACAAATATTCAATGAGGCGTGCGAAAAGTATAACTTTAAAAATGTATGGACCAAGAATGGCAATATTTATGTTAAGAAAGATAATGGAATTTTTACCTACAGAAAAATTATCGACAACGAAGACAATTAAATTAGTATATAAGTATTATATAGGTGTTTATTTGTGTCAACTGTATTGTTTTTGCTGTTCATATTTTCCATTTTTTTTTTTTTGGTTAGGTTATGATGATAAATTTGCAATTTAAGTTTGATATCTTTTCAGCGTATGGCATGTTTTAGGGAAGTGAGATTTGTGGGGAAAGATGATTCTTTTAAAGAAGCCGAAGTCGACACACTGGTTTGTGACCTAAATAATTTCAACATCGAGTATGGTAATATACAAGGGATAAATATTGTTCAATTAAATATAAGAAGCATTAACAAACACTTTCCGAACATTGAAATTTTTATAAATTCGTTAAAATCCGAAATACATTTAATTATACTATGTGAAACTTGGAAATTAGTCAAGACTGAGTATTATAATCTTCCAGGGTATCAAATTTATTACAATGATTCTAAAGTAAATCAGAATGACGGGCTTATAGTTTATATCAAAGAAAATGTAAAACACAATCTGATATTTAAAACAATTAATAACTTTACATTCACTAGAATAGAATTTATTGTTTCCTCTATACTTATTAATGTAACCTGTCATTATAGATCCCCAGCAATTGATATAGGCTTATTTTTAAATAGCCTTAAATCATACTTTAATGATATAAAAGAACTCAAATCTGGAATAGAAGTGTTTATTGGTGATAGTAATATAAATATTATTGAACAAAATAAATTAACTACCGAATATGTTGCATTATTAGGGGAATATGGCTTAAGATCCTACATTAATAAAACTACTAGTTACAATAGATAGTTCCTTATATAGTGACCACATATTTGTAAAAAATCATAAAAAACTCAATATTAAATCGGCAATTTTTGAATACAACTTAACTACTTTTTTAAATATAGAATTAAATATCAACCTTTCAAGTAATCAACTAATTCAAAAAGAATACAGTTCTATTAACTATAAAAAACTAAATGACTTTCCCTCTAAAGAAAATTCGAATAAAGTTACTAACATGCAAGATCCTAATGCTGCTACTAATATCTTCATAGGGCTAATGGGGGAATATATTAATAAAGCAAAACAACTCAAAAGCTCTAAATTACAAATAAAAAAACTTAAACCATGGGTGACAGTAGGCATCTTAAATTCAATTAAAAAAAGGGACTTACTAAAGCGTAAAATTAACAAAAGCGTAAATGTAACAGAGCAGCAAATAATTGAATATAATGCATACAAAAACAAATTAAATAAGTTAATACAAATTTTAAAGGGCAATTTTTTTCGAAATAAAATGGAAAATGTAAAAGGGAATATCAAAAAACATGGGATATCATTAAAGAAGTTACAAATACTAAAAGTAAATCAAAAAACTATATATATATCAGAAACTAAAGAAAATGATGGTACTATTATAAACAATGACTGTCAACTAGCAGAAGCTTTTAATGATTATTTTTGCAATGTAGGTTTAAAAATGGCTCGACAAATTGCAAAGTCTCTCTATACACAGCTTAACAGAAAACATTAGCAACAGTTTAAATAATGACAGCAAATCATTAGTGGTGTTTCTTGACCTTAGCTTTTGACACGGTCGACCATAAAGTATTATTAGAGCGGTGTCAAAGAGTAGGTATTAGGGGAATCCCTTTAAATATTTTAGAAAATTATCTTTCTCAGCGAAAACAACAAAGCAAAGACAATGGTACTCTAAGTAGCTCTTTCACACCTAAAATAGGAATTCCTCAGGGGACTGTGTTAGGACCTATTTTGTTCTTAATTTACATTAATAGCATACTTCATCTTCATATTGGCGGAAAAATAGTTTCATATGCTGATGACACTGCTTTAATATTTTCAGGCAAAAACTGGGATGTGGTAATGCGTTCCGCTTCTAAGGGTCTAAGTTTAGTGTATAATTGGCTAAGTTATAGCCTCCTATCATTGAACGTTAAAAAAACAAAATTTATGTCTTTCACCATTACAAACATCAGAACAAACCCTAGTAATGAATTAAAAATTCATTCTGAGCTATGCTTTAAGCAAGACCTACACAACTGGCCATGCAAACTCTCTGTGAGTTCTACAGAATACACGACATATTTAGGTTTAACAATCGATCAGAATCTAAGATGGAATTACCATGCAGAAACTATAACTAATAGGTTAAGATCACTGATTCCAATTTTCTACCAACAAAGAGGTATTTTACAAACAAAACTGCTTATAAATGTTTATAAGTCTTTGGTTGAATCTGTTTTAAGTTACTCAAAACAGTATTTTAAAAATATTGCTAAAAAAACATCCTAGATATTCCACTAAGGAACTATACCACGAAACAAAACTTTTTTGATTTAAATCTGCTTTATGTTTTTAATAGTATTGTGTTTGAGTATAAAAATTACGTTATAGTGGATGGAAAAATATCGCATATATATATATACCCGGAATAAATTAAAGGAACTAATTTCTGAACTATTTTTTGCAAAAACATTCGGTCAAAAATCTCTTTTTTGTAATGGCCCTAAATATTTTATTAAATTGCCTAAAACCATTAGAAATATAGAGAAATTTCATAAATTTAAATCGGACGCAAAATAATATATTTCAGTTAATAACTCATTTTTTTTCTTAAATAAGTAAAAGTTAGAATCAGTAACCATTTCAGAAAAATGTTGGTGGCATTTCAGAAAAATGTTGGTGGTTTTTGGTTGAAAAATATATAAACTACTTATGGAGCACAATACAAATGGTTAAAATTTAGTGGTTCCTTTTATTAAGCATAGATTAATTTACATTTTGTATAATAATAATATAGTAAAAAATGTATTGGCATAATTATTGTAAATGTAAATAACATGTATTTGTAACAATGAAAAATAAATGAAAATGAAATGAAAAAACCAACGAGAGCTAAAGCGCTAAACATGCTTACATTAATTCGGGGTTAAAATGGTGAATAAGAGCACAAAAAGCCATTCCATTCCTCCAACTCGTAGTAAGATTCGTAACTTTCACTCCAGCATAATTCTTTGTCATTTCCTTGCACCACTCTAACAAATCTTGACCTATAAACAAAAACTAATTTAATATACGAAAAACTTTCCTAAGAGGAAATTCAAAATATACAGGGTGTCCAGCTTTCGTCGAAATGACGGTGTCTCTGCCTTATTAACAAATATACAAGGCTGCGATTTTTGCGTTAGAATACTAAGAGTCCGCTATTATACTTATTTTTAGAACTATTATTTGGATTTTTAGGTAAAATATATTTTATGTTTAAAATTACTTCAAATATACTTTACATAATAGTTGCTAATTTCTCTCATAAAAATAGATATTTAACTAATATGCTTAAAAGAACCAGGATTTGCACATAATTATAAAGTATTATAACTTAGGTACAGTTTTTAGAATTAATGGGCGGGAATATTTCCCAAAATTCCCACAGAAGTAAATTTTTTTAAATTTGACGCTGTTTTATCTGACAATAAATAAACTTTCAATCCCCCTTTGTGGCTATTCTTGTTTCCTTACATTGTCCTTTCACTTTTCTATTAATTTTTAATAGTATTTTATTTTTATTTTGAGCCTTGTTTTTGTGAATTTTTTATGTTAATTCCTTACGTCAGTAACAAATGTTTTTGTTCTACTTTTGTAGTTTTATTAGGAGCGAATGATAACTGATTCAAGTTCATGTGCCTACGAGAGGTTTTATCTTTTTTTTTTTGAGGACTTATTTTTGTTTAGTTCTTATTGGTTATGTCTCAAAAATGAAAGAAAAGCATTGTCTGATAAATTTAATATTGATTAAAAAAAAGTCTAAAACATATGGGCTCTTGTTAACTATTAGTCCCACTGAATTGTGAAATTTACAAATTTGAAAAATCGGGTGATAATGAAATCGTTATGAATGAAAATACTATAGGTGGAGTTTAGAAAGTTTAGTGGGGTATAAAGTTGATAGAGATGCACGATTACCATAAAAAATAATTAAGTAAGGTTAGGTCATGAATTTTTAATGGCATCCTGTATATTTTTTCACATATTCTGAAAAGTCTTCAATTTTCCTTTTCAATGACATTTCAAGATGGAGACTTATTGGCGGCGTATTATGTATCTCGGAGAAATAACTTATTTATTATTAGCAATGGAAAATTTTCATATGTAAGATGCACTAGGACGCAAATCGATTTCGCAGTTCGTTAGATAGATTTTTCTATGTTTAACCTTCCAAATTCTTAATGGGAGATATAACATATTAAAGTACACTTACAAACTTATCCCAAGAAATAACGCCCTTCATCATTCTATTAATATAAGAATACGAAAATAAAACAAATTTCTATTGCCCTCACATTATAAACGTTTTGGTCATCAGGTTGTCAGTGTAACCTACTAAGAAAAAAAACAAATGTATAAATAAAATAAATATTGGGACAAAAGATATCCTTATTATGATTTCGTCTATATGTGTAGTTTATGTAGATAATCGAATTTCAAAAGTTAAGGAAATATTAATAAAAATCTACAACCAAGAATTCCTACAAGCCAAATATGGCAACGCGGCCAAAACGACGTAGTAAACAAACGTAAAATCGATAACAGATTCCAAAGTGTTAATTTTTGGTCGTGTGGTAGCGAAGTTTATTGTTGCATCCTCAGGACATATAGATTTTATATCTTGCACGAAATCCATATTATCAGTTTTTACCTACTCCGTTGGTCCGCAGATATTTCCTAACCCCAACTTATACACCAATCTAATATAACACCAAGAAGATCGTTCACGAAAACTATATAGTATTTTAATCTGGGAAATACCTGTGAACCAACAGAGTAGGTAAAGACTGATAATATGGGTTTCATGCAAGATATAAAATGTATGTGACCTAAGGATGTCACAATAAAGTTACGAAACGTCAACAATTTTGTACTTTTTTACTGGATCTAACCCCCAATAACACACCACTCTAACATAACCACAAGAGGATCTGGGGAATATATGCGGACCAACAAAGTAGGTAAAGACTGATAATATGTGTTTCATGCAGAATATAGGATCTATATGTGTGTCCGGACGATGCAACAATTATCATAGGATCCATATATGTATCCGGAGGATGCAACAATTAAGTTGCGAAACGTAGACTATTTAACAAAAGACTTGTTCTTATCTTATGATCTTAACCCCAAATAATACACCACTCTAACAAAAAATGTTAAACATTGTTTAGCCATATTCGATTTTTATCAAAATATTACCCCATATGATCCTAAATTTTTGGTCAAAATTTGAAGCTAATCGGGTAAATAATATTTAAGCTATGTCGCGAACTGACAGACACACCGACAGAGGGACCGACGGAAATGATAAAAATAGTTTTTTGGCATTTAGGGACGCTAAAATCTCCTGAGAGGGTGATTTTTTCACGATTACAAAAATTTTATTTGGCTGCAATTTTGTTCCGCTGAAATCAATCCATTATTAAGTACTTTTTTCAGGCTGAATTTTTAAATATTTTATTATACCGCCATCTTGGATTCGTACCAAAATGTTGCCGCTTGATCCAACATAATATTTGTTTATGCAAAATTTGAAATAAATTGGATAAGCAGCTTTTTCATAATTTTTTTTAGTTATCCCCATATGATGCTTAATTTTTGATAAAATTTTGAAGTCAATCGGGTAAGTAGTCTTTACGCTATGCCACGAACTAACAGACAGGCAGACAGACACACAAACCGACAGATAGACCGACGGAATTGATAAAACCTGAAAGGGTGATTTTTTCAGGATCACAAACATTTTATTTGGCAACCATTTTGTTCGGCCATCTTGAATTCGAACCACTATTTTACTAGTTGATCCCTATCTAATTAGTTATGGCACATAATTTGAATTCAAACCACTAAGCAGTTTTTTCAGGCTGAATTTTTAAATATTTTATTAAGCCGCCATTTTGTTCCGCCATCTTAAGATACGTAGTACCAAAATGTTACCTGTTGATTCCAATATAATACTTGATGTTTTTGCAAAATTTGAGAAAAATAGGATGAGTAGTTTTTTAACAATAATTCTTTTAACATTTCACTAGGCCGCCATATTGGATTTTAACCAAGTTGTTACCAGGTCATTCCGATATGACCCTTAATTTTTGACCAAAATTTGAAGTCGCTCGGGTAAGTAGTTTTCTTGCTAGGCCGCGAAAAGACAGACCGACAGACAGACAGACCGACAGACAGACAGACCGACGGAATTGAGAAAACATGTTTTGTGTCATCTAGGGATTACAATACTTTCGGTTTATGAGGGAAGTAAAATGACTGAAACATGAACTATCTACAATAGTTCATAATTTATGATATTTTACATAAACCATTTATTGTGTACATTTTCACAAAATATAATCTACTGGACTAAAATGTGGACTATTCAGTGGCAAGACTGAGATATAAGAAATCAGAGTTTGTAGTTTATTTCTCATTGGTTATTATTCTAATACACCATTAGCTTTCTGATAATTGTATGTGTTGTGAAACCTGCAAATAAGTAGAAATAAAAACTCCCTAAAATACCTACCAGGCGTGATCAACTTTTGCTGATTCTTTGGCGTCTCTATGAGGTCCTTGTTCAACTCCAAAGGCGGTAACTTAACTCCACCATCTCTACTACTACTAATAATCTCTTTTTCCTTATTACTAGGTGGCACTGCCTCAGCTTTACTAATAACACCGGTAACTTTAGGTACACTGGGTTTCTCGAAGGATTCCTCCTCCTCCTCCAAGTTGTCGAGGTTTTCCAAGAGCTCGGAACATTCTTCCGAGTAGATATCTCGATCGGACTCGAGGAAGTCCGAAGGCTTTGGAGGCGGCAAGGTTTTGACTAGCTTCGTTTTCTCCGCGGCCGCTACGGGCGAAAAGGTTTCGGCGGTGGGAGTTTTGTCGTCTCGGGAGAGGGACTGTATACTATTTACTAAAAAAATAATAAACAAATATATCAACTTTAAACGATTGTTTTTTGCAAACTTCCCAAATAATTCAACGTCAGTCAAGGGGCGTTTTAATAAAACTAAAAAAAGTCAACCTGTTTCCGTCGGGATTCAAATTGAAAATACATTTCATTTCGAGAATTACAATGTGAAAATAGAAACAAGTGTATAATATTAAAATGTAAAAAATAATAAAATTGTGCTTCAGCACATAACATAACAACAAACTTCATGACACATATACCTAGTAGGAGCTACTTTGGGCAATAGTTTGTGAACAATGGAGTCCAAAGCTTGTGTACGTTTTGTTGCCTTGGAAAAAAAAGCAGCCATGCCCCTTAAAGTAAGGAAAAATACTTTACACTCTTTAATGTGATTGATGGACTGGGATAAAACTAAATTTAATTTATGAGCAAAACAATGGACAAACACAGCACTTGGGAAAGTTTTTCGAATTTTAGCTTGCAGACCCCCTAATTGTCCTGCCATCACTGCAGCTCCATCATAGCTTTGAGCAACTAATTTTTTTCTCACCATTAATTTCTTTAGTAACGTTATAAACTACAGTATATAATGCATCTACTATACGATTTTCGGACACATTCTTAAAACCTAAAAATCGCTCTTGAATACTTCCGTCTGTTTTAACGTAGCGTATTACTATAGATAATTGGCTAAAATTAGTGATATCAGTTGTTTCGTCTAGAACAATAGCAATGAACCGCGCCTCGCCAATCTTCTGCTTAATTCTTTTTAGAATAATGGTTGCAACCGCGGAAATTAAATCATTCTGGATTCGATTCGACATTCCGCGAAAAACGCTAGACTGCTCTAAATGATTTTTAAGCAATCATCACATTTAGCCATTAAACTAAGTAAATCTTGAAAATTTCCTCTATTTGAAGAAACCCTTGTTTCGTCATGACCTCTAAATCCCAATTCGTGCTGTCCGAGAAAACAAACAACATCGATAGGTCTTCTTAATATTTGCCTATTTTTATCGGCTAGTTCAATGTGTTGGCGGTGACTAATTTCCAACTGTTTATTAAGGGCGTGTTCAATTCTGGTTTTGCCGAAGACTTTTTCTTTTATGACGGCCTGCAAATGCGCTTTGAACATAATGTGTCAGTTTTTCATTTTTGTGGTTAAATTTTTCATAGGCGGTTTTGCCCTTCCTTTGGAAATTATTTCGAGGTTATCAGCGAAGTTTAATGTTGAAAATCCCTTTATTATTAAGACACACACCACACATTCACACACACTCTTCTTAGTAAATTCTCCAACATTTTCAACGTTATTACCGACAGCCGAAGTTGACGGTATTTGCATATCCAAGTCCGTAGTATCACACAACACACGGATAGCCGTTCAAACAAAGAACCTACTCCAACGATAGCTTCCGCCCCCACTTAAAGCACGCGACTGAAATGCAAAAATTGCAAACAGCCGGTGGAAAGTTCAATAACCTCTGGCTCGACTCACAGGATATCAAGCATACAGGAGTTGGCTGCAGAGAACCTAGCGGCCCGCATAGGTTCCATTCCATTTTCTAATGTCGCTCGGTCGGAGTCAAGGCCGCATTTATTATGGGCTTGATAATTAAGATAATATTTTAGCATTTTTAATATAAACAAAATAATGCTTTCCTATTTCAAAAATTACATTTTAGAAGATGTTTTGTAATTTTTTTTGGGGAAGCACTGCTTTCCTTGTGTCCATGGACTGCACGCCCCTGCTAGAATGAAATAAGTAGTATAAGGTAACAACCTTTTTTTTAGTCGCCTATTTATGTTTATTCATCTAATTACAGAAAGCAGAAAGCGATGATTTTTTTTGTTGTTGAAATTGTTTATCGTCCTCTTTCCCCTAGGTTAGATGAATCCCTGATAATTTTAGCGCAAATTTAATAATTTCATGTGCATTTTTGAAGAAAAAAAACCCGTCCAGAAACAATCTCTATTTTTTTTAGTTGTTAATTTACGTTTATACGTTCAATTATGCTGAAAACGAAAAGCGGCTGTCGAAATTATTTATCGTACCCTTGTTCCTAGATTAGTTGAATATCGGATAATTTGAAGCAAATTTAATAGTTTTAAAGGGAAAGTTAAGAACCCCACAAGGGGACTAGGGCAAGGATCCAACACAGGATCAAAGACAATGCTAATAATTGCTGAAAGATGCGTAATAGTTGTTATTTTGTTAGATCAGAGATCACGGTAATATCTGTAGAAATCTGTGGTCAAGATTTTATTATCACATTTAATGGCATAGGAGTTCTGGGATAATTTATAGGTGGAGCAACAGACATTTTTATACAACGTATACAATAAGATTTTTTTAATTAATGTCATTACTAAACTAAATAAATAATCTGGCTGACGAGATATATAATAATATATACAAATTTAAAAATGAAACGTTTCCCTAGTTCATGTTTTCGTTTATTAAAACATTCTAAAATTCGAGAAACCAAATTAAAAATCACTATAAGTGCATTTTTTTAGAAATTAATATTTTGGGTTCTTTAAGTCATTGCACCTGTTTTAGCAGAGCTGCGTCTGTTTACATGTTACAACTTAAAAAAAATGTTATGTACAATATGTTTGTTTAAGTCTTAAAAATGTGCAATAAAAATGAAACAAATGAGCAAAGTGACTAATGCATGACCGTCATATAGCGTCATATGTTATTTTAAAAAATGACCATCATCTTACATGTCTAAATGTCACTATTAAACTATAAAAATTGGGTGTAAACAAATCAATAAATAAATGCAAAATGTTATACTAACTACTCATCGGTGTACTTGCAAAATCTGACCCGCTTAACGAATTGGTCATTTGTTGCAAGTTGTGGGTAACTTCGTGTAGGCTATTCTTGATTAAACTATCGTTCTGTGAAAAATCGTCATCTTCGACATCCGCTAGAGCTGCTATGTCGTCGCTGTTGTTATTGACGGACATCAGGGAAGCCATTGATTGCATATCTTCATCGCTGAAATTAAAATAGTCTTAACAAAACTCATATTCAATTTAAATTTATTACCATTATTAGATGAGCAAACTTATATTTATATTAAAACCGGTGATTTCAAACTAGTTAAAATACTTATTTATTCTAATATCTAGTACAGTACAACCTGAACATAGAATATATTCTAAACTCTTTTATATAACTTTGATATGAAAGAAAATATTGTTTACATTTCATAAAAACATCTAACAACTCATTTAATAATAATCAATAACAGTACTATTCAATAATCTACAAGAACTATTGTCAAAGAAATTGTAATGTCCTAAATATAAGCGTAGTGGTACACTGAATGTAAATTTGATGTGAATTTATTTTATTAAAAATCTAAATTTTGCTATCTTACAACTATTTGTTGTTTATGTATATTTGATATTTTTAAACAAACCTTTGTCATTTTAACTATAATTTACTTTTAAGGAACTGAATGTGGCAGAATTGTTAGGTTTTCAACATTTTCATAAAAATGGTTTTAAACGTGCTTAGTATCAATGTCATCTCTAAATATCCCTTCAATTTTACTAATACATTCGTCACAATCCTGTTGATAGTCAAAAAAACGGCGCAATCTCGGCACTTTAACCACAGATTAATACAGATACTGCACTTTCGTTTGGCGCTCAAATCGCATAACCTCAATTTGGACGGAGAACCTATCAACTAAGCAGCGTTGAGTCTGCCGGAGACTGGCATTATTGTTTCAGACGTAGTCGTGAGCAGCGGCGGCGTTTAAAAAAGACTCTATTATATGTTATTATAAAAAATATCAAAATATGAAAACTTCTAAAATAGCCAATGGTATGATGTATGCGGCCAAACACTGCAAATTTCCAGCTCTAAATCAACGCATAGCTTATTTGGATTTTCCAAGTATATAAGAAGGTACATTTTTATTTCCATCGTAGGAGTACTGTAATCGTAAAAAAATCACTCCTCGAAAAAACATGTTATCTCAATTTCGCCCGCTGTCTGTCTGTCGGTCTGTCTCTTCGCGAAATAGCTCAAAAACTACTTAACCGATTGACTTAAAATTTTGATCAAAATTAAGGGTGATATGGGGATGATCTGATAAAATTTTGGTAAAAATTCAATGTGGCGAAATAAAATGGCGGCCTAGTGAAAAGTTAAAAAAATTGTATTCAAAAACTACTTATCCAATTTATCTCAAATTTTGCATACAAATCAAATATTATGTAGGAATCAATTCAAGACGGCGAAAGAAAATGGCGGCTCAATAAAAAATTTAAAAATTCAGCCTGAAAAAACTACTTAATGGATTGATTTCAACTTGTGCGCCCTAATAATTGTGATATAGGGATGAACTAGTAAAATTGTGGTACTAATTTAAGATGGCGGAACAAAATGACGGCCAAATAAAATGTTTGTAATCGTGAAAAAATCGGTTAGACTCCAAAAAATATGTTTTATCAATTCCGTCGGTCCGTCTGCGTCTGTCGGTTTGTCAGTACGTGGTATAGCTTAAAAACTACTTACCAGATTGAATTCAAATTTTAGTCAAAAATTAATGATATATGGAGATAAGCTGGTCATATTTTCAGAAAAATTTAATATGCCGGAACAAGATGGCGACCTAGTGTAACATTAAAAAAACGATTAACTAAAAAAATAAATATCCAATTTACCTCAAATTTTTCACAAAAATCAAGTGTTACATAGACTGGTTACATTTTGGTGTGAATCCCAGGGAGCGAAAGAAAATGGCGGCCTAATAAAATATTTAAAATATCAAAATGTGTTTGTACATTCTGTAACACCCAGTATATAAGTCAGTAGAGCTTGCTATCCTTTATCTGTGTGCCAAATTTTACTTCGATCGCATTTGCAGTTTCAGAATGAAATGCAAAAAACACCCGATTGGCTGTCCACCTTCCCCCTCCACATTTTCTTATATAGTCAGGTAGGCTTATATAGCGACTACCTACAATTTAATGTTAGCATCTAATTCCTATTTTTAACTACCCTCACTTTCTGTAACACCCAGTATATTGTTAAGAGTTTCAATACGGCAGTAGAGTTCGCTGTCCTCTATCTGATTTAATTACTGTAATTATTCTATTAATCAGTAAAATAATATCTACTTACCATGCGTTAAAAATATCATAATAAAATGAATACATTAGCACCGAAAAACCATAATTTTAATCAAAATATTCACTTAATGTTATAGCTGTTTATCAAAAAATATTTTCAGTTTATACAAAAAACGATGGCGTCGTTCCTAAGTTATCGTATCTAACATAATTTATGTACAATTTTTTATTTTGTTAAATGCTCGTTAAATTTATTTTGAAACCGAAACTTGGCACCAAAAAGAAAACTGCCAACAATGGAATCCATTAACTTACACTAAGTTCAGCGATATAAATGAACTAACAGTAATATTAAAATTTAACATTGCCCTTATTCTTTCATAAATCTAAAAAACTAAAACCACTCTGTATGTGCATAACTACTACGTGTCACTAATGTTTTATATAAATCAGGAAAAATAAAAATATTTCCAATACATCTGAGTTCTCCGCCAAGCTAATGTGGTTCGATTAAACACGTTTATGAATGAAAATTCCAGGAGTGAAGTATCTGGTTGTTAATCTGTACTTTAACATCGCATAATAACCTACGTTCTGGCGTTTAGCGATATAATTTAATTTAATTTTTACTTTAATTAAGAATGTTAAACTTTGCTTTGCTAATATAAGGAAGAACTACCAAAATATTTTGATAAATGACAAAGCACCACGCGATTTTTATGTTACGCATACGCCAAAAAGTTTTTATTAAATAAACTAAGTCAGGTTTTTTTCTGGCACATTCAATTATTCTTTTAAATTTAAGGAATGATTAAACACTTGGTGCAAGTTATTCTACAAGTTTTGTGCAAATAAGTATCACTTTTCAATATTTAACTTAATTTAATTTGAAAAAAATATCGATTCTTGGCATGAGGTCTAGAAGTTGAGGTCCTAGGCTTTCGCCTATTTCCCCTACTAGCAAGGGTATTATTTAATGGATATTTTACTCAGATCTTACTGCTAAGTAGGATTGTGCGTTTGATCAGTCAATAACCTGTTAGTCAATTGACTGGTTAATTCACTAGGAATTTGACCAAATTATATTTTAAACAAAAGTAATATTTTCCGATAAAGTAAATTTCATTATTAATCTTTGAATTCAAGATTTGAATCATGTGTGCATGAGGGTTAAATATTATAAAAATCTTGAAATAGCCAATAACTTAAACTACATTTTATTACATAAAACAATATAAAAATTATTTCGCATAAAGGGAGAGAGAGAATTTGTATTAAGGTGCATCGACATCTAGGGTCATTTTGTACTATTTCACATAAATACCCTTAATTCTAAGATGAAATGAAGAAACTAAATTGCAAATTAACGAGTCTGAACAATTAAAACAAAAACAAAAAATATTAATTCAAATGTCACATCGTGCGCAGTCGCAATTATTCTATCAGAAGCTGAGCTGCATCTTGCAACATATTTTAACCCAGTGTTTTACCATCCAATAAGTGACCGTGGTCAAATTGACCAGTAAGATGACCTGCGCACAACCCTGGAGGTAACCAATAAAATTTTACGTAAAGTGCGGGACACGAAAGAAAACCGGGCGGTCCTTAAAATAAAGTTTCATAGTCTTAAGCAAGCGGAAAAGTAAAATTTGTGTACGCAAATAAATTTTATGTTATTTTATTTGCCGTAATAGTTTGCCGCTTCACCTATAAAGTGCGCCAGCTAAGCGGTACGGAAAAATAATCGAGGATTTAGTAAATTTCGCACTGGTCCACTTGTAATTGGGATGTGCCTAGAGTCTCCATGCACTTGCCGCTAGAAGGTTCTAGCTATTTCCAGTGGCGCCTAACATTTCGAGCATTTGTTTTCATTTTTATATAAATGCGTTGCGTTGAATTTGAATTATTATTTCGAAGTAACGATGGCGAGCAAAAGAGGAAAAACAATTCGAAGCGGTGCACGTGAAGTTATTGCGAGCGTTATAGAGGCCTATACTAGAGAAGCTGAAAATAATAGTTTGACTATTCCAATTCAAAATCGAACAGAACGGGCTGCATTTTATACAGGTGTTTCGGAAAGTGGTGTAAGAAAAATTCAAAGAGAACATAATGATCGCTCATGTTCTACTTCACGTTTAAAATCTCCTGATAAAAAAGACCCCGATTATCATACAAAGATAAAATTGACGATGGTGATTTTCAAGTAATTCGACGAACAATAGAGGATTTTTATATAAACTTGAAGCAGATTCCGACTTGCAAACCCCTACTTCGTGCTATAAAGAATAAAATAGATTTTCCGTACGTGTGTAAAATAAGCAAAAATTGCTCATTGAGTGACCAAATATTTTTCACTGGCGAGTGAAATATCCATCAACTGTAAGGCAATATAGGCAAGAAGGACGCAATATTGTGTATCTAGACGAAACCTGGTTAGATAATGATATGACAGTGAACAAATGCTGGCAAAGTGAAAGTGTTACAGGTGTTGTTCAGGGAATCCGCTCTAGTAGTCTGCTTTAGTTTTTCGCTCGGGACTAACAACTGGAGACTATCATGGACAGATGAAGAGATAATTTTGAAAAGTGGTTGCTCGAGAAGCTTCTACCTAACATTCCTCCCAAATCAGTCATGGTAATGGATAATGCGTCTTATCACTCTCACGTAGAAGATAAAGTGCCAACTAAATACTCTACAAAAGCTCATGATATCGTGGCTTAAATCGAACAATCTTGTATGTGATCCAACATGGAGAAAATATCAATTATATGAAGTAAAGTATAAAATTGACGGTCTTTTACGTAACCTCGGTCATACACCTTTAAGGCTGCTCCATACATGTGCGACCTCAACCCTATTGAATTTGCATGAGCAGGAGTAAAAAAATATATTCGAGAGTGCAACACCGGTGAACTATCAATTAAAGATTTAAATAAAATAACATTAGAAGCGACTGACTCAATATAGGCTGAAAATTGGAAATCGTGTGTTAAACATGTTCGTTCTATTGAAGATAAATACTGGGAAGTAGATGGCAAAACTGAAACGGTTATTGATGATTTAGTTATCGCACTGGGATCTTCAAGTAGTGACGACGAAACCTCATCATTTTCAGAGGAAGGAAACGATTTAGAAGGAATCGAACCATTAGAATCACAGCCGTCAACCTCAAAAATGGCTTAGTTTTTTTCATATATTTTGTAAAATTGTTCATAAAGTAGCTGTCAATAAAATGCTTTAAAATAATTAATTTTCTGTTCAATACGGGGTGTCAAAAAATATCTAATATTGCAATTAATATTTGAAAAACTACAGAACTCATATTTTTCTTAAATTAACACATCAATGTAGTTATAGTAGGGGAGCCACCACTGATTCCACTGAACAAGATTTATCAAAATTTTAACTTATGGAGTTCGACTTGGGGCTATTCGGGTATGCCAAAAGTGACCGTTTGTCTCAGTCTGTCATATTACTTTGTACAGGGGGCGTCATTGTGAAGTACTATACAGGACGTTTCCTAATTGCGTGCTAATGTTAAAAAAGGGTGATTCTTGGACCTTTTTAAGAAAAAAGTTTAATATGAACCTAAAACTCTTAACTTTGGAGATACAGGGTTTTAAAAAAACATTTTTTTAAAATCCTAATTCTGGTGCTATTATAGATAAATAACTGTGTGAAATTTAATGCACGTCTTTTATGCATAAAAAGGCATTTTTTATTAACAATCAATTTTTGAAATTTCTACCAGTGGCGTGCATATGTAATGACCCTGGGTAAATCCGTATGCTCCTTAATGCATAGAAGACGTGTATCAAATTTCATGGAGTTATCTACAATAGCATCAGAATTGGGATGAAAAAAAATGTTTTCTTTTCAAACTTTACCATCCTGTATCCCAAAAGTTAAGACTTTTAGGACATAAAAACACCCCCTTTAACATCAACACGAAATTAGGAAACGCCCTGTATAGTACTTCACAATGAGGACCCCTGTATAAAGTAATATGACAAACGGAGACAGACGGCCACTTTTGGCATACCCGAGTAGCCCAAAGTTGAACTGCATAAATTAAAATTTTGATAAATCTCGTTCACTAGATCTGATGCTGGCTGCCCTTGTAAAATCTGGACTTGTAAATCGTGTATCACTATACTGGATGGTCCAGTAATAGTGGACGTAGGCAGTAGCCCGGGAACCGTTAATGACAGAACTCATGAAAAAATATATTTATAGGTAAATCGATCAAGAAAAATCAAAATTAAATAATTTTAAAATTCGAAAGTTCGCCGTTTTTGTAACACAAAAGAGATATAGAAGTGCGGTACACGAAAGAAAACAGACAAATATAGATAAAGGTTCATTAAGCATAGTTACATTTTTTAATTATCTGAAGTGCGTATAGTCAAAAAGGAGTGCCATATTATCTAAAGAACGACGGGACACCACTGGTTTAAAGAGATTTCTTGGCCGACCTTCCTAAACCGATTGACTCCGCCCGGTTTTCTTTCGTGTCCCGCACTATATTTATATTTTTGGATATGATTTCTGATACTCACGTTGCTCTTCCTTCCCGTAAGAAGACGCAAGACAATGTCAAGTCCAATTTAGCTCCAGTGATTTTTTTAGTCGTCGGTTTAAACACTATCTGCAGTTCCGTTTGTGAAGATTCCACACTTGCATACTTCCTCATGTTTAGGTGGGCTACTGCCAGCTGTCTTCTCTTACCCGTGCTTGGAACCTAAAAGCAGAAATACGAAAACATTTTAATTCGATAGAAAGAAATGGAAGTAAGAGATCCGGACAACGCCTTTTTACCATTCCGTCTGTTTGTCTGTTCGTGGCATAGCCAGGGACGTAGGCAGAGGGGGCCACGGCCCCCTCTTTTTATCCTGTGGCCCCCCCATTAGCCTGTCTAAATATATTATACGGTATGCTCATACAAGGACAATATCGAAATAAAAACTCAAACCATAACAACACAAAATATCTCTACTAGTAAGAATCCCAAATATAAGCTGACTTTTACCTACTTAAAACAAATCAAATATAAACAGTAATAATCGCATTAATAATCTTGGTCTCTAGTGCTTCATGTGAGCGACCTTCTCTTGTTTAAGAATAATAAAATTATTTTTGAGAAAAAGAATTGGAAATGACAGACTCTCAAACCTGGCTATTTTATCAATTGAGAAGTCATTGGTAAAAAACATGGATCTTCAAAGAGTAATAGATATTTTGGCGGAAAATAAGAGAACAAAAAATTTAATTTTATGAATTGTTTTTTTTTTATTTTTTAGTTAACGGTTTATACTCGGGTTTATATTATTTATGTTAATTAGTCTTAGTAATATTTCCACAACTGTACATTAAATAAAAGTGAAAAAAACATGTTTCTTCAGATGTGTTTAATTGTTACTTTTGTATAAAATTTGTTATTTAATTCAAAAACCTAAAATAAATGTAGAAAATTTGTTTTAATTTTTTTTACTGGCACATATTATACAAAAAATGAAGGACACGAGCCCTTACCATCAATTTATTGTAAGCGACAAAATGCAAATTTAACCTGAGAGTATCATTTAGTAACACATCCATATTGTCTTTGCAGTCTCAAATATTTTTATTTTCCGCCTTTTTTTCCACCATATTGGATTTGAAACAATATTTTGCTGGATTCTATGCCACACTTGATTTTTGGGCATTATTTGAAATAAATTGAATAAGTAGTTAGAATAGATTTGCTAATTTGTTTCATCATGAGTTGACCTTCTACTGAAATGGTGCCCATTTACCCCTATATCACATCTAATTTTTGTGCAAAATTTGAAATCTACTGAATACCGCTGTTTTTTAAACAATTTATTTTTCCGCCATTTTGTTGCGTCATCTTGAATTCGTACGAAAATTTTTCCAGTTTATCTCCATATATCACTTAATTCTGGCAAAAAATTTGAAATCAATATAATACAGCGTTTCTCAGGCTGATTTTTTAAATATTTGGGATTCGTACCAAATCTTAACAGTTTATCAATATGTAACTTTTTTGTAAAATTTGAGGTAAACTGGCTTTAATCGGAAGTATTTCACAAGGAAAGTTTGGAGTAAAACCATTGAACTAAATGTATAAAGAATTGTATGCTACAATGTATAATTTTTAAACATAACAAGCAAAACTTTCAATCAAACTTTCTATTAGTAATAAATGATCTTCTTTCAATCAGTTGTCGAAAGCTAAATGATAAATTTTACTTCTCTCATTTGTTTCCAATCCCTTTATATATAGTGTTTAATTCAAAATTATAAATTTACTATTACTTTGGTTTAAAAAAAGTTGAATTCAATGTTCTACATATTAAACTGAGCATTATGTGAAGCTTTATTAAGGTTCTAAATTTCAAATAAATGCTCAAACGGTTTAACTATCTCATTGTAACCCGCTATAGCCTTATTTTATCGACTTTTATTATTTTTCATATAAGTCTAAATTTAAATTCGATGTATCAAATATGTAACTAAAGCAGTTCAAAGTACAATCTTTATTTACCTAAGAATTATAATATAAAGGAAATTCTAAGAATTTATCACCTCACATATTAATTCTAAGAAAATATATTATCCTATTAACTTTTCCACAAACGTTTTGATGCTTTTAAATTCCTGTTGATTATGTACTGTTAAACTAATTTAAATGAGAACAAATTCGTGAAAAATTAGTAAGGGCTTTAATTAAATAAAAAAAAAAACGTTTTTGCAAGTAATCGAAAAATAGGTTCCCTTTTGATGGTTCTGTTTATACAGTGTGTAACAAACGTAAGTAGCTTAACTGAACTTAACTGAATTTAATGAAAATATGTACATGGTTTTTGGTGCACCCGACTATTAACTTTCTCATTTATACAGAAACAAAAAAAAGTTAAATATAAAAGTGTCTTTAAATTGAACAAATTTTTGTATGATGTAGTTTTTAGATATACAGGGTGTTTCTGGAATCAACATCAACTCTGTTTTTTTTTTAATGAAACACACTGTATATTGTCGGCTAGAGTTTTTTTTATCCCGATTCCAACGATATAATAATATTATTAATATATGTATTATTAATATTATTCTCATACAACACTCTGTATATTTTCGGCTGACACATCCCGATCATAACGATATAATAATAACAATAATAATAATAATAATAATAATATTTATTTTCCAAATATAACAATATAACAATAAATAGTACATTTAAGAAAAAACATTATTTGACTATTTGAAAAAAAGGAGCTAAATGCAATTAAAAACTGTTCAAAGTTTAGCCCCTTTGTAAACCATATTTTACAACAAAAACAAAATGTTCGCAAAATGATCACACACAGCAAAAAAACTATTTCATATTTACAATTATTGTTAACAAAGGTATCCATCCTCTACTGCAGAATACTCGGCAAAAAAGAGAATAAATATATATTCATTTAGTAACATTTTCCTTACAGTTTTTTTAAATATTTCAGGCTTAAGTGTTTTTAAGGAGAGAGGCACAGTATTGTACAGCTTATAAACGTTATAGGAGAAACTTCTTCTAAAAAGTGCTGATCTGTAAGGCGGTGGAGAGATGGGACCCCGAAATCTTAGATTTAAATTGTGGACATCTGTTCTATAAATAATTTTTTTTGTTAAGTATGGAGGACAGTTGTTAAATATAATATTATGAAACAACACCAGAGAATGTAATCTACGTCGATTCTGCATACTAAGCCATTTTGTATCTTTTAAGTTATGTGATATTCGCTCAATATTCCGTATGCCATAAATAAAACGTAAACAATTTTTTTGTAATTTCTCATTTCTGTTTATATCTTCGTTATCTAAACAAGGGCCATATAAAACATCACAATAATTAAAATGACTAAGTACAAGAGAATCTGATAATCTAATTTTAAGAGATTCGCTCAAAATGTGACGATGTGGATATAACATTTTCAAAGACATGTATGCCCTTTGTAGGTTAATCCCGACTTGCTGTTTAAAACGCAAATCTGTGTCGATTCTAATTCCCAAGTTCCTTTCACATTTGCAAAATTTCGAACCCCTGCCTGAAATATGTATGTTGAGATCAACCCCAGCGCGATTCTTATGCTTACCGAAAGTCATAACACATGACTTCTCAGGGTTAACATGCAAGCCATGACGTTGGGAAAAAATCATTAAGTTATTCAAATTATTGTTTATGGTTCTCTCCGCCACCTGCCAATCATCGGATGCAAAGGAAAAAAGCAACTGCGTATCGTCTGCGTAAAAATATGCCGTGACTTGATCCATACAAGAGTTAAAGTTATTTGTATATATTGTAAACAGTAAAGGCCCCAATATAGAGCCTTGTGGTACTCCACAACCTACCAATTCTCTTGACGAGTGACCCGTGGAAGTTTCGACATACTGTAGTCTATTCTCGAGATAATTTTTAATAAATTCTTTTGCGTTATTTGCAAATCCAATGGAATTTAAAATTGACAATAACAGTTCATGACTTATATCAAAAGCCTTCGAGTAGTCCAAAAGCACCAAGACTGATGTCTTTCCCACATCGGTAGCCCTGATGACGTCATCCGTCAGACCCAGTATAGTTGTTGCACAACTATACCCTTTCCTGAATCCCGATTGGTTAACAGGTAAAATAGAATTTTTGTCTAAAAATCGTCTCATTTGTTGATACATTATTTTTTCTAATATTTTCGAAGGACAGGGCAAAATACTGATTGGCCGAAGTTCGTTAAGGCAAGTTATATTAGATTTTTTTGGTAAAGGCGTTACACGAGCGATCTTTCAATCATCGGGAAAAATTCCCTCTAAAATACAGGAGTTAATTATATTAGTAAGAAAAGGCAAAACTCTAGGACAACATAAGCATAACATTTCTAAACTGATTAAGTCGGATCCCAACGCCAACGATTTAATACTATATAAATGTGTTTTCACTTCATCTGTATTAACAGTAACAAACTCAAATTTTTCACCTAAAATTAATTTCCTATTATTAAGATAATAATCTAGTAGATTAACGTCAACAGACTGTATATTATTTGAAAATTGTAGAAAATGTTTATTTATTTCTGAAGGATTATCTAAAAAATCAGGAAGAGGTACAACTTTAGCTTTATTTACAATATCTAAATTTTTTAGCCTTTGCCACAAAATTTTACTATTACTGTTATTAGCGCAATACTCTAGATATTTCCTTTTTTCAGTTCTTATAGCTATGTTTGTTTGATTGCGCATATAAGGTTTGTTAATATTTTTTGTTGATAATTCTGTAGTATTAGTATTCGAAACATTAATAATATATTAAGTAATATTTTTTGTTAATTTCGTAGTTGGCTTTGACAAAACTAAAACATTAAACTTGACTTATAAAAGAATGACAACTAAATATTTTTGAAATTCATTCTCTACGTTAATTTTAAAATATTATTTGATTTAAATTTTAATCATGGTTTACACCGAAGAAAAAAAAGGCAAATTTATAGAGTTTTTTTAAATGTGGTTATAATCGTAAAACAGCGCAAGTGGAGTTCGCAGATTATATCCAGAGAGGGTAACACCAAATTACCACACTAGTGAAGGGATTATTCGAACACAAATAATCGAAGTATTCGATTCTGGCTTGCATTCGAATGCATTCGATTCTCAACGAAGAATTCGAATACAAGAAATATTCGAAACCGCTAAAATTATGTAAGAAAGTATTTAAAGAAATTTGTAAATATTTAGCCCATTAGGAAAAGACAACCATAGTATATTCTCTATTTTTACGATGAAGACGGACCATAAAATAAAAACATACTACACCCTTGACTAATTTTATAAGTGGTCATAAGTCAATTATATTAAATATTTAAATAGGTCATTGTAACCATGCATTAACAGTTAATATAATGTGACCTTTGTAATCACTGCCCCCAAAATCGACATGCGATATTGCTAAATCTAAATTAACTCCTTCTGAGCCCTCTACCACCTTTTCAACCTTTAAACTATTAACCAATATTTTAATTTTTAATCGTAAATGATTTGGCTTATCTTTGTAAAATCCTTAAATGTATCAAGAATCAACAGTTCAAAATCAAACAATCCAGAACCACTCAATTTAAATTCGAAAACGAGACTTCGAAGTCACTCGAAATCCTCGAGAAGCTGAATCGCTAATTGCAACATTTGGGATGTCGCGACCTCGAAACCTAAACAATTCGAATTCGTATTTTCGATTCTAAAAAGTATTCGAATGCAAGATATTCGATTCTAAAAATAATGCGATTCTCCCTTCACTATACCACACCTTAAAAATATTATATGATAAATTAACCGCAACTAATTCATTCAAAAGAAAGCAGCGATTGATTTTGGCAAACGAACGTGATAGAGACACTGAATTAAATATTTTGTTATATTTTCAAGGTAAGGGTACCGTTTTGGCCTTTTGGTATCTGCATTTCTTTTCTCTCTAGTTTTAATAAAGAAACAAAATACCCATAAATTAAAAAAACTAAATACAAATTTCATAAAACCCTAAGTAAATTTATTTATTATTTTTAAGTTGGCCCTCCCAAGGAAAAATTTTGGTTGCGCCGATGGTGCTTGTTATCTCGTAAGGAGAATTTTTATAAAAAACTTTACTACACTTCATTTTTAATTTTTGTAGACCATCACTCCAATTTTAAGGATATCAAGGTTAGTTGGATGTCCTCTTTTCACAAATATATTGTTTATTGTTTTAGAGAACCCTGAAGTTTCCGTCCCTCAGGCAAATCGCCATCTAAATTTAAGCTCTTGGAAAATCCATTCAACCTTAAAAAAAACATAAATATTACCCTTATAAATTTACAAAAAGTTCCATTTCTTACTGACGAAAACAAAAGAGACAGGTTGGAGTTCTGTCGAAATATGATGGAAAGGCTAAATGCGGACGAAATTTTTTTTTGATAACGTTTTATGGACTGACGAATCTAGTTTTTCCACTGGTGGTATTTATAACAGAAAAAACACTCACCATTGGGCAACAAATAATCCGCATTTAACAAGGCAAATAAAATTTTCTGGCCGTCAAACAATTAATGTGTGGTGTGGCATTTTAAGGAGCAAAATAATAGGTTCAATTTTTTACAATGGCACTATGATAGGTACGAGATATTTAAATCTCTTACATGAAATAATGGCGATTCTTTTCAAACATTTCCTGGCCTCGACCTAAATGATATGGTTTAGCAGCAGGACGTTGCTCCACCATATAATATCGTTGCTGTGAGGAATTTTTTAGCCAACAGATTTCCTTTGTGGATTGGAATTTGGGACTATAAGATGGCCACCTCACAGTCCCGACTTGACACCTTTGGATACGTTTTTATGGGGTAATCGAAAAGATAAAGTGAATTCTTTTCCTGACGCTTCAGGAAATTGAAAATACAGTAACTCGAGAAGTTCTGCTTTTAAACACAGAAAATCAAGATTCAATCAATGGGGCCGTGGAAAAACTTAAGCGAGCCTACAGGAGTTGCATAATAGAAAATGGGGACCACTTTGAACAATTCAAAATTTAAATAGTAATTGTAATATATAAATAGTTTTTAAAACAAAGTGATTTAAATTTCTATTATTTAATGAAAAGAATATTTAAATTTAAAATAATATTAATAATAAATGAAATGGGTCAAAATAATCCTCTACCAAGTTCACTTAGACCAATAAGTCTAACCTCCTTTCTGTTGAAAAGCCTGGAGAGAATCCTCGATGAGCACATCAGGGACGTAGCTCTTAGGCGATATCCGCTGAGTGAGCATCAGTATGCTTACCAAACTGGCAAATCAACAGAACTGGCTCCCAACAATCTTGTTGAGAGCATAAAAAACTCTCGAAAACAAGGAGATTGCAGTTGCTGCATTCTTAGATATCGAGGGAGCATTTAACAATGCCCTTTCTGGATCACTCTATGATGCAGGTGATACCATTTTTAGCTAAGTAACATATTTGGGAATTATCCTGGATAAAATGCTGAACTGGAATGCCCATCTGAATAAAATAGTTCAGAAATCTGAACTATCTGCAGCTGCCGGGCATTCACATAGCACATGTCTGGCTGTTTCGTCATCCTCCATACACAGACGGTACTCGGATTCGTTTTCAAGCCCCATCCTGTGCATGTGATGTCTTAGACCACAATGACCAGTGTATAGGCCTACTGCTGTTTTCAGCTTAATTCTGTTCATATTTAACAGACTTTCTGTTATCCTCTTCTTCATAACAAAGGGGGATAAATGCCTTTGCATGGGAGGGGCCTGGCAGTCCAAGCCAATAGAGATTAGCTTTTTCCTCAACCAGGTCCAAAATTGCGCGCTTGGCCGTTTCGTGGCATACTCCTAAAGCTGGTTCAGGTGCCACACGAATCTCGTCTCTGCTCCTTTCTTTGCTAGAAGGTCCGCAGACTCATTTCCCTCCAAGCCTGCATGTCCTGGTATTCAAATAAGAGCGATTTTATTGTCGGTCCCCAGGCCAGCAGGTGCCTTTTGGCAGTTCCAGACTGTTTTGGATGTACAATGACTCGCTTCAAGTGCTTTAAGGGCCGCTTGACTATCCGAGAATATTTTTATCGTTTTATGTGTTGTTTGTTGATCCTGCATTCTAACACACAATTCGATAGCATGGACTTCTGCTTGGAATATTTGAGGTGTTATTTCCCAGGTTTACTGACAGATCAATCTTCGGTCTTACCCCATGTATTCCAGCTCCTACACCTTTATTGGTTTTGGAGCCGTTCGTGAAGAGGCACAGCTCTCCATTAAGTAGATCAGATTTATTCTGATCCCACTCTTCTCTCCCTGGGAAGATCACGGAGTAGGGTTGCTGTGCACTAATAGTTTTTGGTAGCAGGTCCGATGGCATTCTAAACATGTAGTGGTTTTTCACAACTTTCAGCATGTTGGATGATTCCATGTGACTCGTGCTATCCACCATGCTCATGGTAACATGATGCAGTCTGTATGTTGTCCTCATTGCTTCCCCTTCCACAAATAGGTGGTGTGGTGGAAGTTTCAAAAGGAGCTCCATGGCCGCTGTCGGAGTGGAGCGAATCGCTCCTGTAATTGACAGACAAGCCTGTCTCTGCAGTCCACTCAGTTTGGCTTGGGCAACACTTTCTTGTCCCTTGCTCCACCAGGCTACAGAGCCATAGGCTGTCATTGGTCTTATGACCGTTAGGTACAGCCAATATAGCTGTTTTGGTCTCATAACCCATAAATTCCCGCAGATTTTACTGCAGGTCCACAGGGATAGTTCAGCTTTCTGAACTATTTTATTCAGATGAGCATTCCAGTTCAGCATTTTATCCAGGATAATTCCGAAATATTTCACTTCAGCTGAAAATGGTATCACCTGTCCCCGACAGGAAGGTGGTCGAAGTCTCTCCAGATTCCTTTTCTTTGTGAAGGGAACTAGTACCATTTTTTTAAGGTTGATAGACATCTCTTCCCTCTCACACCACGTTAGTGTGGTGTTCAGTACTTTCTGAAGGGTTGCTGTGATTTCCTCTTCAGCCTTTCCTTTTACTATGATGACTAGATCATCGGCATATGCCTGCAGATCAACCTCCCACAGCCGAACCACAGCCAGGGGATTGTCCTTGTCCACCAGTAGTGGCCACAGCAAGGGCGATAACACTCCTCCCTGTGGACACCCTCTAGCAGCTCTAAAGCTCACTGTCTTGTCCTGTAGAGATGTTTTTATTTTCCGGTTTTCAAGCATTGCCTGTATCCAGCCATATATAAGGGGTTCTACCCCTCTTTCGGTAATTGCATCATAGAGTGATCCAGAAAGGGCATTGTTAAATGCTCCCTCGATATCTAAGAATGCAGTAACTGCAATCTCCTTGTTTTCTAGAGAGTTTTTTATGCTCTCAACAAGATTGTTGAGAGCAGTTCTGTTGATTTGCCCGTTTGGTAAGCACACTGATGCTCACTCAGCGGATGTAGCCTAAGAGCTACGTCCCTGATGTGCTCATCGAGGATTCTCTCCAGGCTTTTCAACAGAAAGGAGGTTAGACTTATTGGTCTAAGCGAACTTGGTAACTATGTGAATGCCAGGCAGCTGCCAGGATCAGGTTCTCTATTTTCGGTAGAGATATCCTGCTAGGCAATAATAAGACTCATTGAGGACTTAGAGTTGCTCGGGGAAGTGTAAACATAGATGTGAGCGACAATAGACTACAGAGTCGCAGTGGAGGGTCGGTTTGATCCACTCACTTTTAACCTAACCTAACCTAATAAATAAAAAATCTCTCGAAACCACATGATATTAAGATCATTCCGGTTCGTCTCGTCGAATGCAGACATACCTGGTTCCACCTGTTCGGTTTTGCTGCTTTATTTCGGGGGGAAACGGGAGACTCAACCGCTCAGTGTGGAAACTAAAGACCTCGCTAGAAAGGGAGCAAACGCTGTGAACGTGTGAGGCTTAGTTGTTCCTGCATTCTATCCCGTTCGTCTGTCGCAGTTCTACAAATAATATTAGCGTAATGGCCGCTATGTGGCGGGAGTGGGAGGAGTAAGAGGGTAGCTTGAAAGAAAGGGTCATCTCGTGATATCAGTAGTACTCTCAAGGGGCACCTAGTGGAAGCCAAGATGCATTTCAGAAATTAAAAGAGGAAAAATCAAGAAGTATTTAAAGATTCAGGGTATCCGGGAGTTTAGAGCTCGCCATCCGGATATCCTACCGATAACGTCTCCAAACTGGAATAAGGTGTAGGGTCGCCGATTTATCGACTCTGAGCCCCGGACGGAGAGCAATCTGGCGACTGCCTTGTAGCAAAGCCAATAAGTCCTGTTACGTAACAGGATAAACAGGAAAGTGAAGTCAGGATCATAATAACGGTCCCTATTTTAAGTGTTAATTTGTTGTTGTTATTTGATTGTATTTTATTTTAATAAAAGTGAATAGTGAAATTATCGTAGTATGGGGTTGAAGTGTCTTCGTGGCTCATTTAGTTGAGCTCTTCGCTTAAGACGAAAGAGGTCCTGGATCCAGCAAAGACAGGTTAACTTTTTTAATTTTAATTTTGTCTGTAATGACGATTAAAAAAAATTCTGGGAAACTTGGATAATAAAATAGTAAATCGAAGATCAGATGTCATTGCCAACTAATGACATTTTAAATCGAAATATTTCAAAAAATACCAAACAAATATTAATAAATCATATATCGTTGGAATCGGGATAAAAACTCTTTCTTTCTAGTCGATAATATACAGTGTGTTTCATTTAAAAAAAAAAACAAAGTTTATGTTGATTCCAGAAAAACGAAACACCCTGTATATCTAAAAACTACATCATAAAAAAATGTGTTGAATTTAAAGAAACTTTTATATTTAACTTTTTTTTTTATCTGTAAAAATATGAGAGTTAATAGGGGGTGCATTTATAACAAAAAACCCTGTATTATTTTTTTTTAATCGAACACCCTACATCATATTACCTTTTTAAAATCTGCGTAAAATTCTCAATATTTTTTACTAAGATCATTTTTTATGAAAGTCAACAGTTTTTGCGAAAATAAGAGTCTAATATCCACTTATTGTATTAACTTTTAATATAAAAACCTGCACACAAAAGGTTACCTAATATTTTGAAAATGTCAGTTTTGTTGATTTACAAAAATAACAAATCTACCGCGAGTAAAATTAACAAGAAATTTCGTGAAACTGGAAAGGTAAAAGATGCTGTACGTTCTGGCAGACCGGAAAGCACAATAATTTTTCATCTCGCTACCAAAAAACACTAACAAGAGAAAACACAACGTTAAAAGCAGGTTGTAAAAAACAACAGAAACAATAAATTAACGAAACTAAATAACGTGTCTAAAATGTTGTCCATTTACTTAAGAGTAGGTCAAATACTCTTAGAAAACATTTAATTCATTTAAAAGAATGCCAGCTTCCTCGATTCGTTTACATTCCATTTCTATTCGCTCCTTTAAGTCCTCGAGGAAATTGGAATTAGTTTTTAAGGTGTCTCCACAAAAAGTAGTCAAGGGGCGTCAAGTCCGGAGACCGAAGTGCCCACTCTACTGTACCACTACGTTCGATCCGAAACATTGTCTGAAGAAACATTCTCGAATATTCCATATTAGATTAATGTTAAAGGAATAACTAATTTGTTTGGTGTGTTTATTGATATTTTGTATTGTCGTATCCATTTGTCCACCTTGATTTAGATTTAGAAGTAAAGATAAACTGTCCATAAAAACTAATTTTCATTAAAAAGACATATATGATTTGTTAAAAATTCGGAATAATTTTAGTATAACGATTGTTACTCAATACATTTTGAAGAAAATGGCCTCAAGCAATCTTAAAATCTTTAATATCGTTTTTACTTAGTTGGGCCTCAGACTTAAACTAGATAAGTAAGGAATAGTCATACAACTAATCATTTTCGTTTTATCATACCGACAGTTAAGTGCAGTATCCAAGTGTCATCACCGACCACTAAGCAAAAATAAAATTCGAGATAATTACCAGTTTGTGGCCTGAAAATTAAGAAGGCCGGGTTTAAATTGATAAATTGAGGTTTCTAAACGGTTATTCACTTAAATTGTTTTACTGGTAAACAACTATTAATATTTTCAAACAATAAAAGCTTTAAAGCCAATAATAAATAAATTAACACGTTACTCTGATTTCGATAATTTACTTTAACAATGTTACTAGTTTATTTTGATATTTAGGTTTATTGTTTGTACAAAATGGACTGGACCATTCAGATATTTACCTGAAAATGGTGTTACATGCATTAAATATTTGTGTTTTGAAACGATAAAGTGGTTTATATTTGCAAACTCTTTTCATCACTCTTTCACACATCATAAAAGCCTCTGGCTTCGACACAATACTCAACATCGCTCTTAAAAAACTGCCGGATCACTTCATAACTTGACCAACATAACTAAGGCAGATTAAGAAATCATGGTTCTTGGGATTAGACCGTGTCAGATTGGAATTACTATCCGACGTTTCGCCTTCGATTGCAGGAGGCATCTTCAGGGATCTTTACTCCACGAGATATGAACACTGATTGAGCTCGGAGAGATAGAGATGGGTAGTTCGTGAACGAACTAGTTCAAATGAACTAGTTTCTTTCGTGAACGAGATGAACTACTCGTGATGGTCCGAAACATTCGTTCAGTAGTTCATTGTCATTGCAACGAAATAAAAAAACAGCAGCGTTTCTTTCTATTTTCGTGAACGAAATTGAGTGAACGATAAATGTTGAACGAATTTTTTCAAAGGCGGGACAAGTTATAACGGAAAAAAGATCACAGCTAAAATACAAAAAGTTTCGCAAATATTATTTTTAAATAGTAACTTTTAAGTTCCTTACATATTTTTTTAGAATCTGTTTGCCAAATACCTAATTATGTTTAGTTTTATTTAGTTAGTTATATTTTGCTTATTGCTTGTTGTTTTGTTTTATAGCAAATTGTTTACATATGTAGACTTTACTACAAGATTATGTGTTACTTTTGAGAATTTACAGTTTAATTTAAGGGGAAACTGCACGCAGTAATATGGATCATTTGCAAGCCTTCCGCCGCTGCAATATTATGTTAAAACTATAAGAGATATGTATTAGCTTCAATGTGATTTTAATAGGGAAATATGTATAGTTGGGCGCTAAAGGCGAATTTTTATGAAAAAATCAAATCTAGAGTTATAAAATAAAAGTAGATTTGTCCATTTTCGACCATTTTTTGACCGCTTTTTGACGACATGCCTTCGCATATAATTTTTTTTTTCCACAAAATGGCTCTTTACCGCCTTACATTGATCCTTTGTCTACGTAACTGCAAAATTTGAAATTGGAAATCGTACTCATGTCTTTGTATTTTTGCGGCAAACCCTTTTGAACCCATTTTTACCCGAAATGTAATTTAAATTACCTATACATAACACATTTTTTTGAGGTCGGACGTGCAGGAAGTTTTTTTTAAAGCATAGGTACCTTTTCATCTTACTTTCAACTCGACTAGACCTTGTCGCTGTTTTTTACTTTTTGCGTGCAGTTCTCCCTTAATGAGAAAAATATAAAACTTGTGAAATTCAGGGACAATTGCGTCTTAAAAAATTAAAACACACTCTCGTTCGCAAAAATTCTATGTGAACTAATGAACTAGTTTTTTGAACTATATTTTTTTACGAACGAAAACGAATGAACTAGTTCACGTAAATGAACTAGAATTCCCACCTCTACGGAGAGATTCTGGCGAGCTTTTATACCCGACTTGTGCTCGCCGAACCGTGAAGTCTTCAACCTTTTTTAATGCAAGGGCCAAAAATCGATTTCACATCGTCCGAAGGGCCATAATGGTCCAAATTACTTTACCATCATATCAATAAAATAAAAAACATATAATTTCAAACTGTAATAATCTTTATTGGCTAAAAAGTTCAATCAATCAATGCCATATTTGGCATTGTTTATTTTTGACGAGTGTGTCGATATTTGATTTTATTTGTAGTTGCCACCCTCAAACTTCCTCCAGATGTGCGTCTGTAACTCTCGAGCTTGTTTTAGACTTCACATTCTTCATACGAGAAAACATATCTGCTCCCAAACAGAGACCTCATTTTCTGAGAGTTTTGATCGACATATTTTGAATAAAAATCAAGACCCATGTCGAACTTGTCTTTCAGTTCCGAATTACGCTGCAAATCGATAAGCTCCATCTGACAATTTTCTGGCATGTCTGAATGGTCGGGCAAAAAGATTGATGTAATTTTCATTATCTCTGTAGTCAGAAAACCTTGATTGGAACTCTTTTTTGAGTAAATCTAGTGCTGCGACATATTTATCCACATCTGTACAATCGCAACTCTTCAGTTTAGGAAAGTGCGTAGACTCTTTTTTCAAACAACTGATTTTTCCATAAATCCAGTTTAAACTCAAATGCCTTCACAGTGTCAAGTAGGTTGTTGATGAGATTTTCTTTTCCTTGTAATTTGGTGTTCGAATCATAGAGGTGCAGCGTGATGTGCGTGAGAAATCCAAAGTCACGCAGCCAGTCGGGGTCTCTAAATCCAGGAACTGGTTTCCCTTAGGTTTCCATAAAAGAAGCGATTTCCTTCTTGAGTTAAAAAACGCGTTTTAACATTTTTCCTCTGCCCAGTCAACGAACATTAGAAAAATATGTCACATCACCATACTCTGCATTAATTTCGTGTAAAAAAATTTGGAATTCTCTGTAGTTGAGGCCGGGTTATTTAATGAAGTTCACAGTTTTTACGACCACTTTCATCACCTCATCAATATTTTTCGTACCATGGATGGGACATCGTCTGTTACAACTGCAGAAAGGTTTGTCGATTCTAAATTATATCGTCTCAGTACTGTCATCAAACACTTATAAATATCACATCCTTTTGTAGTTCCTTTAATCGGAAAAAGGGCAGCCATCTCTTCAGTGATTTCAACATTATTATTAATGCCGCGAATAAATATAGCTAATTGAGCGGTATCGAGAATTTACAAGCTAACTTTAGAAAAAAGTTTTTGAGACGGGCACAATACTTCAGCGAATGCCTCCATACATCTTGATAAATTCACCATCAGTAAAAGGTTTTGATTTGAAAGCTATTTTTTCGGATATAATGTAGCTAACTTTCACGCTTGCTTCATTTTCAATGATCTGCTTTTGAAAACTATATTGCTGTCGTTTATAGCTCCCACTTTATCTCGCCGTAATTGTTCTTTGAATGTCTCAAACTTTGTGGCATGCTTTGTATCGTAATGTCTTTTTAAATTGTATTCTTTCGAGCCTGAAAGGGATTCTTGACACACCAAACAGACGGGTTTTTGATTAACACTAACGAAGTACAACTCAGTCCACTTTTCTTGAAATATGTGTTTTCTTCATTAAGTTTTCGTTTTTTAAGTGAAGTAGAAGCCATTTTTAATGTCAAGGTAGAAGAAACGAGTTTATTTTTCCGATAAAAATGCCACGACAAAACTAAACTTGCACGACTGCACGCCACAATACAGTATCAGCCTTACACGCGTAACACACTATACTCAACTCACTACAATCACTTACCGCACAGGTAGTGAAAGAGCGTGAGTTTCAAGGATCTTTATCCTGAGCTGCTTGTCTTTGGAGGAGCAGAGAAACTGCCAAAAGGCACTGATTTAGTGATTTATTTAAAAAGGCTAAACGTCAATAAATAACACCTTTAAATGTCAACAGTAAATCTATTGACCAAACAACACAAAAAGACAACATTAAACAAATATAAAGTTAAATAAAATATATAATCTCTAATCTATTAGTCATTCATTCATTCCTTCATTCATACTTAAAGAAACACTAACTACACCAACTAAAATTATAAACAATGGTGGTAGCCTAGTGGGCTATTCTGGCTGCTCCTTGAGGAAGGTTCGGGATGTCTGTATTAAATATATACTGGAGAGAGAGATTTCCTAATAACAACTTAAAAACAAAATGACTGGAGAACGGGAACTGGGCGAGCCGGCAACACTGCGTGGCCTCGCGACTTCGTTGAATTTACTGCTACCATGGAGTCGGTTTCATATAATGGCCAAAAGCTACCCTTGCGACCAATTTGTAAGGAAAGACACGCTTTCACTCAATATGCCTCCACATTCGGTATACAAACCTTCAGGGAGGAGTCGCTAAACAACTTTAGTGAACCTGATACCTACTTTTGCGATACTTTTAAGAAAATGCATCAATCACCTGGTGCACTCAATAATTATAAAACACTCGCGGGTATCAAGGTTCTAGAGAGGGATTTTTTTCCAGCGGCGACGGCCAGGTTTACGAAGTTTTTCGAGAGTCGACAGCACCTTGTTCCCACAAACAGGTAGCAACTTCACTTCTAGTTGGCGCTCTTTCGCTTGTATCGCTTCGTTCGCTCTTGGAACTGGAACTGGCCGCTGCCGTGTGATGCCGGCTTTATATAGGCCGAGCGCGTCAACGTTGAATGTCTCGAAATTTCGAGCGGCTACGAGACTGGACTAGTAGATCCCTCTAGTAGTGATAATCTCTAGAATCATTAGAAAGATTCCTTATCATTTTCCTTTCGTGGAGTTGGATTGCTATATTTTTTAATTGAACGCGTAATATCTTCAGAGCTATAACCATTTCCACTCAGAGCTTCGGTCAGTTTCAATGTTCCCGATGTTATAGAATCTTAATCAGAAATCAAAACAGCTCTAAATACTAGAGAGTTAATAATCGATTTCTTTTGTGCTGAATGGTGGTGAGAATTTGCATTTCAGTATCTATTTGTATGTCTCGCTTTTCTATATCTCCCAATATACCATTTTCCTTCCTTTGAACAAATAAATCTAGAAAGGGTATCGTTCCATTAGATTCAATTTCCATTGTGAATTTAATATTATGATGTTGATTAATGTGGTCCAGAAATATGAGATTATCCTGTCCATGAGGCCAGACAACAAAAGTATCATCTACATATCTGAACCAGTGTTCTGGTTCTTAGTGGAGCGGATGTTAGAGCAATATCCTCAAAGGCCTCTATAAAGATATTAACTACCACAGGTGACATATGAGATCCCATAGTTGCCCCTGAAGTTTGTTTATAAAGGGTTTCTTTAAAAATGAAATAAGTAGATATAAGACACGCTTCCACAAAAAGATTTGTGTAGAGAGATTCTACACCGAAATTGACCAAAATACCTTCGCGATCCAACTGGAACGCCTTAAGTTTTTCCACGAAATGTGAAGTTTTTTATAAAACAATCTGTTTTTCCACTAAATGGATTTAAAAAATTTTAAATTAAATGTTTTGTATGTGGACGAGTCTGCATGTAAATGATACTTTTGTTGTTAGACCTCATATTTCTGGACCGTCTTAAGCAACATCGTAATATTAAATTCACGCATATTAAATTCACAATTGTTGTTCAAAGGAAGAAAAATAGGACAAAATGACAAAATAGGACAAATTAGGACATTCTGTGTATAGAAAACCGACGCATACAAAGGAGAATGATAGGCATCGTTAGGTAGTGTTGTTCTTCCCTATGTATAGCACCACAGACAAAAAAGGACGATTACCTCAGCGATCCAACATCCGAACAATCTTCAAAATACACAGGAAGATTGGAGAATGCTTGCGATCACCTAAAGATAATGTACCTTTTCAAACAGGAGTATATAAAATTCCTTGCTCTTGTGGAGAAGTGTATGTGGGAGAAACAGAACACTCAATATCAACTAGACTTAAGGAACATGAACGATATATTAAAAAGAAACAAATTGTTTAATCTGCTGTAGCAGAACACCAGCATACAACTGGCCATATTATAAACGTAAAAGAAAGAAGACTAGCATCGGTTCCAGGATTTTATAAACGAAAAATTAAAGAATCTATTTAAATCTTTTAAACTTACAAAAAATTCCAATAGAGATACGGGTTACGGTCTACATCACACGTGAAACGGATCTTAACACAGGGTCACGGTTCGGCGAGCACACGTCGGGTATAAAGGGCCGCCTGAATCTCACCGAGCACATTCAGATTTCGTGGAGTAAATATCCCTGATAATGCCTCGCGAAATCGAAGGCGAAACGTCGGATAGTAATTCCAATTTGACACAGCCTAATCCCAAGAATTATGATGCCTTAATTGACCAAAGTCGTGAAATCTTCCGAGTATAATTCAGGCAGTGTTCAATCTTGGCTATTTCTCTTTTAGTTGAAAGTACGCTAAGGTGGTCCTACTACAGAAAAAGTGAACATCCGAAAATGCCCAAAAACTATAGATCTGTAAGTTTACTTTTAAATGTGGGGAAACTTGCTAAGAAACTCATCAATTTGGAGTTAATAACTTGAATACAACTCAACAGACATGGAGACGGGCGCCTTAAATACTCATTTCGCTTTATTAAAAATAATAACATTTTTCTTTTTAAACCAAGCGCCATTACGTTTGGTTAGACGGCAAGATGTATGAGAATATAAAAATAAAATATAATGTAGATAAAGTGAATTTGAAATTTTCAATGTTACACTTTAGTCTAAAGTACATGTGCTCGTGATTTTAAATAATTTGAATTATTTGTTGTAAATATAAACATAAAAATAGATCAACATTTTGCAGCGTCTTCGCCATTTTAAAAACAAAAATTCTACACAGGTATTCCATTTATATTTTTTATTTAAATAAAATTAAATATATAGATTTTTAAATTATTTTAATGGGCCACCTCTGATATTGTATTTAACGTAAGGGTTGGAATTATGACAAATAAGGTAATTGGTCCATTTTTTATTAATATAACTCTTACCAGATCCTTATATTTCCAACTTTTGGAAGAATCTGCAATTGTCGCAACTATAGAAGACTACGATATTCACTATGACCTAGTTTCTCTGGTAAAGAAGCTGCCGCTTATTTAGCCCTCAGAGATTATTTTCACAGTGAATTTCGCTGGCCTGGACGCGTGGAGCTGTTGAATTGCCAATACGATCACCGGACCTTGCCCCACTTGATTTATTTCTTTGGGGGTTACTTCAAAGAGCGAGTGTTACTTACAAAATTAATTATTTTCCAAGAACTACATTAAAAAAATACTGACGATTGCCTTAGCGTGACGAATCATTTAAAGTAGACCTTATCATTGCCAAGAAGTTAATGGTGGTCATTTTCAACATTTTACAAAGTATACATTACCATTTGAAAACAGGTCGAGATAGAGACCTCTGAGTTGCGCCGAAACTTGTGTCTTTTAGGAGTCTCCATAAGAATGTGAAATTCGACATAGGGTTGCATTTAAAGTTCAAAAGTTCAACCCCCACCCGACATGGATGGAAAAATGTTGAAATAACACACGCAACATCCAAATTCTAATTTTTTTATCTCTACTAGTAATGGCTAGTAATATCGATACAGGGTTGTTACAAGCTGCTACTTCTCATGTTTAACTTGTATATTATGCTCTAATTAGTTCTAAATTGGAAAATGGAGACTTTATTGGCAATAGGAGAAGGTTTTGGCGGGCATTTATAAATGGAGGACGCTTGCAGAAAATGGTACTATCCTCCTCAATGGAGGTCGATTGGTCACACTTCCTTCATACTGCTGCAGAATAGGGGATTAAATTTCACATGCATTGTTTAATTACCCATATTTTCTATGTTGTCCTGACTATAGTACATTATGAAGAAAAATGACAACATTTCATAACATATTATAACTCATATACATTTCGCTGAAAATTACATATACGCAAACGAATATTTGGCAACATTTTGTGTAATAATAAGTGGACACCTATAAATACGTACCCTAGTTACTTTAGCAACAGAAAACTAAAAATATCACGTTTATGTACTTCCTAAATGTCAGCTTAGTGTTCATTTTATTTAACATATTCTTTCTCTATAATAGTGGCAGAAAAACGATTTTTCATTTAATTGATAAATAATGCAATTTCTATAAGTCATTTTATAATTTTATTAACATAAATATTAAAAATATTCTTATTGAAACAAGGAATTACGATTTAAACAACCTACCACCTGAAAGTATATATTTGGTATGTTGCCATATTTCGTTCCTAGTTAGAACCAGTATAAAATCATTAAATCATTTCCCACAAGGTTATTGAAAAAAGATTACAATAACGAAAAGATAAATTTAATTTTAAAGAAAACCTGGAATTTTGCATTAATTACGACGAAAAGTTATTACACTTATTTTTTTATTACTACTATTATTTTTATTTAATTACGCCTCCATTTTGCTTCACAATGCTACATTGGTACAAGAATATTACCGGTTCATCTTTATTCCATACTTAATTGTTGCGCAAAGTTTGAAGTTAATTGAATGACTAGTTTTTTACACTGATCTTTTAAAACATTTTATTCGGTCGCCATTTTGCTCCTTCGCATTATATTCACACCAAAATTTTACCTTTCATCCCTATATCGCACTTGAAACTGCAGAAACCTGGGAGGCACGGCTTATTCCAACCAGTGGCAGCTCGTGGTCAACTTTTCAGGGGGGTCAATATATATAATAATATATATATATATATATATATATATATATATATATATATATATATAATATATATATATATATAAATATATATATATATATATATATATATATATATATATATATATATATATATATATATATATATATATATATATATATATATATATACCTAATTTCCTAATTATTATATTTTAAACCACAAAGAGTCATCTGAAAAAATCAAAAACACGAAACAACTAAAATGCCCTTGTCCCTTCGCAATCGCATATTCAGTCACATAAATTGTACATACTTTTACTAAAATAACGATTTCCTTTTTTGTTTTTACTGGTCTCCCGAATTTTAAGTTCTGGCAAAGCTCGACAACTGGCCTTAAATTCGAGACGTTTCTCAAAGTTTAGCTCACTAGCGGCTGCTGAAGTCTAAATATTTTGGACTACTATGGCTATCATTATTTAAAACATTAATTTATTCAAATAATTTAAACTACAAAATCAACAAACAAGTCTTGAAAATAAAGTAAATTCTATAAAAATACGTAATCGTAATCACAACCTATCACACGATTCACATTAAAGGCATCAACTGACATAAATGTTTAAATTAGGGATGTCGATCATGAATCGATCTTTTTAAGATCGATTCTTAGGTCTAAAAAAATCGATTTTTTCAATCGATTCTTTGGTAAGCGATTTAATCGAAAATCGATTTTTTTTTACGAGAATCGATTCCTATTTTACCGAATTTAAATATAAACAACTCTAGATTTTTCAAAATGGAACTTATATTCTTTTCGTTTTCATTTTGACGACCCAGCAAAAGTAATAATTATAAGAGATAGAATAACTTCCGGACTTTGGTAAAAACTTTCTCTATTTTTAAACAGAACTCTCTATCTCATTTATGGTCATTAATAAGCTATTGTTTATCTGATTATAAATAAGATAATTTCAAAAAATCTTATATTATCTTTAAGACTTTTTTTCTGTCTTATTATTAACCCTCTAGGTAGGTTCCACAATATAAATGAAAATCTTGTACAAACAATTAAATATTATTTCTCTCTATTTACACAAAAAACAAATAAACAAATGTATTATTATTTTATTATTTAAAGGATAAGTTTTGTCAGTCTTACTTATGCTAAAGTGTTAAGCTTAGTTATTATATTTTTTTGCCTTAAATGTCTTTGGTTCTACTTTCTTTATGGAGATTAAAATACGTTTTTATTTTTATCATATCATGTAAGCTTTAACTTAAAAAAGCACAATTCCATTTAGAACTCTAACTAAGATGTGCAACTGATTATGTAATAAAAAATATTCTATTTTAAAACTTGTATACTAATTACTATGTAAGTAAATAATAATAATAAAAAAGTCTAGTAATTTAGTTTCATTAAGTCCCAAAACCTCATCAAAAGGAAAAGATCTATTTTTTGAGAATCGATTCTTTTGCAACCGATCTAATCGAAGATCGATTATTTTAGTTCCGATCTAGATCGATCCCGAAAATAAATTCTTTTTAGAAAGAACGGCAACCCTAGTTTAAATTTCCTCGGCGCGGCTGCTGACCCAAAATTTGCCAACGTAAGCCGTATATTACCTACGCGAATTCGATCGGGAACACTCGGGAAAACCTCGCCTCCGTTTATAACCACTAGGTCATCGCGGGCCGTCAGTCTCGTGATCCAACGAAACGAAACCTCCGGAGATCCCTCGCGAGGCATCGATAGTGAGGGGCCGAGGAATCAAGTGAACGTTCAACGAGTTTACACGCTTAGAATAATAGAAGTAATTTCCAAATTTAAAAGAAATCACAATTAAAAAAATATAAATTATTTATTATTTTCTGTGTGGAAATATTTATTTGGGGGTCATTGAACATATGACCTAATGGAGGAGCCGCCACTGATTCCAACCCGAACCTCTTAAGCAATTTTTTACACACTAAACTACATTTTAATATATTTCCTTAATACCCTAACATTTTAATAATGTAATAAAATATATGTGGCATTAAAATGACTCTTTGGTTAAACATTACATACAATTCTACCCTCGTAAGAGGAAAGTATTGTAATCGTAAAAAAATCACCCTTCCAATTCTTTTTTTCAGATCTTTACGTTTCAGGGTCCCTAGATGCCGAATACCAAGTTTTCGAAATTTTGTCGGTTTTTTCTCTTCGCGACATAGTTCAAAAGCTAATTATCCAATTTACTTCCAATTTTGGACAAAAATTAGGGGGCATATAAAGGTAACATGCTACCATTTGGGAAAAATCCAATGTTGCTGAATAAAATGGCACTCTAACAAAGTCTTAAAACAAATATTATTAAAAAAGTACTTATCCAGCTTACTCAGAATAATTAGATGTGATATGGGGATGAACTGATAGAATTTTGGTTCAAATCCAAAATGACGGAACAAAATGGCGGCCAAATAAAATATTAAAAAATCATTGTAAAAAAACTACTTAATCGATTGATTTCGACTTTCACACAAAAATCAGTGTCTTAAATAACTCAATTCATTTTGTCCTTTCTGCTATAAATAGTTTTTAAGAATATGGATGAAGGAGATTTTGGCTATGCTGAATCTAAATATGACAATAATACATAATAATATATGAAAATAAGCCCTAATATTCTTTTGATGAAAAATCGACCCCCTTTTACCCCCTAACACGGCACGCCAATGATAAGTGAGAATTTTTACTATGCCAAATATTTCATTTTTCCAACATATAATTACCACCCAAATTTGAAGAAAATCGCATTATTATTACCCGATATAGAGGTTAATTTATATAAAGCGGGACAAACTGTAAAATAGACTAAAAAATCATAGTTCTTGGAATTACTATCCGACGTTTCGCCTTCGATTGCACTAGACATTTTCAGGGATCTTTACTCCAAGAGATCTAAACATTGAATGAGCTCGGATATATTCAGGCGGGCTTTTATACCCGACCTGTGCTCGCCGAACCGTGGCCCTGTGTTAAGATTCAAAAAACTGCAATAGAGATACTGATTAAAGTCTACAGCACATATGAAAATCTATCTTGACGAAGGGTCACGGTTCGGCGAGCAAAAGTTTGATATAAAGGCCTCCTGACTCTCTGAATTCATTCAGTGTTCAGATCTCTTGGAGTAAAGATCCCTGAAGATGCCTCGTACAATCTAAACGAAACGTCGGATAATAATTCCAAATTGACAAAGTCTCATCTCAAGAACCATGATTTCTTAGTTGATAAAAGCTCTGCAGCGTTTCCCCACTGGCGCGAATCCTTAAACAGAATTTACAATTACTGAGCTATGGGCGACTAACATAATATTTTACTAGGATAGAAGTGCGCCGCGAAGTGATGACGCGGCGAAAAAAAAACGATACCAGAGCATAGTTAAGTAATCAGCGGATTGGGGACGTGGCAAATACTCACACGTGGGCCGTCTGGATCACAAAGAAATAAGATAAAACGGTTTTTGTCCAATATCTTCCAAAATATTGCAGATGGAACTAAATTGTTTTACTAAAAAATGTAGGCCTCATTACCTACAAAAAAAGTTGTAATGATTTTTTTTGGAATTGTTATAGTTTTCAAGATCAATTAATTTAAACCCATCAATGATTTTGCTCTCCCTTCTTTTCGAATCAAGAGAAAATTTCTTTTATTTTATAATTCAAAATGAGTTTGGAACGTATAACATAACCTCAAAAAAACGAATTTTTGCAAAAACTATGCCTGCCGAATAAAAACATAAATACCTTTTTTAGCTGAGAATCTGCCCTACATTTTTTTAAATTAAAGAATTTTGCTCTATCTGCGATAATTTGGAAGATATTAACCAAAAACTATTTTTTTCCCAATTTTTGGTATTTTTTTTGTGATCCTGACAGCTTACATTCTTAATGAAAAAATGTACACAATTATATTATTCCTGTGACATCTACCAAAACTGTCTCTGGTCATTGGACTACCAGCGCAGTGTTTAACTGTTTACCAACCTATCCCATATCCTTTCGTATAATAATAAAAAACTAAAACTAGCAACTCAAATTAAAAAAAAAACATTATTTTTGTATATTCGTCTCATTTAAATGAAAATCATAGGTACCCTGACCCCTATCATAGTTTTAAACTTGATACCTCAAAACTCAAAATATGCTTTATTGTCTATAAACATAACAATTGTTGTGGAAAAAGCTTGAAATTAGTCTACAAATAAAATAAAAGCAAAAAGGGCTGCAAACACAAAAAGATACAGCCTTGAACAAATGAAAACTTAATAACTAGTAAATAAGAACTAAAAAAGAAATATAAACTAACAAGAACGAATAAGAACACTAATACGAATAAAACACAATATAGAATAAACATAACATACGTTTTATCAACAGAGAAACGGAAACAGTAACTAATTCAATCCAAATCAAAATTATCACCAGGTACTCTTCCAGTCGATAATATGCATTAATGATAAGGAATTTCTTAACTTTTTTTCTAAAAACAGAGTACATAGTACAACTGGCAACAGAGGTATCTAATAGCGCCGTTCTGCAGACGAAAAACTCTCTGAAATAGGTACTGTGAGCAAGAGCCCCAAAAACAGATGCCATAACGAAGGTGAGATTCAAGTATTGAAAAATATACATTGCGTGCGACAGTATTTTTACTTCAGTTCGAACAGTAAACAAATCAGAGGACAATTTGGCACACAAAGCAATTATATGATTGTCAAACTTCAATCTTCAAACTATTTCCAACCCCAAAAATTTATTGTTATTATAACTATTATTTGCTTGACCAGCTATTAGAATATCATTAAGCTCACATTTGAAGTTTAATAGAATAAATCCTGTGTTTCATCATAAGATTATTTTTTCAGATGAATCAAGATTTACTAATCTTGGGACGTTGAACAGAAATAATTTTCGTTATTGGGCAAAGGAAGATCAGATATTAGTAAAAGAAGGTGCCTTTCGAGAACGTTTTGGAGTGAATATTTGGTTGGGCATAGTAGGACTAAGCATTATTTTTCCATCAGCCTTTAACTGGCGAAATGTATTTGTACTTTCTTGAAAATGAAATCTGAATAATTTGATGCAAAATGAGAAATTAATTTACCAAGATGGCGCCCCTGCTCATAATTCAAGTATTGTTGCAAATTATTTGAATGAACGATTTGGTGGGAACCAATGGACCAATTTTTGGATTTTTTATATATAGGGTCATCTGAAAGAAGAAGTGTACGCAACTCCTGTAACATCGTTAGAAATTTTAGAAAATGTTGAGAGAGTCACATTGTGCCAAGAACAAGGAGGACAGCGCATAGAACATTTAATTGGTTGACTTTTATATTAATAATTGTGTTCGTTAAAATATATTATTATTATTATTAAAAAAAATAAGAGGTATGTAACAAAGTTTTCTAATTTTTTTTTGTGTAAAATAAAAATTAAAAATACATTGCGTTATGCATTTTTATTTTGATAATAAGACACACTTTATAGCCAGTATTACATAAATGCAAGTTGCTATCTAAAAGAATTAAGAAAATTTAAGGAAAAGTTAAGATTTTAAACAAAAATTTAAACATATTTCATTTTTTTGGTAAATTTAATGTTTGATTTTGAATTTAATTAATTAATCCATTTTGTTCATTATTTTAATAATTTGTTTAACACGAAGATCATCGGTTCGGTATCGGGAGACGGTCGCAATATTATAATAATGTTAATAATTTTTATTTAGAGTAAAGCAGATTTGCAAAATTACAATATATGTATACATAAACCTAATGTGCTATACCTAAAAAGGCGAAGTTCATTCCATTCGGTACACGCATGTCACCAAAGAATGATCTTCCACTCAACCCTCAACAACATAATAAATCAATTAAAAATACAAACAAAAGACAAACAAGAACAGAAATTATTTTTACTTATAAAAAATAGAATACCTAAACAGAAAAGGAAACGTAATATATACAACTGCCTTTGACTACATTTATGGCTAGAAGGCGCAAAGAAATTCACTCCTGTTCACTCAAAAGAAAATGTTTATAGGCTTTTTTAAAGTTTTTTATAGATTTATCTTTAAATTCGGAGGGAATATCATTGTACAGTGCGGATATCGAATATGAAAAAGTTCCTTCAAAGAAGCTGGTTTTATAAGCAGGCGGAGTTATTGCACCTTTAAATCTCAAAATGAATTTTGTGCTGAACTGATTCGCGCCTTCTGATCCCATACGCAAATCTCAAACAATAATGTTGTATTCTTTGAACTCTTTTAGAGTCAACAGCGGTCAAGCAAGTATCATACACAGTATCGCATCGCCATGGTTGAAAGAGGACAAAACCAAAGAATCACATAACATAGGGCGAAGTTTTCTATTTGAAACTTGTCGTAAATTATACAAAATTTTTAGCTTATAAATAGCTTTTTTAATGCATTCAGAAACGTGCTTGTTAAACTGCAGTTCGGTATCCATCCAGACAGACACTTACGTCTCCAATTGATATATCTATGTTGTTCAAGTGGAACAATTTATCCTCCCAAAAGTCCTATACATTTTTTTGGGTTTAACGACAAGGAGTGATCTTTGAAAATCTTTGCAATTTTTCGAAGTTCGTTGTTGACAACTCCACACCCATCAATAAATTTATCGGGAAAGAATGAATGCAGCAACTGGATATAGCACAGGTCCCAATATTGTCCCTTGAGGCACACCCATTAATATGCCTCTTAGTTTGGAATATCATTGATCGATATATACTCTTTGCTGTCGCTCTACAAGATAAGAGTGAAGTAGATCATATTGGGTAATGTATTGTTTTGAAAAGTTTTTCTTAGCTCCTACTTCTTTGTGCTCAATCTAGCAACATTGCATTTTTAGTTTTGTTTGGCATACGGATGCAACAGGCATGTTATCGTGTGTGTGAAAAATAAAACTCATTTTATCTACTTTCAAATAAGTGGCTTTATTTCTAATTCCCAATCAAAACAACCCAAAAGGTTATGGACCCAGGTGTGAATTGAAAAGACAGTGCAGTCGTGTGTCGGAGTACTAGTTTTTTAGTGATTAAAGTCGGTCGGTCGGTACATTGTTTGTCATGTACGGGATAAGATGGCGGAAAATAGAGATGTTGTTGCGCGAAAATTTGAGGGTGAGAACTACACGCAATGGAAGTTCCAAATAAAATGTGCTCTGAAGGCAAAAGGGCTCTGGGGCATCGCTGATGGGTCAAAAAGATGCCGGAAAACAACGCCGATGAGCAAGAAATATGGCTCAAAAAGGATGCGCAGGCTATATATATCCTGACTACATCGATGGAGTTTAATCAGATAACGCTGATTGAAAATTGCGAAAGAAGTAAAGAAATATTGGATAAACTCGACTCCATATATCTTCAGAAGAGCTAAGCCAATAAGATTATAGTGCACGAAAGGTTTCACCAATATAAAATGGATGCAAACGACTCCATTGCACAGCATATTGCAAAAGCAGAAAGCCTTGCGAAACATGTCAAGGAAGCTGGCGAGCGTATAAGTGAAGCCGTAATCATGATGAAAATAATTAGCACCTTGCCTCCCAAGTTTCGAAATTTTCGACAAGCATGGCTCTCACTGGATGACTCAAAACAGAACATTGTCAATCTGACGTCAAGACTTCTCGACGAGGAAAATAATCTTACCGCCTACGAAGAAGGCAATGGCAACGCGGTCGGTAAAGAATTCGAAAGAGAAGAAGGGAATGCGCTCAAATGTCATCTGTTACAGGTGTAAAAAGAGAGGGCACATTATGAGAAACTGCAGAGAAGGATAGATTTCAATCGCGTGAAAATCTCAACCGTTTCAACAACAGCAGAAGAAATGGCGGAGGTGACAGGAAAATGAATGCTGACTCAGCATTTACCGGAGTGCAAGAATCTGTCTTCAATGTCGAAGGAGATGAATCCATGTCCATTAGTATGACGTGGGATGATCACTGGCTTATGGACAGCGGCGCATAAGCGCATATGTGCCATAAAAAGGAATTTTTCGAGAGTCTGGATGAAAACACGAACAATTCTGTTGTTTTAGGGAATAGTCAAAGAATTCAAGTAAAAGGTAGGGGCACCATTAGAATCCAGAAACTACGAAATGGTGAGTGGTGGAATGCCTCAATCAACGACGTACTGTATGTGCCTGACTTGAAAAGAAATTTATTTTCTGAAGGAGTGGTTACTGGGAAGAACATGAAAATAATAAAACATAATACGCACGCAGAAATTTTAGACAGTAGCGGAGTGATCGCAGCAGCTGTAAAGGACAGTAACAACACCTACAATACAATACAATACAATAGTAAATTTCGCTAATACAGTGCTACAGGACAGTCTAAAAGTGTGGTATCAAAGACTAGGCCATTTGAACATTGCGTCGATATGTACCATGGCCGAAAAGGGCAATGTAAGCGGGATAAATTTAAGTGACAAAGACAAGTTCTTTTGTAAAGCGTGTGCGCTCGGAAAAAGGCACAAGTTACCGTTTAATCAAAACAAAGAACATATTAAATTAAATCTCGGCGAACGAGTGTACAGCGATCTGTGCAGTCCTATGAACGTACCATCTGTGTCAGGTGCGAGGTACTTTATGCTAATGAAAGAGGAATATTCAGGGTATAGGGTGGTTTATTTTTTAAAACACATGGGACCGAATATACCAACACTCATTTTAAAAACTACTTGTTGCAAGAAGGTATAACCCTGGAACTGACTGCCCCCTACACCCCGGAACAAAACGCGCGGGCAGAATGCGATAATAGAACAATTGTTGAAAGTGCTCGTTCAATGATGTGTCAAAACGACGTGGCAAAATATTTGTGGGCAGAGGCCGTAAATACGGCGGTGTATATTTTAAATCGAACGCCAACCAAACAGACAATCGGGTCGACGCCGTACGAAATCTGGACGAATCAGAAGCCATTTTTGGGACACCTAAAAATATTCGGTTGTGATGCGTTCGCGCATACACCGGACATTAAACGCACAAAACTTGACCAAAAAAGTAGAAAGCTGATTTTTGTCGGGTAAAATAACAACTCCACGAACTATAGACTTTTCGATTTGTGACGAGAAAAATCACTATTTCTCGAAACGTAATTTTTCACGAGAATTTGGAGAAATCGGGTAGCGGAGCTGGCAACGCCGCAGACAATCTGTCAGCGAGCAACCAATCCGCGACCATGCGTTTCGACGAAGACGATTGTTGTTTTGATAATGACAGCAACGAAGTAAATAATGAAATTCAGCCCGAAAATAATGAATATGATCCGGACGATGAGCAACCAGAACCAGAGGTACCAGTACTGAGGCCTTTTAGAAGTATGAGAGTACCAGCGAAATACACGGCTATGAATTAAATTTTGCTGAAAAAAATTTTCTCCAAACTTACGACTAAGCTCTTGCCTCCCCAGATGTTTCGCAATGGAAAGGGGCGATAAACTAAGAGCTGAAGGCGCTAGATAAAAATAAAACATGGTATCTTGTGCCTAGACCTAAAAACGTGAAAGTTTTACAAACAAAGTGGGTGTTTAGAATTAAAAGAAACACAGACGGCAAAGTTTCTCGTTACAAAGCTCGATTATGTGTCAAGGGATGCTCGCAAACAGCCGGAAGTGACTATCACGAAATATTTGCGCCCACAACTCGTTACGATTCTATACGTGTGTTGTTAGCTGTCGCGACGCAAAACTGTTATGAATTAATGCAGTTTGATATAAAAACTTTTATATGGTGAATTGGATGAAGACGTGTACATGTATATACCCGAAGGCTTGAAACAAGGTGAAAGTTATTCTGATGTTGTCTGCAAGCTCAACAAGTCTCTGTATGGGCTGAAACAGGCTCCACGCTGCTGGAACAGAAGGTTTCATCAGTTTTTAGATCAATATGGTTTCAAAAGATGTGAATCAGATAGGTGTGTATATATATTGGATTTGTACATAAAATTAAAGTTATTCTAGTTATATTTGTTGATGATGGACTAGTTATTTCTGAGAGTAAACAGGTAATTTTACAAGTTCTGAAGCAGCTCAAATCAGAATTTGATGTTACTATATGTGAACTCTCATATTATGTTGGTGTAGAAATACAAAGAAATCCATTGACAGGCTCGATATTAATTAATCAAAAGAGCTACATTAAACAGATAATTTCAAAATTCGGATTGGAAAATGCAAATTCCTGTTCCACTCCAGAAGATCCATCCACCGATCTTACTGCTCAGGCAGAATATGTTTTATCTGAGGGTGAAGTGCTCTACCGACAGGCTATTGGATCCTGGAGCTATTTTTGACGACTGTGACACGTCCAGATATTTCACACGCAGTAGGAGTTCTCAGGAGGTTTGTCAACAGCCCCACAAAAGCACATTGGAGAGGAATTAAGCGTGTCATACGATATTTAATTGGAACCGCAGATTATGCAATATTATATCTACAACAAGATGCTTCTGACAGTGCTCTACATGGACTCGGATTATGCAGGCGATCGTGCTACGCGAAAATCGACAAGTGGATATTTGTTCAAACTATCAGGAGGACCTGTTACCTGGTCAAGCAGAAAACAAAGCACTGTTTCTCTATCTACAACTGAGGCAACATGAAAAAGACATGTTAGTGCTACCTATGACTTTATATATAGACAATCAAAGTGCGATCAAACTTGTGAAAAACTCTGAGTTCCACCAGAGGTCAAAACATATTGACGTAAAATTTCACTTTATTCCTGAGAAATTTGATAGTGGTCTGATCTTGCCTAAATACATAAACACTATTTTTCAAGAAGCCGATATTTTTACTAAAGCTCTCTGTAAAAATGTTTTTGAAAATTTACGTAATAAGATTTGTGTTAAAAATAAGTATATAGGTAGTTGAAATAAGTAGACAGTAAGATTTACTTACTTATTGTTTATCTGATTCTTTTGTTTGAAAACTTTACAAAAAGTGGGAGTATTGGGTAATGTATTGTTTTGAAAAGTTTTTCTTAGCTCCTACTTCTTTGTGCTCAATCTAGCAACATTGCATTTTTAGTTTTGTTTGGCATACGGATGCAACAGGCATGTTATCGTGTGTGTGAAAAATAAAACTCATTTTTATCTACTTTCAAATAAGTGGCTTTATTTCTAATTCCCAATCAAAACAACCCAAAAGATCAATATATTATTTAGGGTATCAAAGGCTTTAGAATGGTCTAGAAGAATCATTACGGTCAGCATACCAGAGTCAACCGCTCTACTAATATGATCGGTACATTTCATAAAGCAGTAGCACAACTATGGCCAGACCTAAAGCCAGATTGAAAATCGGGGAGTAACAAGCTGTGTTTTGATGACACGTTCTATTATCTTCGACATTATAGGTAGGATGCTTATTGGCCTTAGATCGGCGGAACCTTTTACTCTATCTACCTTTGGAAAAGCTAGTGAGACAAAAGTTTTATTATAATGAATTTTAAAAAAACGCTTCCTGGTTCGCCATTTTGAAAAAAAAAACAACTTGTAATATGTCATTGAAAAGGGAATTCTAAGCTCTCTCTCTCTCTCTCTCTCTAAAATTCTTGACTTAGGTTTTTCATTTCTTAATAACACATACCTTTAAAGCAAATATCAAAATTCTAGCTTAAAAAGCAATAGAATGGTGCTGTGTAAAACGATCTCGTTGACACCCGGTATAGGCCGTATATAGGCACGACGAAATAATTTTAATACCTAATATTTATTTCATTAAATAGTCTCTATATTTTTGGTCGTTTAATTATTGGAGCTTAGTATACAAAGAATTGCATTTAATTAAATTGTATAGTTTTATTATTTTTTTAAAGAAGGTAAAAGGGCATAATAGATCAAGGGCATACCGGGCATTGCCATATTACACATTTCAAATAATTAAAAGGATAAATGAGTCATAAAATTAGATGCATCAATTGCAATACAAAATGTTATACTCTACTTCTTAAACCATTACGATTATAAATTGCCTCGTAATTTCCAGCAAAATGCGAAACAATCTGAAGCCTACTTAGGAAGTAAATGTTTACGTTTGTGTAACACAATTTTATAATATATTCCAGATGTAGTTTAAGATAAAGAAAATATGTAAATAAACACGTGCGTTTTCAAGTAATTAAAAACCAGTTCAGCATATGTTGATAGTTGTCGATACATTAACTATATAATTTACCTAATCCTAATAGTCTTTGAGCCGGTACAATTTTTTTCCTACTAGCAACCCAGTTAAAATGATTATTAAACTTGATGTATAAATCAAATCAAATCAATCCTTTTCTCAACTTAAGGTTTTTTATATGCAAAAAATTATAGTAAATTTGACGTGTTTTGTCATTTTCTAAACATGCTTTTGAAAAACTGTTTCAGGTCACGTGCTATTTTATATATTCGAACTGACCAACATTGCTTAAAATTAAAATAATTCTATACGCAAAAAAGAATCAACAAATTTGACGTGTTCCGCTGTTTTTTTTAATTTAATATATTATTTGTTTCTGAGCACTTTTTTACCCCTTTAGAATAGCTGTATAAAGCAAAAAAGATGTTTTTATATCCAAAAAAAATATAATAAATTTGTTTCGCTGTTTTTCGAAATAATGTATTGGTATTTTTACTTCCCTTATAAAAGTTATTGTAATCGCAAAAAAATCGCCCTCCGAGATTTTTTCACATCTTTACGTTTCAGGGTCCCTAGATGAAGAAAAACATGTTTTCACGATTCCGTCGGTCTGTCTGTCTTTTCGTGGCTTACTTACTTATCCGATTGACTCCAAACTTTGGTCAAAAATTAAGGGTTATATGGGGATGCCCTGGTAACATTTTGGTAAAAATCCATTATGGCAAAACAAAATGGCGGCCTAGTAAAAATTATTACTAAAAAGGTCCTTATCCAATGTATTTCATATTTTGTACAAAAATCAAGTATTATGTAGGAATCAATTGATAAAATGTTGGTATGAATCCAAGATGGTGGAACACAATGGCCGCTTAATAAAATATTTAAAAATTCAGCTAGAAAAAACTACCTAATGAACTGATTTCAAATTGGGTGCCATAACTAATTGTAGTATAAAGATGAACTAGTAAAACTGTGATGTCAATTAAACACGGAGGAACAAAATGGCAGCCAAATAAAATTTCACCCTCTCTGGTTTAACATATCTTCCCTAGATGCCAAAAAATATGTCTTATAAATTCCGTAAGTCCGTCTATCGGTTTATCTGTCTGTCTGTCAGTTTGCGGCATAGCTTAAAAATTCCTTATCAGATTGACATCAAATTTTAGTCAAAAATTAAGTCTCATATGGGGATGACCGAGTAATATTTTGGTTAAAATCCAATATGCCGAAACAAGATTGCGGCCTAGTGAAACGTTAAAGAAATTATCCAATCTATTTCAAAATTTTGTACAAAAATTAAGTATTATTTAGGAATCAACCGGTAAAATTTTGGTATGAATCCAAGATGGCGGAACAAAATGGCGGTTTAATAAATTATAACCAAAAATTCAAAATGAAAAAAACTACTTAATGAAATGATTTAAAATTAAGTGCCATAACTAATTGTAATATAGAGATGAAGTAGTAAAAAATAAAATTTTTGTAATCTGAAAAATCACCTTCTCAGGTTTTACTCGTTTTAGCGTCCCTAGATGTCAAAAAATATGTCTTATAAATTCCGTAAGTCCATCTGTCGGTTTGTCTGTCTGTCTGTCAGTTCGCCGCCAAGCTTAAAACTACTCATCAGATTGACTTCAAATTCTAACAAAAAATTAAGGCATATATGGGGATGACTTGGTAATATTTTGGTAAAAATCCAATATGCTGGAACGAGATGGCGGCCTAATAAAACGTTTAAAAGAATATTACTTAAAAAACGAATTATCCAACTTAATAAATACAAGTTAGTGGAACAAAATGGCGGCCTAATAAAATATTTAGAAATTCAACCTGAAAAAACTACTTAATAAACTGATTTCAAATGGTATGTTACAACTAATTGTAGTATAGAGATGAACTAGTTACTAGCACATTTTACGTATCTTCGCGTTTTAGCGTCCCTAAATGTCAAAAAATATGTTTTATCAATTCACTGTCACTCATCAGATTGACTTAAAATTTTGGACAAAAATTAAGGTTCATATGGGGATGACCTGATAATATTTTGGTAAAAATCCAATATACCGGCAAATTATTACCAGGTCATCCCTATAAGAGCCTCACTTTTTGACTAAAGTTCGAAGTCAATCTGACTAGTAGTTTTTAAGTTATGCCACGAACAGACAGATAGACAGACAGACAGACAGACAAACCGACAGGCGGACCTACGGAATTTATAAAACATGTTTTTTTGCATCTAGGGACGCTAAAACGCGAAGATATGTAAAACCTGAGTGGGTGATTTTTTCAGAATACCAAAATTTTATTTGGCCGCCATTTTGTTCCGCCGTCTTTCATTAATACCACAGTTTTACAAGTTCATCTCTATACTACAATTAGTTATTGCACACAATTTGAAATCAGTTCAATAAGTAGTTTTTTCAGTTCAGTTTTTTTATTTTATACACCGCCATTTTGTTCCGCCATCTTGGACCAAAATTTTACAAATTCATTCCTACATTATACTTGATTTTCCTACAAAATTTGAGATAAATTGGATAATCAGTTTTCTTAGTAATAATTTCTTTAACGTTTCACTACGCCTCCATCTTGTTCCAGCATATTTGATTTTAACCAAAATAATACCAGGCCATCCCCATATGAGCCTTAATTTTTAAAATGTTGAAGTCAATCTGATGAGTAGTTTTTAAGCTATGCCGCGAACTAACAGACATATAGACAACCGACAGAAGAAAACGTATTTTTGGCATCTTGGGACACCAAAACGCAAATATATGTAAAACCTGAGGGTGATTTTGTTCAGATTACAAACATTTTATTTGACCGCCATTTTGTTCAGCTATCTTGAATTAGTATAACTTTTACTAGTTCATCTCTATGCTATAATTAGTTATGGTACAAAATTTGAAATCAGTTCATTAAGTAGTTTTTCAGGCTGACTTTTTAAATATTTTATTAAGCCGACATTTTGTTCCGCCATCTTGGATTCGTGTTGTTACCAGGTCATCCCCATATGACCCTTAACTTTTGACTTAAATTTGCAGTCAATCGGGTAAGTAGCTTTTTAGCTATGCCGCGAACAGACAGACGACAGACCGACAGATAGACAGACAGACAGACTGACCGACTGAATTGAGAAAACATGTTTTTCGGCATCCAGGGACTCTAAAACGTAAAGAGGGTGATTTTTTCACGATTACAATACTTCCCTTTTATGAGGGAAGTAAAAATACTGGCTGGACACTAAACTTCGAAGCCCAGGCCTAGAAGTACAATGATGAAGTTTATTCAAAAATCAGTTGAACTGTACGATGCCCGAAATATGACTACGCAAAAATCATAAAATTGAAAATAAACAACTTTTGTCCCTCGATTTCTAACCGTGTAGTTTGCAAGATATGGAGGAATGAAAAAAAATGGGTAAATTTCCTTTACCCGGAACTTCTCTCGTTATATTTTTTTTCCATTTGTTAGGAATAGTGAAGTGTGACCCAATTTAGTTCAGTACATAGTCACAGTATATACATATGTGTTACTTATATTGTCTTTTCATTCAAACATTTTTATTGGTATTGGCTTTATTGGCGCCATTTTGTTCCATCATATTGCATTCGTACCAATATTTTACCAGCTTCTTGCTACCTATGCCATGCTTGACTTTTGGGCATAGTTTAAAATAAATTCACTAAGTAGTTTTTACATTGACAAATACCGCCATCCAATCCCCCATCCAATCAAAGGATATAAGACAGGGATACACACTTCACGCCCTGGGGCCAATTCAGGACGATTTTTATTAATAATATTAGACATCATACGGTGGGCCCGGATGGGAAGGTAAGAAAAACACATAAGGTTAAATACAAAGGATGTCGAAGCTAATTAAAACCATACTACCCTTACCTAATTTATATTATATAATCCTATACCTTTATTCTACACATCATTAAATATTTTAAAAATATTTTTTCCAAATTATTATTTGATATAATATTAATTACGAGACTTGTGCTACTCATAGGAAGTAAGTGAACCTTACTCAGTTCGGTAGACAAACAGGAGACCGCTGTGCTGTTATGCTTACAATTAAAAAGTCTGTGGTTTAAATCATCTATAGATACATTATCACATGAACACAATGGACTACTAGCTAACTTCATTTTAAAAAGATGCTTATTAAAATTTCCATGCCCGACACAAAAATGTGAATTTAATATGCAGTATTTTCAAGCTGATTTTTTTAAAAATATTTTAAGCCGCTATTTTGTTATTGCTTAGATTCATATCAAAATGTTATCAGTTCATTCTTATGTAACACTTGATTTTTGTGCAAAATTTCACGAAAATTGGATAATTGGTTTTTTTATGTTTTTTTTGTTCCGCCATATTGGATTTTTACCAAAATTTTACCAGGTCATCCCAATATGATTAGTTAATTTTTGAAAATTTAATCGACAGACGGACCGGCGGAATTGATAAAACATATTTTTTGGCATCTATATAGGGACGCCAAGACGTGGCCTCTAGGTTTTACACTATGGCTATTTTTTTAACCTTTTTATAATGTAAATTATCCACAGCTTTGGAACGTTTTTTAATACTTAAATTTATAAGATTTTAAATATATTTATTTTGTTCTTAAAGCCGTTTTACATGCTGCAATTCTTTCTTGCAAGTTGCAATAGTCTTGAACAAAAGCATGCGCAGTGGCAAGACTTTTGTACCTTTTGTCAAACTGCGCATGCCTTTGTTCAAGACTATTGCATATTGCAAAGAAGAATTGCAGCATGTAAAACGGCCTTTAGAAAACAGTTACGTACCTATATCTTAAAGCTAATTTCGATTCGATTCGATCGATGCAAAACTGCTTCCGCCTCCGATGATCCGCTGAACGCCACAATTTACCATTGCGTCGTCATAACAACCGTAACAAATCTAAGCGTGAGTGTAAAGCGGAATTTGTTAACAAGGGTGACCAGATTGTCCTGTTCAATTACTCCAGTCAAAATTCAAAAATCGCCACATTTTAGACAATTTCAAAAAAAATCCCCAAAAAATTATTTTGGAAGGTATATTATGAATTTCTTTCGGAATTTTAATACAGATTAACAAACGTCCAAAATATGAACAACATAGTATAATTAAAAAATATTAAATTTATTTATTTTAGTAAATATCTTTTGATATTATACATTGTGTTGTTGCTCGTATTATACATGCTAGCATTAAACAAATGTATCATTCTTTTTCTAGGTACAAAAACTAACACAACACTAATGAGGTACTGTATTCTCACTATGGCATCCCCACAATGTATTGCCAGTTGGAGAAAATCGGAGAAGGCTAATTTCTTGATTTATTTCTTACCGAATTGAATACTTTTATTCGATAATAGACGCCGTACACAAAGCAGTAAAATATATTTTTTAAAATTTTAAGGCGATTTTACAATTTTATGTATTTGAATAAATTTGCAAGATGTGTCAGACCAAAAACTATTTTTCCCCAGAAAATCCCCCGAGGAAAAAAAATCCCCTAATTTTAGGGAAAATCCCCTAATCTGGCAACCCTGTTATTAACTGCTGATTGCGATTCCTCAACGGGTCGCTCTTATGAAAAGGTGTCAGCGCGCTACGTTTTTAAGTCATTATTATTTTTTGAGTACATAACGCACTAGTTTTGATAGAAAACAATGGTATAATTAGGTAAATAATGTGAATTTATATAAAGTATACTACATTTTTATAATAGAAAATTTTTGTAATCTGAAAAAATCACCCCCTCAGGTTTTACATATATTCGCGTTTTGGCGTCCCTAGATGCCAAAAATATGTTTTATCAAGTCCGTCAGTCCGTCCGTCTCTTCGCCGTGTCAGTTCGCAGTATAGCTTAAAAACTACTCATCAGATTGACTTCAAATTCTAGTCCAAAATTAAGGCTCATATGGGGATGACCGGTAATATTTTCGTTAAAATCTAATATGCCGGAACAAGATGGCGGCCTAGTGAAACGTTAAAACAAGTATTACTAAAAAAACTAAATATCCAATTTATCTCAAATTTTGTACAAAAATCAAATGTTATGTATGAACCAACTGGTAAAATTTTGGTATGAATCCAAGATGGCGGAACAAAATGGCGGTTTAATAAATTATTTACAAATTCAACCTGAAAAACTACTTAATGAACTGATTTCAAATTGTGTACCATAACTAATTGTAGTATAGATATGAACTAGTAAAACTGTGATATTAATTAAACATGGAGGAACAAGATGGCCGCAAAATAAAATTTTTGTAATCTGACAAAAAACACCCTCTCTGGTTTAACATATCTTCGCGTTTTAGCGTCCCTAGATGTCAAAAAATATGTCTTATAAATTCCGTAAGTCCGTCTATCGGTTTATCTGTCTGTCTGTCAGTTTGCGGCATAGCTTAAAAACTACTCTTCTCAGATTGACTTCAAACTTTAGTCCAAAATTGAGGCTCATATGGGGATGACCTGGTTGTTCCGCCATCTTTACTTAATACCACAGTTTTACAAGTTCATCTCTATAATACAATTAGTTATAGCACACAATTTGAAATCAGTTCAATAAGTAGTTTTTTTCAGACTGAATGTTTAAATATTTTATAAACCGCCATTTTCTTCCGCCATCTTGGACCAAAATTTTGCAAATTCATTCCTACTTTATACTTGATTTTCCTACAAAATTTGAGATACATTGGATAATTAGTTTTCTTAGTAATAATTTCTTTAACGTTTCACTACGCCTCCATCTTGTTCCAGCATATTGGATTTTAATCAAAATATTACCAGGCCATCCCCATATCAGCCTTAATTTTTAAAATGTTGAAGTCAATCTGATGAGTAGTTTTTAAGGTATGCCGCGAACTAACAGACAAACGACAGAAGAAAACGTATTTTTGGCATCTTGGGACGCCAAAACGCAAATATATGTAAAACCTGAGGGTGATTTTGTTCAGATTACAAACATTTTATTTGACCGCCATTCTGTTCAGCCATTTTGAAATAGTATGACTTTTACTAGTTCATCTCTATGCTATAATTAGTTATGGTACAAAATTTGAAATCAGTTCATTAAGTAGTTTTTCAGGCTGACTTTTTAAATATTTTATTAAGCCGACATTTTGTTCCGCCATCTTGGATTCGTATTGTTACCAGGTCATCCCCATATGACCTTTTTAAGATGTAAATTATCCACAGCTTTGGAACGTTTTTTAATACTTAGGGGAAATAATATAAATTTATAAGATTTTAAATATATTTTTTTGTTCTTAGAAAACAGTTATGTACCTGTATCTTAAAGCTAATTTCGATTCGATTTGATCGATGCAAAACTGCTTCCGCCTCCGATGATCCGCTGAACGCCAAAATTTACATTAATTCTATAACAAGCAAACAGGCGCCTGCACCGTGCAGCAGCAGTTTTATGCCGCTCCCATCTCTATTTGGATAACGCACGCATATTCACCATTGCGTTGTCATAACAACCGTAACAAATCTAAGCGTGAGTATAAAGCGGAATTTGTTAACAAGTGTGACCAGATTGTCCTGCTCAATTACCCCAGTCAAAATTCAAAAATCGCTACATTTTAGACAATTTCAAAAAAAAATCCCCAAAAAATTATTTTGGCAGGTACATTATGAATTTCTTTAGTGTGTTCTTTCTTTGGTGTTAGACCAAAAATTCTTTTCTCCAGGGTAAATATTTTTCCCCAGAAAAAAAATTCCCCAGAAAATCCCCCGAGGAAAAAAAATCCCCTAATTTTTAGGGAAAAATCCCCTAATCTGGCAACCCTGTTATTAACTGCTGATTGTCATTCGTCAACGGGTTGCTCTTATGAAAAGGTGTTCAGCGCGCTATGTTTTTAAGTCATTATTATTTTTTGAGTATATAACGCACTAGTTTTGATAGAAAATAATGGTATAATCAGGTAAATAATGCGAATTTATATAAAATATACTACATTTTTATAATAGAAATGTAGATTATAAAATACTTATTATTTTAAAAATATTTTTATTTTTAAGTAAATTGATTGGAAAATGTACGTGAAGCGGTGCTTCACCCGCGACCCCTGGCGAGCCACCACTGCTGAGAGGGTGATTTTTTTTTTACGAATACAAAGATTTTATTTGGCCGCCATTTTGTTCTACCATCTTGAATTAGTAACACAGTTTTATTAGTTGATCCCTATACCACATTTAGTTATGGCACACAATTTGAAATCAATTCATTAAGTAGTTTTTTCAGACTGAATTTTTTTATAGTTTATTAAACCGGCATTTTATTTCGCCATCTTGGATTCGTGCCAAAATTTAACTATTTGATTCCAACATAATACTTTAATAAGTAGTTTTTTAATAATAATTTTTTTTTAACATTTCACTAGGCCGCCATTTTGATTCGCCATATTGGATTTTTACCAAAATATTATTAGGTCAACCCCACATGTGATCCTTAATTTTTAATCAAGATTTTCACGAAACCCAAAATACGTTAAATTTGAGCAATGTCCTTAAAAAAAGGCAATATATAGCTTTAAACTACCATAAAGGATGGTTCACAACAATTCAATCTAAACATATGTTCACGTCTTAGTAAAGAATATGAATAAGGCTCACGAGTTTAGGGGGTTTAAAATGTTAGTAACTACATATAAATTAGCAAACCTGTTCAAGCGTTTTCGCGCAAAAAAAAAGTATTTCATATTAGTTTACTTTCAATAAACAAAACCGCTCTGCGTCTATATTCGCCGCTAAAAGGATCATTTATAAAATGTTCAATTAGGCACACACAATTATAATTAATACTTTATATAGACCGCTGGCGTTACGTACAACACGCTATATCATTAATCTTGTAAAAGAAACGAAAATAAACCGAGTTTCATTGTAAATGTTTTATGTCTTAATACCTATCTTAATTGACTGTTTTCTAAATTTATTTCGTGGTACAATCTATTGCTTAACTAATACTAAATATATATTTTTACTTTATTTGACTTATTGATATACAGGCCTTTCATTTATTTTTTCACACCTAGTTACAGATAGTACAGGAATATAGGATACAAAAAAATGTTTCCCCCGCCCTGTATTGTAAGCAACCTATTTTGACACTGCTTTGACAGACGTAAGTGAAAGTTACTCAACAAGGTATTGGTTGCCCTTAACGACAGGATGTAAGTTAACTTACATCCCTAGGGAAATAATAATCTAAAATTATTATAAGTAGCTTTAATTTTTGATTTGATCAACATATTACAAAAATTCAGTGATATTAATCGAAATGAATATTAATGGGATAATTATTACAATTATTCACATTATTAACAAAATTTGGAAACACGTTTTCTCGTTTCTTCTCGATGTGTATTACATTTTCTGACTCCACAGATCCTTCATTTCTAACCAATGTTTCTGTCACTGTTGAAGCACTGCAAGAGACTTCTGGCTGGGTCTTATTGTATAAAATTTTATTCGTTACTTCCTTTTTATTATTGAGGCTCTCAGCTACGTAACTTTCCGCAATAGCAGCGGATTTCCATCCACCATGTCGCTTGATAGCTAATACATCAACTCCAGTATTTGCTAATAAAGTTGCCGACGTTCTTCTAAAAGATTGTCCAGTATACATTTTGAAGTTTTCAAACTTTAGAAATTTCGCAATTTTACTTCGAATTGACGAAAACGTATTTTTCCCGACAGGCTGGTTTAAGCACTTTCCATTTTGATATGGCATAAAGAAGCGCGGATTAATAGTCGTCATGTGGGATCTTGTATCAATTTACTTTTGAATTATTTTGAAATGACAAATCTGAGTGTCGTCACTTTTTGTCACTGTAAATGTGACATTCCATTTATGGAGTCAGGAATGGTCACAATTATGACTTCTTGAATTATTTTAACATTGTCCATTTTCATTTCACAGAGTTCATTAGAACGGCACGCTCCAGCAACTCCCATTACCATTACCACCTTCATCAATAAGTATATATCATCGGGGGCTTCAAGCATGAACTTATTCAAATCTTTCCTGTTAAACACATTCGATTTTTTGGGTCTATAACCATCATTTTTTCTTTTCAAAAATGCTCGAAGTTTTGAATACTTAGACATATCTATATTTTCCTCTATAAAAAGGGTGGACTTCAACATCGAATACTCACACCATAAGCTTGATGGGGACTTCAATATAGCACTTTTTTCGTGGAAATACGCCAAAAACAAGGTTTCTGAGACTGCAGTAGCCGTCTTGCTTTGGCACCAATTCTTAAAGGATTTATATGCTGCTTCATACCTTTTTTTCGACTTTTCCGGTAGTAGAGATAAACAAGCAATATTCGCTGATTATTCTATGTCTGAAACATCCATTTTATCCACACAGAATTAAACAATTCGACTTCTTCAAGCTGTTCGCTATGATTTGTCAATTTGACGTTGTTGATAAAATAAAAACTGCTTATGTTGCTCTGGTAACGGATACGGCTGCCTTCATAATTTAATGAGAATGCTATCGAATGTAATGACAATGAAAATCCAAAAATATATCCAGCATTTTCTTGTAAACATACAATACAGGGAGGGGGAAAAATGTTATATACTATATGGGATGTATGTACATTAACCAGTCTCGAACTTTTTTGCCAGCCGTAACTCGTCCTCGACTGGTAAATGTTAGTTACATCCGTTATAGTATAAATAACTATTTCATCCAAGAATATCAACAAGAATTCAAAAAAACTTCTGTAAAATAAAAGAAATACATAACTCATACTTTTTTAAATCGGGACGACACCCTGAATATTATAAATTTATTAAATAGGTCTCTTATTACCGAATATAAAAATACCAGGCTTGATAGGCTTAATTTTAACTTTCTAAATGGTTTATGTTAACGATCCTCTTGCCAGGCTTTTACACTCAGGAATAGGGTTTCCATATCAGTTTTTTAAAACCCAGGACATTTAAGACCTAAAACCCGGACTCTTTTATAAAACTGATATAGTAGTATAAATTTTTAACTAAAACAATAAAACTATAAATTAACGTACTTACTTATTTATTTTGAGCAAAAGTAAAACTTAAATAAACATTTATTATTAAAAAAAAGACGGAACAAAAATAGGAACAAAAGATAGAACAGTGCAAAACATAGGAACAAAAAAAAATGATTTCATAAAAAAAGGTGCCAAATTTCCTTATTTTATTTGATACTTTTCAGATTTCTGAATTTGATTTAGGACAGACATATTTTCAGGTGACAAAATAAAATCATAAAATTCACTGCAGGTCATATCATAATTAAAAATTGTCAATATAATCCCTTTTATTGAATCAAGGGTTAGCCTATTGCGTTCCTTTTTGTCCACTGGGCAGCAATTAATGAAAATATACGCTCAACATTTGCATTGTGTGCCGTGATGGAGAAAAAAAATTCGCATAGATTTAATAGTTCCGAAAATACTTCAATTGATACACAACTTTGAAAGTAAATAACCCACTTTTTATGAGCTGACAAATCATGCTGCTCTTCAGAAAAACTGTTAGTTATAAATTGTTTTAAGGAAAAGTATTGGTCAAAAAACTTTGCATCGTCAATATTGACGCCTTTTTCTAAAAGATAGTTTATTGATGGTAAAATGTCCACCTCCCTTTTGCCTCCAAATTATTTAAGTTCATCCACTTAAAACATTTAAACTGTTCAAGAGGTTTTATCCAAATTTTGACATAATCGATAGCTTTTTCATACATACAAAATATATTTTTTCTAAATATATCGCACTCTGTTTCAAAACCTTCTTCTGAAGCTTTTTTTAAAATGTCACGGACTTTTAGTGGGATAAACCTAGTTTTTAATCTGTTAGTTAGGTTCTCAATAACATTTTCAAGAATGACTAGTACCTCGACAACGGAATTATCAGCGCGTTCAATACGTTCAATATTTTGGTGAAACACTGACATCAAAGAATGAACAAAATATAAATAAGCTTCAGAAAATAAATTTTCGAAAAATGATTTAATAATAAAGGGTGGAGTTTTTTCAGACAAAAAATACGACTTCAAAGCGTCAAACATCTTGAGCACTCTTTCAATAGCCGGAAATAATGAAAGCCACCTAGTTTTGGAATGGTATAACAATTGCATGTAATTTGTGTCAATAAAATCACAAAATTGTTTTAAAGAGGCCACTCTAATTGTAAAAATGTGAAAATAATTAAACAGCTTTAAAACTATACTTTCTATGTCAATTGGAAAGATGTCACAACTGGTCTGAACCGCATTATTTATGATATGAACCGGACATCCAATGCCGATTAGATTATTATTTATTTTAGATTTTAATCTGCTAAAAATATTATTTTGACCAGCCCTGTTAATTCCACCAAAGTTGGTGTTACAATTATCACCAGAAAATGAAATGCACTTTGTAGTAAGTTTAAGTTTTTCCAGTACGGAATATAAAAGGTCTGTAACAGTCTCCGATGTTTCGTTGTCTGAGCTACATATATCAACTAGTTTAATCTGTATTCCCCCTTTTTTAAAATCAAGATATTGAATTAATATAGGAAACATCTTAATTGCATTATGGTTACTGGCATCTGTAGAAATTCCAATAAACGAAATACCACTAATCTGATTTGTGATAGCTTTTACTGTTGACGGTCCGAGTACTCCATTTACTATGGCTTCAACTTTCGTATGGCCGCAAGTCACTGATTTTAAAATTGATGAGTCCTGATACATCTTCTTGTGGATCTTAGTTGTACAATCCATTGAATTAAATGACTGGTGATGTTTGACTGTATGATATGCTAGTGTTGCTTCAGCTGCCTTAACAAGTTTTTCATTATCTTTACTTGTTGCCTTAACAAAAACGTCTAGTTTGGATGTGCCTAAAATTATAATAAATATAATTTAGATTTTCTAACACCGTTAACTAGTTTTTTTTTTACTGACCTGCCTGACTTTTCAAGTTCTTTTTATGTTTTTCAGTAGCTATATGGTCCTCGATGTCTTTTTTGCCTTTGTGTGCAATGCTAAGATTTACACTGCATATCTTACACATTACTTCAAAACTCGACTTTCCCTTTTTAAAAGAAGGAAATGTATTAAGCATTTCATCCGAAACAACGCACTTTCGTTTTGGCATAATTAACTCTCAAAATAATATATTGATGTACTATGTAAAAGCACAAAACACAAACCACAAAAAACCAAATGCACAGAATGCACTGATTGGTCAAAACAAAACCGTTCGAGCCGTTCGGTTATAAAGGGGAATCCCCGAGTAAAATACAAACCAAAAACACTCGCATAGAGATGGGCGAAACGAAACGAAAACGCGCTTTGTAGAACTTCGTTGATATAGCGGATTTGGCCAATCTGTAATGTTGGTTGCGCGCCATCACGAGTTGTCGAAGGTCGAGTTAGTTGAGATTATATAAATTTATGAACTTTGCTGATGTAATGTTATACCTATTATTAAAACTATGATTTTCAACATTAATCCGGACATTTTTTGGAAATCCGCCCGGACGTCCCCGGACGCCTTAGAAACCCAAACATGTCCGGGCAAATCCGGGGAGATGGAAACCCTACTCAGGAACGAAAACCTGGTGTGGGGCGTGACCTTTCGGCGGGCATATCTTGGAAACTATTAGATATAAGACATTGAATTTGATATGTATCTTTAGAGGAGACGTGGATCTCGACATTTTTTTGAAACATTTTTCTGTACCACCTTATTCCGAAGATCTAGTTCCACAAAGTTGACCAAAAAAGTCAACATCGATGTAACATGGTTGAGGTCGCAATTTAAATTTTTTTCTGACGAAACTGGAACCATGGTTCTTTCGGTCTTACAGAACCCTATTGTTTTTGGTTGGATTTCGATTTCGTTTGACGATTTTACGATTTTTTTTCGTTCGAAAAAAGGGTGTTTTGGGGCGCTTATATCTCAAAGTGGATAAATCCTATCAGAATTTCCCAAGAGACGTTTTGCATAGGAAATATCTAGGAAAACAAAAACCTAAATGCATCTGTGTTAGAAAAATGGCGAGAAAATATTTAGGAAAGGTCCTGGATTATATACAGGAGGTGCACTAACGAGGTGAAGTTTGCACCAAAGTTTCCAAGAATAGATACAATTTATCCTGTATTATAAGGAAACTAATATATCTAATTTCGACTTTATAACTTTAACGGTTAAGTTACTGCGATTTTTTAAAGTTGATCATTTAAATTCCAACTTTAACCTGATTTTGCCGCTTACGACGAATAGTAATCGAAATTATGTCCAGACCCGCGGATGTACGGTTTTCATAGTCCCATGTAACTTTCAGGGGCGTCATTTATTTCAAATTTTTTTGACATGTCAAAAACAAATTTTTCCAGTAATTTCATTCTTAAATACGTGCGTTTTATTGAGGTAATTCAAAAAATGACATGTCAAGTAAAAAATTATTTTCCCCTTGTGAACTTTTGAACTGCTTAAAAGTTTTAGATACGGGATTCACAGTTTCTTGTAACTTTTAATGTCGTAATTGATTTGAGAGAAATAATTTTGCAGCTTTCCAAAAAAAATGTCTAGTAGTCCTAACTTTTAAATAGCTAATTTTTTTTTAAATGAGATTTTTAAAAACAAATGTTTAGCATATATATCCCTAACCGGATTTATCGAACAAGCGGATATGCACATTTGTTAATCCAAAATAGCCATCAAGGTTATGATAATAGATCAAAATACAAGAGTTCTAAACACAACTACAGCACAACTTGTTACATTCTGGACTCGCGTTTCGCTAACCAAGTTAGCATCATCAGCAGATGATATAAACTGATATATCATATATATATATATATATATATATATATATATATATATATATATATATATATAAACTGCAAGGTAGTTTAAAATTAGAAAAAATAATATTAAAAAAATTACTGATTTAATAAATAAACAGAAACCTAAACAAATAAAAACTAATTTTAATACAGACGCTTGGTATGAAAATTTGACGAAGACCGAATTACCTAGTTATGTATGCGAAATCCTTAGCTTAGACCCAAAATATGCGATTCCAATAGAGAATAATAAAACCATTCCTTTTGCAGAAATAATCGCATCTATTGAAGTAGCTATATGTAATAAAAATACAACGAAGAAGGATGAAATTAGACCGTCTTGTTGTAATATATTGACAAATATTTAAAACAAAGAATAATAGAATTTCACGTGAACAACAAAAAACAATCAAGACCTACACAAAAATCTGAAGAAAACTAAACGTTTTTTAAAAGAAAACCCAGGGTTACTAATTTTACAACCAGATAAATCCAATAAAACAGTAATTATGAATGCCGCAGATTACGACTCCAAAATCAAGGCATTAATACAAGATAAAACAACATATATTGAAATTAAAAATGACCCTACAACTATTTATCAAAAAAAGAACAATGAGCTAATCAAAAAATGGGAACAAAATAATTTTATTTCACCAAACACAGCTAAAGATATATTAATTCAAAACTCCTTACCTCCCAGAATATATGGCCTACCCAAGCTTCATAAACCAGGAATTCCTTTAAGACCCATAGTATCTTGTATTCAGTCCCCTTTCAATAACCTTTCAAAATTTCTAAAAAATATTTTATCGAACGTAGCATACAGAAATAGCCATTACATAAAAGATTCATGGAGCTTTAAAGACAAAATAAACGAAGTACAGATCCCAATTGATTACACCCTTGTTTCCCTCGATGTAGTATCGTTATACACCAATGTACCAATAGACGTTGCCCTAAATGTAATTAAAAAAAAGTATACAGATATTCCACTAAACGATTTTTTAAAAGCTATAAAAATTAAACATCAACCTATTTTAAATATAAAAATTCATTCTACTTCTACATTCTTCAATATCTAGTATAATTGCCCAATTAGTTCTAGAAGACCTTGAGGCCCAAATTATTTCTAATTCCCACAGATAAAATCAACTATACCTTAAATCTAATAAAAACTCCAATTTACTATAGAAATCGAAAAACTGAACAAAATAAACTTTCTTGATATGACGCTACACCACAAAAATACTAAAATTCTGACAGAATGGCATACAAAACCTACGTGGTCCGGTAGGTATCTAAACTATAAATCACAGCACCATATATCAGAAACAAAATCTATAGTAATTAGTTTAGCCGATAGAGCAATTAAATTGAGCAACCCCGAGTTTAGAAATACCTAAATAAAAAAGGCAAAAAATATGCTTAAATTAAACTCATATCCACAAAAACTAATAAATTCTATTTTTAGACAACGCATTGAACAGCACAACTCCAATATCACAGATAAAGAAAACCGAAAAAACAATAAGAAAAATCATAAACACTATTTGTCCCTACCATATATACCCAACCTATCAGAAAATTTCCAAAAGATTTTTAAAAAACATGATGTTACTGTGTGTCACAAAGGGTTTAACCTCCTAAATAATAATTACAGCAAACTAAAAAGTGAAATTCCTAAAAATAAAAACACGCATACTGTATACCAGATACCATGTAAAGATTGTCCTTATGTGTATATTGCTCAAACTAGCCAACATCTTCACAATAGGTTAAATGGGCATCGATACGATAAAAAAAATACTACAGCACTTAAAAAACATCAGGAAAACCTTAATCGTAATTTTAACTTTGATGAAACAAAAATACTCTTAACACAACCATACAAACGAAAACGCGAATATCATGAAATGATCCACATAAAAAACAATCCTCAATCCATAAACGATAAATCGAAAATACCTCAATAAAATATATTTTAATATTCTTAATTAAATTTTTCACCTTTAAAATTAGAAAATATGCAGTTCTCTAACAAATATTTTATTAAATAATTCATTATTATGTTTTTTAACTAGTACCCCAAAAAAATGCACTTTTATTTTGCAATTGGATACCAAATGAGAAATGAAATAACAACGGTATTTTGGATGTTCGTAAAATAATTTTTTTTAAACTCTTACAGCACAAAAAAAACAACAATTCTCTAAGCACCTACATGTCTTATTTGTAATATAGCAGCAGTCGACTTTAATACTCGTTGTCGTTCTATGTATGTGACTGATGTATTATATTTTCACGTTGTGTTTGTTTTTAATGTAATATACAAAATGTCAGCTTCGTGTTATATGTCTCATATGTGTTACACAATTTGTTATCGTATTTAATGCATTTTGGATCTTTGTTTCTGATGGTAAGCTTATTTTTTGTAAATCGTATAAATTTATTTAAAGTCAATTTTACTTTTAGACACGTTATAAACCAGTTGAAAAAGTTGTACGAAAGTCAACGAAACGTCCTGAAAAAAAAATTATGTAACTGCCCACTACCTCGCAGTTTATTTTACTGAACAAAAATTCGCAAGAAAACTTTGCTGAAATATATATATATATATATATATATATATATATATATATATATATATATATATATACAGTTTATATCATCTGCTGATGATGCTAACTTGGTTAGCGAAACGCGCGTTCAGAACGTAACAAGTTGTGGTGTAGTGTGGTTAAAACTCTTGTATTTTCATCTGTCTTTCACCACAGGTTCCAGTGTTAGGAGTTATGATAATAGTAAAATAGGATCGAAAATAAGTGTATAGGACTAGACACCTAAGGTCACGCACACGACTATTACACGCACCCAGAGTCCACAGGGACAACCTGACATATTACTTGTTGTTATGTTAGGGTGAGGCTCCAGTAAAAAAAGGTGTTTTTTTATATTGTCTGAAGTCTGAAATACCTGAAGCAGGGACTCCACACCAGACACCACCAGATCCACGACCGAATGCGTCGGAGGATACAGACGTAGAAAATCTCCCAACCCTGGAAGAAACTAAAAAGGCAATTTAGGCTCTTAAGAGCAATAACCAGGGATTGACCATCTATCAGGAAAATTGCTTAAAAATGGTGGAGACCACTTCTCTTAAAGTTACACGCGTTATTGACTGAAGTTTGGAAAAATGCCAAGCTTATGGAGTGACAGCGTTATTTGTCCTATCCATAAAAAAGGGGATAAGCTAACCTGTCAAAATTGACTGTGCACGGCAGATAAAATCATGACACTGCACATAATTAGAAGAGTAGCTGACAAATGTTCGGAATTTGACATGGACATCTACCAGCTCTTTGTACACTTCAAACAGGCGTATGACAGCATTGATTGCAATAAGTTGTAAAGTTTACTTTCAATAATGTTCTATACATTTATCTCGCCCAAGGCACCGGGAACGATTGCACAAGTAATATATATAAAAAAATAACGATTTTCCAGCGTTTTTTCCATATTTTCGAGCAATTTTGGGCCGCCATATTTCTGAAACTATATTTCAAGAACAATTTTCTATGTTATTAAATAAAACAAAAAAAGTACTCTACAACTATGGCGAATTTGTGCATGGCTTTGAAGATATAGCAGCGTATAATCTTATTTGATAGAGCGCAAAAAGCGAAAAATCTGCATTCATCCGTACATTTTGAGATTCACACCTAAATAGTAATGTTAATCCATAAATCTCTCTATTTCTATTTGTGTAATGTTAAGCTAAACTAAAAGCTAATCCTGCCTACTAAAGAGTTTTATTTAGTATTATGTTTAATATGCTAAGCCTAAAACTCTTGCTCATTCAATGTTGTCAATATGTAGATAATAATGTTAAATTTTGATAAAACTTGACACCAGGGTCACTGAACTAATAAACAACTTCGAGGCTGATGTTGTTTACAAAATAGTTAAGTCGTACTGGATAATCTAGGTGTAAAATCGGAGGGAACAATATGTAATATTAGAGGTGAGTTTTACTCATTTTCTTGTGTATAAATCAATCCACTGTATATAATTTCTTTTTTGACACAAGGCCAATGTGGCCACGCCCAGTACAATTGTACTAGATCTAGCACAATCAACTGTCGTTCAGTGCGCTAGCACAATTCATCCTAAATCTATTATAATCTGGCCATCGGAAAATGTCTAAATTATCACGTTATCGAAAAAACATATTGTTTTACTATTTATAATAAATATGTAATTGAGGTTGTTCAAAAAATGGGAAACAAGTCTTCTTCTGCAGTCCATTTGACAATAGGTTAGGTTAAAAGTGAGTGGATCAAACCGACCCTCCACTGCGACTCTGTGGTCTATTGTGGCTCACACCTATGTTTACAGTTCCCCAAACAACTCTCAATCCTCAATGAGTCTTATCATTGAATTTGGGGAGGTTTTCTTCAAGCCCTCGGCAGCAGGATATACCGAAATAAAGAACCTGATCCTGGTAGCTGCCGGGCATTCACAGCATATGGCTGGCTGTCTCGTCATCCTCCATACATAGGGCACTCGGATTCGTCTTCAAGCCCCATCCTGTGCATGTGATGTCTTAGACCACAATGGCGAGTGCATAGTCCTACTGCTGCTTAGAGCTTAATTATGTTCATATTTAACAGCCTTTCTGTTATCCTCTTCTTCATAGGAAGGAGGATAAATGCCTTTGCATGGGACAGGCCTGGCAGTCCAAGCCAATAGAGATTAGCTTTTTTCTCAACCAAGTCCAAAATTGCGCCCTAGGCCGTTCCGTGGGCTACTCCTAAAGCTGGTTCAGGTCCCACGAATCTTGTCTCTGTTCCTTTCTTTGCTAGAAGGTCCGCAGACTCATTTCCCTTCAAACCCGCATGTCCTGGTATTCAGATAAGAGCGATTTTATTGTCGCTCTACAGGCCAGCAAGTGCCTTTTGGCAGTTCCAAACTATTTTGGATGTATTTTGTATCCAAAATGTTTTGGATGACTCGCTTCAAGTCCTTTAAGGGCCGCTTGACTATCCGAGAACACTTTTATCGTTTTATGTGTTGTTTGTTGATCCTGCAACATTCTAGCACACAATTCGATAGCATGGACTTCTGCTTGGAATATTGAGGTGTTATTGAAATTTGACAATAAGTTTTCTTCCTAATATCAGAACGACAAACTACATACTTTTACTAGTAGTGACACGCAATTTTGGACTTGCTTGAGGAAAAAGCTAATCTCTATTGGTTTGGACTGCCAGGTCTGTCCCTTGCAAAGGCATTTATCCCTCCTCCTATAAAGAAGAATACATTCCCAAATGCAACGATAAGATTCATTGAGGATTTAGAGTTGCTTGGGGAAGTGTAAACATAGGTGTGAGCCACAATAGACCACAGAGTCGCAGTGGAGGGTCGGTTTGATACACTCTCTTTTAACCTAATCTAACCTAGTAGTGACAAAAAATATTTCGTTTATCTCGCCAAGGACTACATCCCGATTATAGCAACCGTTAACATCTGGCACGCAGGTTAACCACGTACAAGTGTGATGCAGCCCTAAGACTAAACAATCCAATATAGTATTAAACAATAATGAGTAACATTGGTGTCACAGGCAAACTAACAGCAAGTAAAGGGCGAGATGGAAAAATGGTAGTCTTTGCTAGCATTGAAGCTGTAAAAAGCAGAAATAAGCACAGCTGAGATTGTAGATAGAAACCATGACAGAGGATGCCATAAATGTGTTAAATTGTAAGTTGTTGATTCTGTGATACAGTGTTTTTGTGTATTTTGAATTTTTTTTAGTGTTTTTTAAGTGTTTCATAGACTGACACCCATATAAAAGAATGACTTTTGGAAGTTAGTGGTTCTATGCGGAGTTATTTTAAAGATACGGGTGTGATGATGATGTAGTAAAGGAATGAAATGTTTTTTAAATAAACTGATTGACCTGTTTTTATAATTCTATAGATGAAGAAGTACATAAAGCGTTTTCTACGATTTTTCATGTTGAGAATATTATATATAGTTATTTAGATGGGGGGTTATGTGCTTTCTATATTGAATATTATAAGTAAATCTTATACAAGAATTTTGAACTCTTTGAATATATATATTTATATATATATATAAATATATATATATATATATATATATATATATATATATATATATATATATATATATATATATATATATATATATATATATATATATTGTTAAAACATAACGTTTAACACAATGTAATTTTATTGTATTTACTTCTATTAATATTTCTCGGAAACACGAAGTGTGAACCCAACTTTTCCAAAATTCCCTCAATAAACTAGCATCTATGCCGCCCAAACATGTAAAGAACCCCGTTCCCCATCTCCTCCCTTAGCTGGAGGTACCGTAAAGGTGTTGTCGCGGCGCTCTGATTGCTTCCCGTCTCACATATTTTTATTTCCCGTGTCTGCATCCCGGCAGTGTAAAATTAAATTTGGTTCTGTTTGAATTTTGAAGTACTTTGTACGTGCATCCCGGCACAGAAACCCTCGTTTGCCCTGTATACCTAGTATTCCCGTGTCGGTACTGTAGAAATGAGCTCGCACCCTATACAAAGGGAAATAATCTGTTTCACGGTATTTGCTTTAGAGGAAGAATAAAAATATAGTTCATTATTTACATATTTAGCCACTGCCAAGATTACCTCACAGTATAAGGTCGATCGTACGACGATGCCAAGCCCAGCCAGGAACACCAATGTTTAGACCAGTTTATATTACGGTGAATATGTTTAAACATGATGCAATAAAATGTACGTATGTAATGTATTTCCAGTATTAGTTTCTAAGCAGTATAAAGAAATTACTTTTATTGCAAAATAGTAAAATACAAACTAACATACCCAAAGTCTCAGATCAGATTTCACCAGTAACAAGAGTTTTAGTTAGCTATGGCCAACCCGATCGACAACTCCGCGTATTAGACCATCCCACTGTGGTATTAGACCATCCCATTTTCACTGACAAGAAATCCTTATAGTAAAAAAGTATAATAGTCTACAGTAAACATTGTTAGAGGGTCACGTGACCGGCGTGGCTTAAAAACCAATAGCGGGTCGTGGAACAACAATAAATTTTAACATTAAAGAAATTAATTTGCTAAAAAGTATTTTTTTAGCGTCACTACTACATGTGTTTTAATATTTAAATAATTATTGTGTATTTGTTGATATGGCTCAAATCTTCTAATTATATATTGCCTCACTTCAAGAAGCGACGTTCTAAGTGCGGTGACATTAGAAGAGCATTAATTTTTTAAATATTTAATAAATAAATTTTATTTACTTTATCTTGGACATTGCGAAACTAGGAGCTTTAGTTGACCTAACTATGGTGCGGAAATGTGAGTTTGTAAAAAAACGGCCGTTTAAGTTTGGAATTTTCTTTTAATCACTAAGTAAATAGCAAGATTTCCTTTTCCAGGAGACATGTCTAATGGAAGATACCTTATTCACTTATTTTGGGTCACATGACGTATTGACCAATCCGGTTCAGTATAATAGAACGTTTATTTCGTCGGGGGTCATGTGAGAATCTTCAGAAGCAAAATGATACAAAAAAGACTCTGAGGTGATTTTTTGCCGATTACAATAGTTTTTCCTATCAGAGAATTAAAATAATTATAGAATATACCTATACTATATTAAAATAGTCGAAGGGCGTCTCACGCTCAAAAAAACGTACTGCGATTTCGAAAATCACTAGATTTTGGGTGAAATCTGGGGTAATAATAAAGTTTCGGATGATTTCGCACTTTTTTTTTAATTTTCACTTCAGTTGGGCCAATTTTTTATATAAGTGTTGTCAGGTAAAGGAATTTAAATGGTGATTCTTTAGGTATTAAAAGTAAAAATGTGTTCGTAAACAGGTTCTAAACTGAGATTAAGGAATAGGTAAGAATCCTACTTTTTGTCAACGATAATGAAACATGACCCATTTCTTCATTTTCGTACATCAAATATTTTAACAGGTCGTCATTTTGTTTCGCCATATTGAATTCATACCAATATTTTACCATTTTTTTTTATAACAGACGTAATTTTTGTGAAAAATTAAATAAAATTAAAGTTAATAGAGTAAGTGTATTTTTTAGCTATACCGGAACAGACCTATCGACCGACAGTAATGGAAAAACATGAGGATCTGTAAAAACACGGAACGATAATTTTGTCACGATTAATGATATTTCCTTATGCGGGAAGTGAAAACTCACGCCGTCACTGGCATTCGTCAACAAATTGCCACGGCTTGGGCATGGGCCATCCCCACTTCTTGTTTTATCGTAAACATTGGTCGATAGAATGTGAAAAATAGGGAAACCATGTTGGCGCATACCGCTAACGTGATTTATGAATGAGTTGTGATCTCTACTTTAATTCTTACTCTAAGGTATTTACCGCATAAAACTTATAGTTTAAGTTTCTTCGCTTGTATTATCAGTTTGTCTATTTTCCCAAAGTTTAAAGTATGACAATAATTAACTGTTTTTCTTCAGTATATAAGTGTAGATCAGTAATATACATATTTAGTTGAGAAAAACCAAAGTGTTTCTCTTCAAAACCTAACGACCTACGGAAAACATTAGCAAGGGAAGTGAAGATTCCTTTTCCCTAAGATATATATATATATATATATATATATATATATATATACACCTATACCGAGTGTAATTGTAATATAAGTATAAAGGAATAACCCAACTTTATTGGTAGTATTACAAAATTTTCAAACTGACAGGAAGGATGCCCATTTTTCATTTTTTTTGATTTAGACTCATGGAAAAATTGACTGTCTTCTTCGGAATAGAATATTACATGAAATACTTACATCTTCGATAATAAACGTCCAATCCTTATCCTCTAACTCATTCGTCCTGGGATCTTTGAACAGGGTGATGGCGACCTGATGATTTTCGGGAACAGGCCAAACCACCAATCCCTTGAAAGGATTCTGCAACGTGGGTTCCCATGCTACTGGGCTGGAAGTCACCCGTCTGGATCTCCGCGACCATACCAGGGATAATCGGTGAGGTTCCCTAAATAAAAGTAAAACAGTGTAAAAACAGAGCCATAATACTTTCCCACAGAGTGAACCTGTTTAATTTAAGTACTTTCTATCACATATCAGTCAACATATAATTTTTACTAGAAAGGTTGAATTGTTTAGTATTAATATTAAGTACAATAAAACTTAGGTATCTAAACAAACTTCATGACAAATTTATTTAAATACATAACATAACTTATATTAAAAAAAAATAGTCAATTCAGAAAACGGCTAATAAAATCGAAACTGTTCATTTTAGGTATAGGACATTTTTTAAAACAAAATTCTAAAAACTCAATTTACTCAAAAACGATAAAGAATTCAAATATAGATGTTATTATAGAAACTTTCGCAAATTAACAGTAGAATCGAAATAAAATAAAAATTTAATTGAATCCAAACAACTTTTGTATTTAACTTTTTGTCGTAACTATTACCGTTTTCTAGATAAGGTACAGTATCACCATAAAATGGCCACCCTGTAGAAAGTGTTCCTCATAAAAAGTACCCACTATATTATCTGGAAATCCGTAATAGATACAAAAAAAAGTTTCATACAAAAGTTTCTTTATATTTGAAGTTCTTTTAAAATATAATGTTTCCATGTATACACAGTGTCCTAATTTTGCCGGGACCACATCAAATATAAATTTTTAAATGGGGTATTTTTGTTCATTATCTGATTCCTTGTCAAAAATAACCATAAGTTACCAATGTAAACTATAGTCGATTTACGCGTATGTTCCGAGTTAATTAAGGTTATGTGTGATTTTTTGAAAACTGGATCTATTTTTCAAATCACTATAAAAATAGCAAAAATCTCAAATTGGGCGTTTGGGTGGTAATTTCCGGTTTGTAAAGCATCAATGCATTAACGGAATACAACATTTTTGTCCACACCTATACAGGGTGGATATACTATGAAATCACTCTTGCACTGTAGAAAACCAATTCTATAGTCATTTCAATTATATGTACTATAGTAATTTATTTTAAATTTTTTCTGTTTTTCTATTTCCATGTAACCTGTTGTTATATGTGTTTTATGTTGGTAGTTATGTTACTCAAGAAGTTTGTTTCTAATATTAATTTTCAATAATGGTTTTAAATTTAAAATTTAGCAATAAATAAATGTAGAATAAAATTAGGACTATATTTACGCAAATAGAAATATTATCCATTCCATGGCCTCATATAGCTTCTTTTTTGAGTATGCAGTATCACATTATTCAAGAAATAATTGAGATTCTCTGTACATAGTGGGTGTTCTATATAAAAAATCGACTTTTTTCACTTTAAAAAGGTCAGTGATTTGAAAAATAGCTCCAGTTTTCAAAAGATCACATATACCCTTAATTATGTCGGAAACTACGCAGAAATCGATTATAGTTTAAATTGGTAACTTATGTTTATTTTTGACAAGGAATCAAATAATGGACAAAAATACAGGTTGTCCCATTTAAAATATTATAGTTGATGTCCCAGCAAAATTGGGACACCATGTATACATGAAAACACTATATTTTAGAGGAACTTCAAATACTAAAGGTCCCTGAAGATGCCTAGTGCAATCGAAGGCGAAACGTCGGATAGTTTTTCCAAGTTAATACGGTCTAATCCCAAGAACCATGATTTCTTAAGAATTTACTGTTACTTTTCCTTAGTCTTGAAATGACTGCCATAAGAACGACAATAAAATAATAAGTATGTTAGGAATGTGTAATTCGTTTTGCTCTAGGTCGAACCATTTAGATTTTACAGCTTTCCGAAGTCCGTATTTGTCAATTTTCAGAAGGAATATCTCGAAAACAATAATTGAAGATAGTCATAGGATATGTTATACCAATCACTGACCTAGAATTTTGCACAGAGTTCAAAATGTAATGAAAAATAGGGTGTGGCATTTTGTGTTAAATATGTTTTAATTCGACAATCAATTGTTTTACAAATTTCATGTTTAAGGTTTTTTATTTTTAGTAGTAGTATTAATGAAAAAGCTGAGAAAACTCCTCAAAATATGCAATACAAAAAAAACATTGAAGAAATGGGAAACGGCAAATCAGCTTTAATAATTTTTTGGCATAACGTATAATATTCAAAGATGCAAAATAAGTCAAATTATCTTTCTGATCACTCAGTTCCGTGACGTGACGCACTTGAATTTCGACCCAAGTTCAATGTCTTATATCCTTTAAACCAGTGGATCGATTTTGAACAATTTTTTTTCGTAGGTAGGTAATGCCTTTGTCTTTCAGCAAAAATGAAACAAATGAAAAATGTCCCACTTGGATAATAATGAAAAACTAGAACTATGTTTTTTGTTATTTTTTGACTTGCCCTGTGTAATAGTTAAGGATTCGTATAGAATATATGAAAGACCCTTTTTTTGTGAGCATTTCGTTTTTTTTATTCACCCATCTACCTCTTAAATTGACCGATTTACAGCTTTTTTGCTGAAACCTTACCGAGCAAACTTAGACAATGTTTTTTTTTGTTTAAAATAACAATAACTGGACAAGAATTTGAAAAATGTGCTTAGTACCGAATATTGGCTTCTCTATAGCAACTCTGAGAGCTTCTTATCTTGTAGGATACGCGAAATTAAGTTTCTTATTCTTTACATTAGTACACCGTTCCATTCTTTTGATGTTGTATCTGCCAATTCTGCTATGCTCTCCAGAGACCGTTCGTTAGAACGCAAGCTTCTAAATTTATTCCACAAATGTTTTACTGCATTCATATCGGGGCTTCTTCACTTCTGCTATGCCTATACAAACCGTCTGCTCACTAACCATAGCATCTCGAACGTGGTGAAGATTTTCTTGTAAATTTACAGGTGTATTTGATAGATTCCGTAAAATCCGGCAAAAAGACTTGCAAATTCGTAATCAGGGACAAAAACGAAATTAAAACCTTTTAAGTCCTAGATCAAAATACAAGAATTCTAACCACACTACACCACAACTTTTTACGTACTGGACGCGCGTTTCGCTAACCAAGTTAGCATTATCAGCAGATGATATAAACTAAAGTAACTTATCCTAACCGAGACTATTTATAGATAAATGTGGGCACACTTGGTTGCACCCGACTGCACCGTTGTCAAGTGAACCATATAGGGCACTATAGGGAATAGGCCCTCTGACTTTATTTAGTGCTTTCTTACCACATTTAACTATTTCTATACTCTCAAATGCATCCAATAATCTATTATTAGATACATTTTTAATCAACTTAAGATTATTTATTCCTATTTGGAGATTGTTTTCTAAAGCATGTTGGGCAACGCTTGACTTTTCTGTTCTTCCGTATCTTAAATGTGCCATGTGTTCTTTAAAACGAATGTTTATGGAGCGTTTAGTTTACCCAACATATTTTAGATCGCAGTCACTACAGCTAATTTCATAGATGCCACTCCTCTCCTTCAAGTCGACTTTGTCTTTAGGGTTTCCAAGGAGACTTTTCAAACTATTCTCCGTTTTGTAGGCTACTCTAAAACCTACGTTTTTAAATACTTTTTCTAGACCTCTCGTATATCTGGGATCATATGGCATTACTATGAACTTATTGGGAGCCTCAGGTGCTTGAAGAGTAGTGGCATCTGGCATGAAATGAGTCGGATGTTATTGTTCATTGCCGTCAACACAAAATGGCAGAATTCCATTTCTTAACTCACAGATTAGTGTCAATTTTCCATTAAGTAAAGAACGTTTTAACAATGAAATGAATCGGATTAAAAATATAGCTAAAAGTAATGGATATAATGGTAATTTTGTACATAAATTAATAAATAGACATAAGCATAAGAAAATGTTAAAAGATGCCACTACTCTTCAAGCACCTGAGGCTCCCAATAAGTTCATAGTAATCCCATATGATCCCAGATATACGCGAGGTCTAGAAAAAGTATTTCAAAACGGAGGTTTTAGAGTAGCCTATAAAACGGAGAACAATTTGAAAAATCTCCTTGGAAACCCTAAAGACAAAGTCGACTTGAAGGAGAGGAGTGACATCTATGAAATTAGCTGTAATGAATGCGATCTAAAATATGTTGGGCAAACTAAACGCTCCATAAACATTCGTTTAAACAACACATGGCACATTTAAGATACGGAAGAACAGAAAAGTCAAGCGTTGCCCAACATGCTTTAGAAAACAATCACCAAATAGAAATAAATAATCT
>JAUTXW010005000.1:662500-918115 GCA_030620095.1 Kuschelorhynchus macadamiae | reverse complement strand
CCGAATGAAAAAATTTTTTTTCTTTTAAAAGCAAATGTTAATACTCTAAAAACTTTTTTAATGTGTAGTAGAATAATTGATTTTACCAAGGAAGATTCGATAGGAAATATAAAATGGTAGTTAGATATAATAGAGCCCTTGGGATGAGACTTGCCCCTACTACTATCAACAAAGTAAAAACTTATAAAAAGAAAAAGCCTAAACAACAGTTCAGTATCAAATCCAACACCAACAAGTTAAGACGAGATAATCGTAAATTTCTCACATCCTTGGGTTTCACTGTTTTAAAATAATGAACATATTAAACGTAAACGAAAAGCTTTATGTAGACAATTCCATCGTCAGTTCTGAGCTTCACACATATCAACCATATATTTCTTCAAAATTCGATTACAATGATGAAATAAGGATCCCAATTCAAGAACTCGATGCTTACACTCTACCATCAGATAGTTTACTTTATATCGAAGGAAAATTAACTAATACAGAAGGTAAATATAAGAAAGAATTGCTATTTATTAACAATGGTATAGCCTTTTTGTTCAGAGAAATCCGCTATGAACTAAACGGAATTACTATAGATTCAATAAGAAATGTTGGATTAGCATCAACCTTAAAAAGCTACCTTTCTCACAATACCAACGAAAGTTTAAAACTGGAAAATGCAGGTTGGTTTCCACATCGGAAAGAAGGTGATACAATTTTAGTTGATAATGATGGAAAATTCTCCGTATCCATACCACTAAAAATGCTTTTAGGATTTTTGAAGATTACAGAAAAATTATTATGAATATGAAACAGGAATTGGTTCTTATTAGATCAACTGATGATTTAGATGGTGTTATTTTCAAAGAAGATCCGGCACACCTTGTTACTGCTCCTGACACTCCATTGGTTACTTTCGATAAAATTTATTGGAAAGTTCCTCACATTCTAGTTGATATGCCACAACAACTTGCTCTATCAAAAATATTAGAATCAAATAAAGATATATTGATAGGATTCAGGAGTTGGGAACTTGTTGAATATTCTTCTCTAACCGAAACAACCCGTCACACATGGCCGGTAAAAACAACTAGTAAACTAGAAGCTCCTCGTCATGTTGTGATTGGCTTTCAAGAAAACAGAAAAGGGAAAATTGTTAAAGATATGAGTAAATTTGACAATATTACCTTGTCAAATATTAGAGTATATTTAAATTCTGAAAGATATCCTTATCACGATTTGTACTTAAATTTCGAAGAAAACAAATTTTCTGCTTTATACGAAATGTTTGCCAACTTTAGACAGTCTTATTATGGTGTTCCAAATGAACCCATTTTTAATCCTGAACAATTCAAAAACATTAGTCCTATTACACATATTGATTGCTCCCATCAAAAAGAAACAATTCAAACGGGATCCGTAGTAATGAGAATTGAATTTGAGACACACAATGCAATTAAAAAAGATACTTCTGCTTATTGTCTTATTTTACATGACAAATTATTTAGCTACAACCCTCTTACTAAAATTGTGAAACAATTATAAACTTTATCCCCACTATTTTCATATTTCGATTTAATTTAAAGAAATTTTCAAAAGCTTTTAGTTTTAATCATGACATCAAAACTACAACTACAAATTGAAAAATTTATTTTTAAAATTAATCAACTGAAAGAAGAAATTGCAAATTATTCAAGTAAAAAAAGTCTCATTAAAAAATTTGCTGCTTTGAAAATATGAGATTGGTTATAGATATTCAAGGATTCAAAGATGAAAAAAATAAATTTATACCGAAAGAGCTTGCAGCTTTTGATGGTTATGAAATGACTCATTACATTTTTAAAAAGCCTTTTCCAATGGAGTTTCTTTCACCTGATTGTCACAAGCAGGCGGTATGGTTAACGAAAAATTATCATTGTATACATTGGAATAATGGATTTACTCCATTACATCATTTCCCAAAAATAATTGAAACACTTACGAAGAAAGCAGATTTTGTTTTTGTAAAAGGAAGCGAAAAAAAGGATTTTATACAGAAATATTCTAAAAAGCATGTGATTGAAATAGATGAACAACCAGCTCTAAAGCTAATGGAACCAAAATGCTTCTATCATTCAAAATCACCTTGTATGTGTGCTTTGACAAATGTGTTATTTTTATATGACAATTGTTTTATGAATGAATAAAAATATAAAAAAAAAACTTAATTACCTTTTTATTTTGCATTAACCAACCATGATTGAATACAATTAATATGATACCTTAAATCTAATTTTCTAAATTCATTTAAAAGTTCATACTCATTTTTATATTTTAAATAATCATTACAAAATTTAGCGGCTAATTTACATTGTTTCATTCGATCTATATTATTAACATATGCTGACAAATCTTGTGCTTCTGCGTCTTCTTCGCCTACAATTGATAAATATTGGAAGTATGCTGCAGATATAATAAACTCTTCATACATTTCAGTAACCATTTGCTCCATTGTAAATATTATTAAATTTATTCTTCCTTTTCAATTTCTTGAAGAATAGTATCCTCGTCAATAAATTGCTTCAAGTCTTTTAAATAGTAACCAAAGCCAATATCTTTTAGATCTTGAATAAGTTGAAAAAAATTTAATGTTTCAATGTATTTGTTGCAACAGAGGGCAGCCTTTACGAATTCCTCAGATTGATTACAATAAAAGTCTATCCACTCCGGACCACTTGCCATACAATATGAGAAATAGGTTTTGAAAGATTACTAAATTTCTCCTCTAATAATTTAACTGCAATCAGCAACTCAGCCATTTCATTTATTTAACATAATATTTTAAATATGTAGGGGGACGTCTCTTGCGAATAGGATTAACTTTCTTTGATAATAATTGAAACCTCTTTTGGGTTGCAATAATAGCAGGTATAAATTGGCAATCTTCTCCTATAAATTCTATTAGGTGGCTTAATTCTCCTACAAAGTATGATTTCCCAAATGTATTGAAAAACGTAGTAAGGCTTATAATTCCTTCTAAATAATCATCACAACAGTCAATTGCTTCCAAATAATCTCGTTTCAGTGGATAAAACAGCTTGGTGTATTCATCTTTCGAAATCACTTCAAAGAAATTGAGATATTTAACTTTTAACTGTCTGATAGTTGTAGTTAATTTTTCGCGATTACACATAATTCACTTATTACTTGACACATTTTTTCTTTTTGTTTTATACAAAATTGGTGGAAAAATTCAAAAATAACTTTTTACGCAACTCGAGCACAGCTTAGTAAATGTGTCTCGGCATACTAAAATGATCATGATGCACCTATTTATAAGACTTAAGAATGCAAAATCAAATGTGGGAGAACAAAGAGAAAAAATTAAAAAATATGATGCGAATGAGAATAAAAGGGGAGGAAGTTAAGAATGAGGGACATGAGAGAGAGGAAGAGGAGGAGGAGGAGGCGCTCCCCTATTATAACTACTGTAATTGTCCTTTGAATGTCTCATGCTTCGTATCGTAATGTCTTTTTAAGTTGTATTCTTTCAATTTAATTCTTTTCTTCTAAAAAGATTCAATAGACATGCAACGCCATCTAGTGGCCTTGTGGGTAGTCGTGATCGCAAGTTCACAGAGTGGATCTCTACTAGCTAGGTGGCGCTAGCGTCCTCGGAGTGTCATTCGCGGGCGCGGCACGATACAATATTTTGTTTAGCCTCTGGGAGCTACAAGAAATTAGAAGGCAGGGTCCGAGGGCTGCAGGTTGAAGACTCTTGGTCTAGTTAGTCGTAGAGCAGCTCTAATAATAATTTCATGTAGTAAAGAACTGCATGAAATTTCACCTTTTATTAGTCTGAAGAGGAAGGGTAGAATATGGTTTTTTCTCCTCACTTCCAATGGCTGCAATCCACAAAGCAACAGACGAGAAACAATAATGCTACAGTATTCAAGGATACTCCGAACGAGGCAGTTGTATAGTACATGGAGAGTTTTTATGAAGCCGAGCATTTTAAAGCTTCTTGCCACAATACTGTCGACATGGAATTTTGTTTAATAGGTAATGATACAAAGTGGAATCACGGAAACAACTTCAACAATATACTGTTAATTCCTGACTTTCGTTGAGATAAATAATGTTAATGTATTTTTGTTTCACATTACACCAACGTCACAATCATGATCCTTGTCTGGAAAATGTCCTGCAATGCCGCAGGTGCAATAATTCATTTCAGTGAAACGACGATCACAACTTCGCTCTTTTTAAAGCTCATCAGGCAGCCATAGACTACCGAACCCCGTGTAGTACAAAGGCACAAAAATCCAGCGAAGTAGCTGTTTCTGTAATTCCATTTTGTGCCTTTGCACTACACGGGGCTCGCTAGTCTATGCCGGCCTAATGAGCTCTAAAAAGAGCGAAATCTCGATCGTGGCGCCTGCGGTATTGTAGGACATGTTGCAGACAAGGATCATAGTATCCTTGTTGTGACGTTGGCGTAACGTGAAACAAAAAAAATACATTAACAATAGGTAATGATATTATTTTCCTAACTGAGATTACAACTGTATATATACTAAAAAACATACCGCATATTTTATTTGTAGAGACAGAAGTATTGAATGAAAAACGATAATATGCTTCAATTATTCAGTAAATCGGTAAAATACGCGATAGAGGATTAATTCATTATTGTCACCAGCAGTGATTTCAATTTAAGCCACTCATTATCTATAGGATTAAGAACTTTTCTTAAGTCCGTAGTTAGAAAACAATAGAAGGATGTTTAAACATAACTTGAGAGCATGTACTTACTTAAATGGGTATATTAGAATCTGTGATTAGAAAACACAATAAAATAAAAACGGAAACGTAAATAGATAATGCAGAATGCTGCGTGATTTGATTGTTTTGTATGAGACATGATTTGATAATAGTATATTATTAACGAAAAACTTTCACCATTTGCCCTTTTTTAAGTGAATTTACTTTTTTGTTTTCCTTTTACACATTGTTTACTGCATTTACAATTTACCGAAATGAAGAAGAGATGTGGCTTAAACTAAACGTTTTTTTTATTTTCAATGAAAGGACCCCTCGCATTTCTTATGGAAAATGGTTTTCAGTCAATTTCTCTGAAAATTTAATGTGTTATAGTTACCTATCTCCTAATAAAAAGCTCACATGGCCACATCTTAATCCTGCCTCTAGTTTTTTATATACAGGGAGTCAAAGTTGGAATTTTGCGTTTTCAATATTTTATGACATTTTTTATATTTTTTTATTTTAATTAGTCACTTAGATTATTTTTGACTAAAGGCTTAGGTAAGTACTAGTAATAATAAACTTATATAGGGTGTAGCTGTATTTAAGAATTCGGACATTTTTGTTTCATATTCTGCTGCACCTACAACACTAAAGTGAAGGCCATTCGTAAATATTTCAAAACCTAAAAAATATGGAGAATAAAAGTTCGTAAAAACTTGAGGTATTTTATTCGTGACATGATTCTTAATTAATAGTTTCTTATGAGCATGGGTACTAAATATTATACTTTTTTATTTACAGGGTGCTTTTTCTTTATACAAGACCCCGTAACTATACATTTATATTTATTTAGGTTCTGTCACACAGATCCGCATATTTTAGAGATCAATTATTGTTAAAAATACTTTTCAAAAGATGTACTATCCGATCGTCCTTTCCATTGTATTTTCTTATATTATCACAAAAAGTATTATGAAAAATTAGGTAACTCTGACATAACCATAACAGCATAGTGAATCTAGAATTGTATTCCTAATTAAATCATTTAAGCTGCATTTAATGATAATATTCGTTCGATAATTAAAATGTGTCCATTTTAGTGAATATTTAAATATTCCAGGTATAAAGTGATTAGCCCACTTTCAAATAATATAATGCGTTATAAAACTTAAAATTTTATTAAAAGCTCCATTACACTCAAACAAACAGTCAGATTTTGGTGCATGTTTATCCAAATTAAATAAAAATTACATTAGATTGGCCGTGAATTTTAAGTTTTATAACGCATTATATTATTTAAAAGTGGGCTAATCACTTTATACCTGGAATATTTAAATATTCACTAAATGGACTCATTTTAATTATCGAACGAATATTATCATTAAATGCAGCTTAAATGATTTAATTAGGAATAAAATTCTAGATTCCCTATGCTGTTATGGTTATGTCAGAGTTACCTAATTTTTCATAATAATTTTTGTGATAATATAAGAAAATACAATGGAAAGGGCCATCGGAGAGTACTTCTTTTGAAAAGTATTTTTAACAATAATTGATCTCTAAAATATGCGGATCTGTGTGACAGAACCTAAAAAAATATAAATGTATACTTACGGGGTCTTGTATAAAGAAAAAGCACCCTGTAAATAAAAAAGTATAATATTTAGTACCCATCCTCATAAGAAAATATTAATTAAGAATCATGTCACGAATAAAATACCTCAAGTTTTTAAGAACTTTTATTCTCCATATTTTTTAGGTTTTGAAACATTTACGAATGGCCTCCACTTTAAGTTGTGTAATGTTGATGTCTCCATGATTTGAGGATATATTAGGATTGCAAAGGCCTTTCAAGAGATGTGCTACTCGACCCCTTTTTACCGTTAATTTTTTTTTGAAGATGGCGGCCCATGATTTCGACGATAGAGACAGCGATATTTTGGGGAAGAAGATGAAGATTTAAAAAAAACAAAGGGATACTTGAAGGAAGGTAACAGGAAGAAAAAGTAAACTGGTGGAGTCGTACTTGTATTACCGCAGCGAAATTTTGTTTCAAGTGTTTCTGATCCAAAATATGCAGCTAGGGACATATTAACAGAAATGGAGGCATGGAAATTACTCTTTAGCAATGATATATTAGACAACATCGTTTTATATACAAAAATGGAAATTATGAAGCAAAAAGAGAGATTTTTGAAAAATTTGTGGCTCTGTAACCGAAACAAATTTGACTGAAATATTGGCCCTTATTAGTTTTCTTTACATTTCAGGCTGTAAAAAGCTAATTACTTGATCCGGTGTATAATGAGCGAGATAAGGATTAGGTTTCTAACATCTTGATAAAATCATAAAAATTGTGACGATAAATTCGCCGCCATTCGTGATTTACAGGATTTTTTTATCAAATTATACAATATAATATTTGCCTCACGAATATTATACAAATGTTGAGCAATTAAACGGATTTCGAGGCAATCGTATCTTTAGAATACTTGCATCAAACCCCGACAAATATAGTAAAATATTTTCACAATGTGTGATTTTCGTACATTTTCTATGATAAGTACGATCCCGTATATTGGCCAAGGGAATATAGTGTCCAAAAAATCACTTCTACATTACTATGGGTCAAAACTAAAGGAGTCCATTCACAGAAAAGGCCGCAACATAACGATGAATACCTGGTTTACTTATATTCCATGCCCGACAAAATGCTTGCTGACTTCGACTATCCTGGGCATTTTGAAGGATAAGAGGGAAGTTCCTTCATCATTTCCTCCAAACCGGCAAAAGCAAATTATGCCATCATAAATTCGATTTGATAACAAAAACAATTAGTTTCGTTTACTACAAAAAAATCCAAGTCCGTGCTTCTATTATCTACGATGCATAATGGAAACGTCGTAGATAATAATAAAAATCCGGAAATATTACATTTTTATAACTAGAAGAGAGGAGGCGTCACATTTCATCAAATGGTTCATACATATTGCGTCTCTCGTAAGACCTCGTATATGGCTGCTGCGTCATGTATATGGAATGATGGATCAGGCAGGCATTAACTCTAATATTATTTTCCAAATTGTGACACGCGACAGGCAAAACAGTATTTGCGAAATATTTTTATGGAACTAGGCTACAACTTGCAAAACCGCACATGGAAAGGCGATTACCAAATCAGTTTCTATTAGAAATATTTTGCATACGGAACTTGAACAAATTGTGGAAGGTCGAGAGGGCCCACCTCCAACAATCTTGCCCTAGGACAAATGACAAATAAGACAAAGCTGGGTTATTTAAATAAATAGTTTTGTAAAAAAGTTTGCATCCACGGGTTTAGTCATTTTGTTAAACCAAAGGAAAAAAGGTGCAAAGTTCGATCGGATTTGTATATAAGACGAAACTTTGTAGTATTCAAAGCATTCATAGTAATAATTGTAACATTAAAACCTGTGTTACAACTTACAACTATTTTTTAATTGTAAATTTATTTTAAATATTATAGGTACTACTGTTACTAACAAAGGCCGTTTGTACGATTCAACAAATATAAAATAGAACACCACTTAAATGTATTTCAAATTTGTATTGCATTCAGGATTGTTGGGATCCATTTAGCATAGCTCAATGAATGCTTATTACCTGGCAATACTATTTGTCCCCTCTGAAGTATATTTTCTAGATCAAAATCACGCCCATCGGTGCCAAACATTATCGGGTGCGTGCTGATATTAAGATTAAACGGCGACACGAGCGACTAATATGGCAAATTTATGAAACTGCATGTTGAACTGTCTAGCTGAAGTTTAGTTGGACCAATCGGAAAAGAACCATAACGAGGATTCCCTCGTTATGGTTCTGTTCTTTTATTATGAACAGTAAAGTGTGACCCAATTTAGTTCAGTACATAGTCACTTAATAACAGATATATACTGTCATTTCTTCTTTTATCGGGTGCCATTTTGTTCCATCATATTGGATTCCTAGTAGTATTTTATGTTTCTTCCTATGCCGCACTTGATTTTTGGGCATAATTTAAAATAAATTCAATTTTCATTTTCTTACGTCATGTTGAATACATACTAGTTTATCCATTATCACATTTATTTTTTCTGCAAAATCTATAGTGAATTGAATAAGATTTTTTACGTTGATTTAAACAAAATTATTTGCCCTCCATTCTGTTTCGCCATCTTATATTCATATCACAACTTCACCAATTTATGTTTATATCACTCACTTAATTTAAGTAGTTTTTTCAGGCTGATTTTTAAAATATTTGATTCAGCCACCATTTTGTTTTGATATCTTGGATTCATACCAAAATGTTACCAGTTCATTCTTATGTAAATTGGATAATTAGTTTTTTTTTAAGTAATACTTTTTTAACATTTCACTAGGCCGCCATATTGAATTTGTCCCGATATGACCCTTAATTTTTGACTAAAATTTGAATCCAATATGGTAAGTAAATTTTAAGCTATGCCACGAAATGACCGACCGACAGACAGACGGACAACCAACAGACCAACCAACGGAATTGATAAAGCATATTTTTTTGGCATCTAGAGACGCAAAAACGTGAAGAAATCTAAAATCTGAGAGGGTGATTTTTTCACAATTACACACATTTGGTCGCCATTTTATTCCGGAATCTTGAATTAATAATAAAATTTTATTAGTTCATCCTAATACCACAATTGGTTATGGCACTCAATTTGAAATCAATCTATTAGGTATTTTGAGGCTGAATTTTTAAATATTTCGTTAACATATCATTTTCCTCTGCCATCTTGGATTCGTACCAACATTTTACCAGTTAACTCCAACATAATACACGATTTTTGTGCAGAATTTGAGATAAATTGTATGAGTAATAATCCTGAAAGTTGTAGATCTGACAAAATCTCGGAGGGTGATTTTTCCATGGTTACAATACTTCCCTTTTACGAGGGTAGTAATAAATTTAATAGGTAGTTTTTACACTGACACACACTGCCATTTTGTTACGTCATGTTGAATTCGTACCAGTTTATCACATTTAAATTTTCTGCAAAATTTAAAGTCAATCGAATAAGATTTATTTTTGCTCTTACTTTAATTTTTAAAAAAATATTTTTGGCGGCCATTTTGTTACGCCATCTTAAGTTCGTACCACATCTTTACAAGTTTATCTCTGTATCACACTTAATGCTTGCACAAAATTTGAAGTTAATTTAATAAGTATTTTTTTCAGTCTGACTTTTTAAATATTTAGGCTGCCATTATGTTATGCTATCTTGGATTCATACCAAAATGTTACCAGTTCATTCCTTTGTAACACTTGATTTTCGTTCAAAATTTGAGGTAAATTGGACAATTAGTTTTTATGGTACTAATTTTCTAAGATTTCACGCCATCTTGTTCCGGCATATTGAATTTTTACCAAAATATTACCAGGTGGTCATCCCCATATGACCTTTAATTTCTTCCTAAATGTTGAAGTCAATCTGGTAAGTGGTTTTTAAGCTATGCCGCGAACTGACGAACAGACAGACAGAGCGACAGACGGACTGGCGAAATTGATAAAACATATGTTTTGGCACCTAGGGATGCTAAAATCGTTCATCCCTATACTACAGTCAGTTACGGCATACAATTTGAAATAGATCTATTAAGTAGATTTCCAGAATAAATATTTAAATATTTTATTAAGCCGCCATTTTGTTCCGTCATTTTGGATTTGTACCAAAATTTTACCATAGTACTTGATTTTCGTGCAAATATTGAAATACATGGGGTAAATAGTTTCTTAATAATATTTTTTCTAGCAATTTACGGCAAATCACATTTCAAATAATAATAATTATACTGCATCTAATTCTACATTTCAAAATAAAAGAGTATGTGAAACTGTAGAGAAAGATATAAAAAAATCTACCACTTAACCATGACAAAAAGAGGCTGACAATCGAAAAGTAATATTGATAGTTTTACGGACATTGGTACTGTTTTCCCCTACGTCTCATATTTGATCATAAACATTTTTGTTTTAGATTTCTATTCACGCTGTAGAACATTTCTATTTAGTTAAATTCATAATCTGTATTGTTTTCTAACGTACTTAAAAACGATCTTTATCCTATTGACTACATAATGTATCTTTAATTTAAATCAGTGCTGGTGACAGTAACGGATTGATTTGTTATCTTGCGTTTTATAGATTTCTAATCCATTCAATTATTAAAGAATAATTTTTGACGGGTAGTAAGTACACTATTATTTTGCTAAAACCGTAACAAATATAATCACAGTGTAATGTATTTATATACTTAAAAGATAGCTTATAGTTAATATCTCGAAATAATTTAAAACATCCTCTTGTCTATGATATTTAAATAAACAAGATATATATATATATATATATATATATATATATATATATATATATATATATATATATATATATATATATATATATATATATATATATGCAATACACTAGAGTCTGTATTGAAAATAACAGGTGTCAGTTCTAAATGTAAAAACATGTATATCCAAACTACTATGCGTTACGCAAAATCCTAAATACGTACCTTTTAAAATAGCGTTTAAATTTTGAGTTAAAGTAAGGTTTAACAACTGAAGCCTTTAGTGGAAAAAGGTGTTAACTCACTTTCCGTTGAATTTTTGATTCTGGGTGCAAACCGGTTCTAACTTATGTTTCTATATGATAGTGAAGACTTTGGTAGCTAGATGGCTCTCTATTACGCGTCACGAAGAATATTAAAGGTGTTATCTATCTCAAAATTAAGATTCAGTTTTTGAAAGAAAGTGTTAACTCATAAATATTAGGGATAAAGGTGTTAACTCAGAATATTATCCTGAGTTAACACCTTTTTACCTTGCTGTTTTTAGTTTGTTTATTCATGAACACGTTTATAGTGGCCGCCTTTTTTCAGTGTTTTCTACCGTTTTAGTGAAGTTTTTGTAATAAAAAAGGTAAGATATCTTTACATATTGTCATAGTGGTTAAGAGTAATGTTAAAAACTCAAATTTGATTTAGTGTTGTTAAAAGAAAGTTATTTATTAATTTTCCTAAAGATAACCTAAAAATTCTTAGCCACCTGTTCTTGAATTTTGGCTTGGCTACGTGTTCGTCAGACGTATGCGTTAGTAATCATTTCCAAGATGTAATCTTTCTTTGGAACATATTTTTTTATTTCAAATATAATAATGTATTTAAGGAGAAATGAGGGTCTGGCTTTAATAATAAAATGTATAAATTAAAAATAGTATTAGTTTATTGCTATTTTTCTTTAGATGAGAGATCGAACAAAAAGAATTTTTGCCAATCTTGGTGCACATACTGACCGTAATGACGATACAATCGACGATCTAAAAGAAGCATTTGAAGACTCAGGATCAGAATTTTTTCCATATTCAGACACAGGTTTGTTGTTTTAAAATTTAATATTTTAGTATTTCATTTGTATCTTTTTCCATTATTAGAAGATGAAAGTGATGAACCCAGCAAAATAAAGGTGTCTGCTCGTAAAAAACATAAGTCAAATTCTAACAGTAATAAACAGGAACAAGCAGTTCCCGGTCCAAGTGGTATTCAGGGGGCCTCATATTCTAAAAATATAAAAAGATGTGACAGAGAATCAGGAACAAGTAAGTTTTTGCTTTTACTTCTCAAGCGATTGAATGAAACAAAATAATATATTTTTAGGTGACTCCGATAGCGATAGGCCACTTTCACTTTTAAAGGCAGCTAAATTTCAACATCAAGTAAAATCAACATTAATTTGTGCTCATAGTCAACAATATATTGATAAACCAGAAATTGAAACTAAAGAAAAAAATGAAATCCTAGAAGCTGAACATAAATGCCACGATGATATAGAGATTGGAATTGCTGAACACAATTTGCCAGAGATAGGTAAATCCTTTTCCAAAATATAACTACAATACACCATCCAAAAGTTATTTTTGTGTTTTAGAACAAGAAGCAGGACAAGAACCACTTGTGGTCGGCAAGAAGAACTCTAGAAAAAGAAAATCTGACTCTAAAACTTGGAAGCGTCGCGAAAAGCAAGAGAAGAGAGATAAAGGTGAAGCATATACAAATTATAAAGGGATTGAAATTGCAGAAAAGCTTCCTTGCATAGGAAAACGTCTCTGTGGGATAAAGTGTAGGTTAAAATGTGATAATATGTTTCCAGATGTAACTAGAATACGCTTGTTCAACGAATATTATTCATTAAAAAATGAACAAAAAAACACCTATTTGTTTGGGATTATGGAACCATTTGATGTGAAGCAGCCTTCGGGACGTAATAAACATCGTGAAAAGTCATTCAGGTATTTTTTAAAAATAAATGTACAACGCCACCAAGTATGCAAGGAGGCTGTTATGTCAATGTTAAACGTTGGCCGTAAGAAACTTGATTTGATCAGAAACCAAATATCGAGTGGTAGATCAGCACCCAAGAAAGATGGGAGAGGTCTTCATGCTAACCGACCACATGCCACTTGCGATGAAACCCTTAAATTTGTTCATGAACACATTAAATCTTTTCCGAGTGAAATGTCTCACTACTCAAGACACAAAAATCCAAATAGACTATATCTCTCTCCGGTTATCGATAAATAAAATGTATGATTTATATAAAGAGAAATGTCTTTTAGAGAATGTTTCTCCTGTATCTAACAGCAAATATAGACATATTTTTGTTAATGATTTTAACTTTGGCTTTGGATCCCCGAAAACTGATACTTGTAAAATTTGTGATGTGGAAAAGAATGACGAACATATCAAAAAATTTAAGAGGGCTTTTGAGCAACAGAAAATTGACAGAAACATTGGAAAAAGTAACGAAAAATCCATGTATATCACATTTGATATGCAAAAAACACTACCTTTGCCCAAAATATCAACAGGTAAAGCTTTCTATTTAAGGCAAGTATGGCTGTATAACTTAGGGATCCATGCAATTACGACCCAACATCCCTATGGTAAAGGTTTTTTTAATGTTTGGACAGAAAACGAAGGAGGCCGTGGGCCGGAAGAAGTTGGCAGTTCACTTCTTGTTTTTTTTGAAAACATTAAAGAACAAGGCAAGGATTTTAAACATCTTATTGCATGGAGCGACTCCGCTGCAGGCCAAAACAAAAACTTCTATATTGTATGCCTGTGGCACTATTTAATAGACTCCGGTGTATTTAAAAAAATTGATCATAAATTCCCCGAAGTGGGACACACCTTTATGGACTCCGATAGAGATTTTGCAGCAGTCGAAAAGTCAATTAGAAAACAACAAAATATTTATACTGTGGATCAATACTTACAAATTATGACAGAAGCAAGGAAAAAAACGCCTTTTGATATAACAAGGCTGGCTGATAAATTCGTTGATATCAAAGAACTTCCAAGAAAACTGGGTTTCATAGACAGAAAAAAATCAGAAAAGAACGAAAAATTACATTTAGAGATGTAAGGTGGATCCAGATTGAAGAATTTGGAATTACAAAATACCGATTCTCTTTTGATGAAGCAGAAGAATGGACCATTGTGGATATAAGAAAAAGTAGAAGAATGGAAAGAGCACAAGGTATTCCCAATTCGGTTTTGGAAACCGTTGACAAGTCTAGGCCAATACCAGCAAAGAAGTATGATAATATTCAGGAACAAATCCCTTTTATTCCTGAAAATTTAAGAGGATTCTACAAGAATTTAAGAAGAGCAGAAGATTAGTATTTAACTACCTTTGTGTTTGTATTTCATTACTACAAAATTATAATATTTTCTTGAAAAAAAAATAAATATAAACTTAGACAACACCTTTTTGTTTATATGAAACTTATTTGACGCTAAATTATTAATTTTGAAAAAAGGTTTTTTTTTTCTAAAATATTCCTTGTTTTTTCGTATTTAACGATAGTTATCAAAAAAGAGTTTATTTAAAAAAAAAAAATTAATTCTATCTTAGTGCAATATTATATCAAGAAAACTGCAAATTACATTTAGGTAAAAAGTTCCAGTTGTTCAAATTCAAGTCAAATTTTCTCAAAACTATAAAATATGAGTTAACACCTTCTTCCACTAAAGGCTTCAACTCTCAAATATGTTTTTGGAAAACATCAAAGTTTCTTTCAACCATCAGAAGCCCAAAATAGATATTTTAATTCGTTTGAAAGTTAGACTAAAACCATTTTGGCAGCCAATAGATTTTATAAATCTTTTAAAAATCACTAAAGACTCCGTCTATCTAATAACGAAAACCCAAATTGATATGCAAAAAAATATATAATAAAATATTTGTGCTTTATTATTTTTTAAAAAGGTTAATAGTTTTTGAAGTAAACAAATGTCTTCACTTTTAACACTATGTGTTAAAATTTTTATATATAGTATAAAATCCTTTGGCATTTTCCACCCCTTGAGATTAAAATCTAATATTTCGATTTATTTTTAGTGAGCTGAGAATGGCCACATATCCAAAATACAATCTTTTGTATGCAAAAAAGAAAACAAGTTTCTCCTGTTTTACCGTTTTTTTAACTAAGCATTATAAGAAACATGTCTAATATAGAAATAGATAAAATATATTCGACATATTTTACCGTTTTCTTAACTAACCTCTTTACAACAAAAAAAAATTTCGTTTTCTGGGGGCTGCTTCATATCTCTGCGGCGACTACTGTATAGCTGAAAAAATATTATGAACAAAAAAATAGAAGAAATTGGACGTGTTTCCCCGTTTGCATTTAAGATACGGAAGAACACAAAAGTCAAGCGTTGCCCAACATGCTTTAGAAAACAATCACCAAATAGGAATAAATAATCTTAAGTTGATTAAAAATGTATCTAATAATAGATTATTGGATGCATTTGAAAGTATAGAAATAGTTAAATGTGGTAAGAAAGCACTAAATAAAGACAGAGGGCCTATTCCTTATAGTCCCCTATATTGTTTACTTGACAACGGTGCAGTCGGGCGCAACCAAGTGTAACCACATTTACCTATAAATAGTCTCGTTTAGGATAAGTTACTTTAGTTTATATCACCTGCTGATGATGCTAACTTGGTTAGCGAAACGCGCGTCCAGAACGTAACAAGTTGTGGTGTAGTGTGGTTAGAACTCTTGTATTTTGATATATCGTCCACCACAAGTTCCAGTGTTAGGACTTAACATGGCGTCATGGTCAACGGAACAAAATCTTTATTGTAAGTACTGTACTAAGATTAGGTTAATAGCAGCAGATATTTGGTTTCTAAAAGCATGCAAGTCTTTTTCAGTTTTTCCTAAATTCATTTCAGTCAAGATCCTTAAACAATCACCCGTTACTGAGAAGGTTGAATCTTTTGCCAAACAAAGTATGCTTGAAATTGAAGCATACGGATTATTTAAAAAACTCACTTATAAACTTAGTAATTTAGAATTTGAACAATGGTTAGATTTCGAAAGAAAAATGTTCGTAGTTATTGATGTCAAATTTTTAAAGAAAATGTGTTCACTTAAAACTAAACTGAGAAAGTTGAAACCACAAAAACAAATTTCTTCGGAAGTCAAGAACATTGTAGAAAACCTTTCTTCTCAGTCCTTTGATAATAGAAAAATCGCCGTTTTGAATAAAGTTTTGAATTTTGCAGAGCCTCCAGTAAAAAATAGTTTACCAGCTATTATAGCGAATATCGAAAGTTCTATTCAATACGTGCCAGATTAAACTAAGGCATTCATTAGCGAGGCTTGCAGAAATCAAATCTTAAAAAACGTTGGTAACAACACGTCAAAATATGTTTCTTGTAAAAATACTGAAGTTATCCAGGGACTGAAGAAAAAAGAATGTTTTTATTTAAAAGCTGACAAAGGAAATAAGGTCGTTATACTAGACAAAACAGATTATCTTGAAAGAGTAGACCATTTGATTCAACCTGGTCCCTAGGATTTAATTGAGAAGAACCCGTTATCAAAAATGATAACAGAAGTAAAAAATACCTTAAAACAGTATAAAAACCTTGTGTTCGATAAACTAAAATTTAAACTAACACATAGTAACCCAAAGTTATCTAAACTGTATTGCTTTCCAAAAATCTATAAACCTGGGAAGTCCATGAGACCTATTGTTTCAGCTGTTGGATCACCAACGTACAATATTTCAAAATGGTTAGTAGAAGAATTCAGCTGAATAAATATCTCGTACGATAACTTTGAGGTTACTAACTCGTTAGAATTCTTATATAAAATTAAGAATGTTCACTTAAAAGAAGGTGAAATTTTAATATATTTTGATGTAAGCTCATTGTTTCCTAGTGTACCCATACCACTAGCTTTAGAGTACCTAAAGGAACTACTTGAAATCAATAATTTGAAGAAAGAAATTATTGATGAATATTTACTTTTTACAAAATTATGTATGAATCAAATTTTTTTTCAGTTCAACAATAAATATTATAAACAACTTGAGGGAACTGCGATGGGCAATTGCTTATCTCCGTTCCTTGCAAATTTGTTTATGGCTAGATTAGAAAAGTATAGATACGTAGAAGATATATTTGCTATTTTTGATACTAAAACAGAAAATTTGGACACTTTCTTAGAAACATTAAACAATAAATATCCTTCTATTAATTTTACGTACGAAAAGAAGAACAATGGGCAATTACCTTTTCTCGACACGTTAGTTATTAGAAATAACGATAAATTAGAATTTGATTTTTATAGGAAATTTACTAATACTGATAGGTATATAACATCCGACTCATTTTTGCCGTCAACACAAAATGGCAGCATTTCATTTCTTAACTCACAGATTAGTCAATTTTCCATTAAGTAAAGAACATTTTAAGAATGAAATGAATCGGATTAAAAATATAGCTAAAAGTAATGGATATAATGGTAATTTTGTACATAAATTAGTAAATAAACATAAACATAAGAAAATGTTAAAAGATGCCACTACTCTTTAAGCACCTGAGGCTCCCAATAAGTCCATAGTAATCCCATATGATTCCAGATATACGAGAGGTCTAGAAAAAGTATTTAAAAACGTAAGTTTTAGAGAGAAATAGTTAAATGTGGTATATAGAAATAGAAATAGTTAAATGTGGTAAGAAAGCACTAAATAAAGACTATTAAGGGGCTATTCCCTATAGTCTCCTCTATTGTTTACTTGACAACGGTGCAGTAGGGCGCAACCAAGTGTGACCACATTTACCTATAAATAGTCTCGGTTAGGATAAGTTCCTTTAGTTTATATCATCTGCTGATGATGCTAACTTGGTTAGCGAAACGCGCGTCCAGAACGTAACAAGTTGTGGTGTAGTGTGGTTAGAACTCTTGTATTTTGATCTATCGTCCACCACAGGTTCCAGTATTAGGACATATACGCTGATGAAAAAATAAATAAGGATTTTTATAAAGTTTTTTACGTAAAATGCAATAGGGTAGTTATTAGTAAATTGTTATCCAAAAAAGGATGAGTAATATGGGAGTTGTGACTACGTGTTTTATCTTGTTGAAAGTAGAAGTTGTTTAATTGATTTAAAAGCAGGTTGTCAAGTAATTCAGGTACAACATCTTCAAGAATTTCTAAATAGCGATTCGCTGTCATACTGTTGTGACCCCATTATTTTATAGTCATTTTATTTGTGAATAGTCTTAAGTATTATATATTCATTAGTCTAGAGATAGTTTGACACGTAAATTCAATATTTAGACATACATTATATTTCGGCGGAACCTTCCGACAAAAGCTGCTTTAATGGTCGTTTATTGCAAGGGAAATTCTAAGTAAACAATATGTATTTTAAATTCTACTTCAAATTCTATTTTATGCACGTTCTTCCGCCCCAAATATTATTATACCCGAAAAAACCTATCATAAACTCATTTACACTATGTCGATAAGGCTTGGGAAGGTTCAGCTATAAAAACATTAAAAGAAACCATTGTAGTACAGTAAGCAGTGGCGTAGCAAATACTCCCCAAATTACTTTTATAGACACCTTTTTTAATCAATTTTACAGATACGCCACTGCATCTCAAATTAGGGAATTCATATAAAAATAAGTTCTAGGTAGTCAGTATAGAGCAGGTCAGTCATTATGTCAGTACTATATTGTCAGTAGAATTAAGTCAGTAGACACAGTAAGAGTAAAGATTTGTTAGAAGTAAGAAGTCCCTCTTGTACAGAAGATAATAGAGAGATTTGAAACATATTGAAGTGTTTACATTTACTACCAGTGCTAATACAAAATACTAAAATTATTAAATCATAACAGTGGTGGCATTCGGCGAGTAATAAAAATATTAAAACATAACATTGGTGGCAGCGGATCTGGATATACTACCCCGTGTTTTCTGAAGGAGCGCCTAGAACGCAGCAGGAATCACACCAGTTAAACCACATCGGTATACCAAAGACAGAAAGTTTCAACAGACTTGGAGGAGCGTCCAGTACGCAACAAGTTTCGAGAAGAAGAAAGAAAACGAGGAAATTCGCCTTACGTTCCAGCTAACTAAGGATGAAGCTGTAAGTTTTTTTCTTTTATTTTCCTGTTGTGGTGACACTATTTGTTTTTTTTTTATATGTTATGCATTTTTGAAATTATATAGATATATTTATTTTGTGAAAGGTACTGCAAATACGTTGTGTGTTGAAAAAGTAATTGAATAATCGACCGTATAACTTATCTATATTTAAATTTTTACCCAAAATTTTTATTAGTATTTAATCTTTATAATTTTAACAAACAAAAAAATGGCTGAAAGAAAAGATGCAATTGATGTATTAAATTTAATAAATTCATTTGACGGCTACGGCGATGGAAATTCTCTTCAATTTTTTCTAAAAAACTGTGACGCAGTAATGCATATTGTGAAAGAAAATGAAAAAAATAAATTAGCTAAATTAATTTTTGGTACTAAATTAAACGGTAAAGCTCAAGAGGTGACACAATATAAAGAATTTTTAAATTGGGACGAAATTAGAGATTTTTCTTTTAGAACAGTTTACGGATAAAAGACCGCCTTCTCATTTTTTAACTCAAATAATGAATATAAAACAAAACTTTAGGGAAACCGGTACAGAATATGGAGATAGATTAAGATACCTGCATAATAAATTTAAAGAAACTTGTCATTTAAATTATGAACATAATTCTGCTAAGGTATTAATAGAAAATTTAGAGTCAATTTTAGTAAACACGTTTAGACAAGGACTAAATGATGAAAAAATACAAATTCGAGTAATTGCTGAAAACACAACAGATTTAGATAGGGCACTATCATTAGCAATCGAAATGGAACTCGAAAACAACGTTAGAGCAAAAAATTCAAATTTTAAAAATGTAGGTTTTGTGGGTCAGGGAAATAGAAATTTTAATAACCAAATCCTAAACTTTTGTGTATGTTCTGTCATAAAAATAATAATATAACTTCTCAATGTAGGCAACTTATACAATATGAACAAAATATGGGAAGAAATAATTTTAATAATCCTAATTATCAAAGCTTCAGTCCACAACAACATTTTAACGCAAATTCTTCAAATGGGCAAAATTATAACGGGGAACAACCTATTAATGCTAGAAGTAATTTTTCTTACAGGGGAAACGATAATCATAATTACAATCAAAATACAAATTCACGAAATTTTAACAATAATTATAATGGGAACAATTATCGTCAATATTATACCAATTCCCGTAGTTCAAACAGACCTCAAATGCTTTCAGAGATACCTCAACAACAGCGACGATACCGTCCTAACTATAATAATGAACCTGTCAATAATTCTCATCAACTACAAACTATAATGTCTCTACCCCCCAGTAGCCTCCAACACAATCTTAGTATTTCTCCTCCACAACCAACTACATCTGTCCAAGAATTTTCGGGAAACGACAACGAAGCCTTGGTTGTGAACAGCCCGCCAAGCGCTTCGTAAAAAGTTCAATCAGTATAAACAGTAGCTGTTCAAATAATCCACTAGAACATATTAAAATCAAACCAACTCGTAATAATTCAAATAATATGTCTCCTAAGTCAGTATTATTCTCTAATAATTGTAAACAGTTAGATATAATTGAAATAACTTCATTGGGCACTAAAAAGTCAGAATTGCAAATTTTGTTAGATACAGGGGCTGATGTTTGTTTATTAAAGGAGTCGATTTTACAAGACTATTCAAAGCTAGATCAAAACTGTATTATTGAACTAAAAGGTATAAGTAAAGAACCGGTTTTTACGAAAGGTCTATATAATGTAACAATCCAATTAAAAGATAATAAAATATTAATTCACCCTTTTCATATCGTACCAGATAGCATTCCTATAAAAAATGACGGAATTTTAGGCCGCGATTTTTTGCAAAAATATAAAACTAAAATTAATTATGAAGAAGAAACTGTTTATTTTGAGGACAATTGCCTTAAGATTTTGCCTTCAGAGACTTTAACGACTATACCCCCAAGATGTGAAATGATAACTTATGCTTTGGCCAACGTTTCAGGTACTGAAGGTATCGTAAAATCGAAACAACTTGCTGAAAATCTCTATATAGGTTCTTCTTTGACCAAAGTACATAATCATAAATGTTTAATTAGTATTTTAAATATATCTAATGAACCCTTAACCCTTGCGTTACCCAGAGTTAACGTACAACCTATCACTAAAGGTGAATTTGACATTATAGAGCTTAGTCATAATAATAATAATATTGAAAATAACACGAATATAAATTACTTTGAACGTTTAGAAAAATTGAAACATTCCCTCAACTTAGAAGGATTAAATGTCGAGGAAACTAACTCACTTCTAGAAATTTGTGAAAATTTTATCGATATTTTTTATTTAGAAGGTGATAAACTCTCTTGTACAAACACAATAAAACATAAAATTTCTACAGACCCTACTAAGGGACCTATTAATATTAAACCCTATAGATTACCTTTTCAACATCGGGAGGTTATAAAAGAACAAACCGATGCAATGTTAAAGGATGGAATAATTTCTCCGTCTTACAGTCCTTGGAATAGTCCCTTATTAGTAGTTCCTAAAAGAACTGATTCATCAGGTTTACCTAAATTTCGCGTGGTCGTAGATTTTAGAAGAATTAATGAAATAACTGCAGGGGATGCATTTCCATTACCTAATATTACAGATATTTTAGACCAATTAGGAAAATCGCATTATTTTACAACTTTAGATTTAGCCAATGGATTTCATCAGGTTCAAATGGACGAAAATGATAAAAATAAGACAGCTTTTAGTACTTCTACGGGGCATTTTGTTTTCAATAGGATGCCTTTTGGCCTAAAAGGAGCTCCGGCAACCTTTCAGAGGTTAATGAATGCGGTCTTAAGCGGTCTTAGTGGCATAAAATGTTTTATTTATTTAGATGATGTCGTAATTTATGCTAATAATTTAAAAGAACATAATGAAAGGTTAATTGAGGTATTTGAACGGTTTCGGGAGCATAATTTAAAACTTCAACCATTAAAATGTGAATTTTTAAGAAAAGAATGTTTGTATCTAGGTCACATTAGAACAGATTATGGCATCAAACCTGATCCTTCAAAAGTAGAATGTGTTTTACAGTTTCCTCAACCAGTAAATCAAAAAGAGGTAAAATCATTTTTAGGGCTTGTCGGATATTATCGAAAATTTATAAAGGATTTTGCGAAAATTTCAAAACCTCTTACCAAATTGCTCAAGAAAGATACGGAATTTAAATGGGACCATGCTTGTGATATTTCATTTCAAACGCTTAAAAATAACATTACTTCTCCTCCTGTACTACAGTACCCAGATTTTTCAAAAGAATTCATTACAACTTCAACTACCGACGCAAGTAATTATGCGATTGGTGCAATTTTATCACAAGGAAAAGTTAATAATGATCGACCTATAGCTTATGCTAGTAGAACTCTTAATAAAGCCGAACAAAACTACTCAACGACAGAGAAAGAATTAGCGGCAATTATTTGGGCAGTTAGACATTTTCGACCATATGTTTTTGGAACAAATTTTAAGATAGTTACGGATCATAAACCTTTACTTTATGTATTTAACATAAAAGACCCTGGGTCGCGTCTTACAAGATTTAGGTTAAAATTGGAAGAATACAATTTCGAAATTATTTATAAGGCCGGAAAGTTAAATACAAATGCTGATGCCTTAAGTAGAATGATTAAAACGGTAAACGCTGACATGATAACAGATTATCAAAAATTTTTAAATTATCTGCAAACACATATTGTTATTAACACAAAATTAAAAGAAAACAACGCTAATTTATTTCAGATAAATAATTCAGATCCTATAATATTATTTTTTAAAGAGCAATTTAATATTTTGGAACAAAATAATCAGATTAAACAATTTTTTGCATCATACAACGTTCAAAACGATTTAAAAATACCTTCCGTCTCTCAGTACCAAAACAACGACTGTAATATATTTTTACTCAATGATAATGAAAATATGTTAAATGACACAAATTATGAAAATATATGGTCTTGTCTACTAAAGTTAAAAAATCTTGTAAGTAACAAAAAACTTAAATTGTCATTTATTAAATATCATTAGAACCCGTTAGTAAAATGGGAAATTATTTATCCCATTATAAGATATATTTTTAAAAACTCTAATGTAGATATAACAGTTTACAATAATAATTTAATAAAACCCTCTGAATCTGAAAAGGAAACCTTATTAGAAGAATTCCACAACTCTCCTTTAGGCGGTCATCAAGGAATTGCCCGTACACATAAAAAATTATCCCAATTTTATACCTGGAGAGGCATGAAAAAAGACGTAAAAAGATTTATAAAAAAATGTGAATCTTGTCAAAAAAAACAAATTATCGCGAAAAACAAAAATGCCAGGTCATAACTTCAAACGCGACTAAACCTTTTGAAAGATGTTTTCTCGATATTGTTGGTCCCTTACCTGAAACGGAAGCAGGTAACAAATATATTCTTACCTTCCAAGATGACCTGACAAAATATAATATTAATGTCCCTATAAAAAATCAAGAAGCCTCAACAGTAGCTTATTACTTCGTAACGAAAATAATTTGTCTATATGGACTACCTGAAACTCTAATTACCGATCAAGGTTCAAATTTTTTAAGTGAAATCTTTAAAAATACTTGCAAACTTTTAAAAATAAAAAAGGTTCAAACTACTAGTTATCATCCAGAATCCAACGGAGCTTTAGAACGTTCTCATAGAATCTTAGAGGAGTATTTAAGAGATTTTATCAAAGATAGTCAGGAAGACTGGGATAGCTGGATTCCATTTGTAACATTTACTTATAATACAACTCCGCATACTGCAACCCACTTTTCACCTTTTGAACTTTTATTTGGCCATACCCCTAATTTACCTACTTCAATTATTCAACCTATGAAAACTCAATACACATATGATGATTTTGTTGCCAATCTTAAACAAAAATTACAATATTCTAGCCAATTGGCTAAAGAAAATCTATTGAAAAGTAAAAGCGTTTCAAAACAAAATTACGATAAAAATTGCAAAATTAGAGATTTTAAAATAGGTGATAAGGTGCTACTTTATGACCAATCAGTGCGAAGAGGCAGAAGCAAAAAACTCACATCCTTATGGATTGGACCTTATATAATAATAGATAAAACTTCTGACGTTAATTTTATAATACAGAAAGGCAAAAACAAACAATGCGTCCATGCCAATAGATTAAAACAGTTTTATGGTTAACACAAAGCAAAAAAAAAAACATGTATAAATGTATTATAGAAAATAATTTTAAATATAAATGTATGTAGATAGTATTTTTAAATTTTATGTTTTCTCCTATTTCAGAATAATACTACTCAGTATCACTATATCTCTGAATACCTTTCGTTCTGATAATAGCGATGATTATAATGTCACATATTACGACCACAACCCAGGAATACACTTTGAAAAACTTGGAGAACTGCGACTTTATAATAACAAATGGAAGCTAATTACATATGTAGATTTTAACAACATTATAAATAAACTTCTTTCTCTAAAAAACTACCATAAAATAACCTCTGAATTATGTAATCATAAAAATTTTCAGTACCACTTATCCATTTGTGACACGTTTTTAAAGTCAACTAAATATAATTTTGATAAAATTAGCTCAGATTTACAAAACTTTACATCAATTGATAGGTTATAGTACTTTAAGTAGAAATAAACGAGGATGGTTCAAGATTATCGGAAAGGCTACAAAAATTCTATTCGGTACTTTAGACGAAGAAGACGCGAAATATTATGATAGCAAAATTTCAGATTTATCGCAAAATGAGGGTTCAGCATTAGCTCTTTTGAAAGAGCAAACTAAAGTTGTCAAGTCTACACTAACAAATTTCAACAATACTATTGGAACCTTAGATTTTAATGAAAACATTTTAAAAAATAATGTTAAAATTCTTTCCAAACAATTAGAAAAAAAACAAAAAGATATTAAATTTTTAGACTTAAAAGGCAATCTAGAAGAACACATTACGCTGACAAATATGATGTTACATCAACTACAACTCGAAGTAATAACTTTGATTAATGCAATTCTTATTGCCAAAAAGGGTTTATTACACCCAGCAATTTTAACACCAGTTCGCCTAATTGATGAACTAAAACAAGTTACGGATTCTCTTCCCCATGGTTTAGATTTTGCTGTGCCTCTTGATATAATGCATTCTAATCTTATATTAAAAACGATTGAACTAAAAGTTTACTTTGAAAATAATCATTTAATTTATATAATTAATATTCCTTTAGTTGAAGCACAATTATTCTACCTATATAAGGTATCGCCTTTTCCTAAGCTATTAGCCACTAACCAATTTGTTTTGATTCAACCATCTTCTAAATACATTGCAATAGACGAAACAAAACAGCAGTTCATAACTTTCTCTGATCTCGAATATAATAAATTTATACAAATAACGGATGATAAAATGATTTGTCAGCAACAAAAACCAGTTTCATTGGCTCATTTAGTGGAAAACTGTGAAATGAAGTTACTTCAAGTAACAAATAAAATTCCAGAAGTATGCGAAAAACATATATTAAATTCTAATAGAGGTATCTTTATTCAGTTACTTACAACTAATACTTGGCTGTTTGCAGTGCCTTGCCCTGAATCATTAACCATTTCATGTATTAATCAAAATAAACCAGTAGACGTTATTTTAAAAAATTGCGGCAGTGTCACCATAGGAAAACAGTGTAAAGCGTATAGTGTTTCAACGATGCTCGTGCCTCACGGTAATGCCTTTCAGTCGAAAATATTTAGTGAGTTTGTTCCGCCATTAGAAATTAGTGAGGACTGTTGTGAAAAAATAAAAAATAATAACATTAACCTGACAGAAATTTTAATAAACGAAAATTATAAGACTCTTTCAAAGCACATTCCTGAACTGAACATCGCTAGCCATAAACTAGACGACATAGAAAAGCTAACAGAAAATCTTGAAAAAAATAATTTTTTGTCAACATATAATATTTCTGGTTCTGTTTTAGCTTACATTGTATCTGTTTATGTATTATTATTTATTGTTTACAAAATATATTCAAAATGTATAAGAAAAACTTCCTGTTGTGGAATAATACCAAATATTTGCGTAAGGGTAAATCAAACCATTGAACCATCCCCGAGAAGTAATAGATATATAGCTCAGTATACTAGTGAAACTTCTAGTAGAATTAATAATGATGATCACCCTGAGGACGATCAACCAGGTATATCATACACGCCTCGCAGAGCTATTGGTCACACGTCCTCAAGACGATCAATTAGATAAGTAATAATATTATGTTTTATTATAAGTAATAAATTTCTTTAGTAGAATCTAAGTAGATTTAGAATGCCTAATTATTATAAAAAAAAAACAGTTTTCAATATTATATAGGTTAGTATAATATAGAATAAGAACATAGTTCATAGCAAATTTTGTAAAATCATTTCGAACATAATACTTTTGTTAAATATTAGTATCAATTACAAGGATGTATATTTTGTATCATAATTTATATTTTAACTCAGGAACGAAATTTTCTAACAATTTCATTATTATAAAATCTCTCATTTAGGGGGGAGGTGTTGTGACCCCATTATTTTATAGTCATTTTATTTGTGAATAGTCTTAAGTATTATATATTCATTAGTCTAGAGATAGTTTGACACGTAAATGCAATATTTAGACATACATTATATTTCGGCAGAACCTTCCGACAAAAGCTGCTTTAATGGTCGTTTATTGCAAGGGAAATTCTAAGTAAACAATATGTATTTTAAATTCTACTTCAAATTCTATTTTATGCACGTTCTTCCGCCCCAAATATTATTATACCCGAAAAAACCTATCATAAATTCATTTACACTATGTCGATAAAGCTTGGGAAGGTTCAGCTATAAAAACATTAAAAGAAACCATTGTAGTACAGTAAGCAGTGGCGTAGCAAATACTCCCCAAATTACTTTTATAGACACCTTTTTTAATCAATTTTACAGATACGCCACTGCATTTCAAATTAGGGAATTCATATAAAAATAAGTTCTAGGTAGTCAGTATAGAGCAGGTCAGTCATTATGTCAGTACTATATTGTCAGTAGAATTAAGTCAGTAGACACAGTAAGAGTAAAGATTTGTTAGAAGTAAGAAGTGTCCCTCTTGTACAGAAGATAAAAGAGAGATTTGAAACAAGTTGAAGTGTTTACATTTACTACCAGTGCTAATACAAAATACTAAAATTATTAAATCATAACAGTGGTGGCATTCGGCGAGTAATAAAAATATTAAAACATAACAATACCTCCTTCATAGATTTGATATATTATTTGTCTTCCTAAAATAAAACATGCCTCGCCAAAACCAAAAAGTTCTTGTTATTCTCGTTCAAAAATGACATGACGGTTTTCTTGGGACCAATGCTGAGTGTTTTGACGCTTAAAAATGGGCCTTATCGAACCGTATGATTGATCTTGCAAAGTTTATATTAAGTAATATTAAGTAGATGGCGGTCTGCATCGCCAGGATGCAAATAATGTATAATGTATGATTTCTATTTTATAAAGTCGATATTTGTATTTCGTCAATATTCTCGATACTCTAAAAAACACCTTTGCTTTTTTGCTACAACGTGCATGAATTTGAAGGTTCTTCTTCCACAGATACGAAAACTTTAACATCATCTGTTTCTTGATTTTTTGTTATATACTTTTGATCACGGGGTCACAAGAGCCAATTTTTTCTGATCCTTAAAAAAATCTGAGAAAGGCTACCTTTTTTCTGGACATCTATGAAAACAAAACGTAGAAATTATTTTAAAATATTAGTAACTAACAACTTAGGCCTCATCTATTTAAATATAGTGCAGACGTTTAATTTTGCGCGTTCATTACACAGAATATAACAAACTGACGTATCATATTTTTCGTAATTTTTATGGATTCTGACATTAGCAATTATTTAAACAATAAAATCCAACGTAAAGCACTTCACAATAATCATAAATAGGTTCATAATGAACGCAGTAATAGTTTCATTAAAAGCTTTTGTTTTCCACCGCGTACCTACGCCCACAGCTAACTTATAAAATTGTTATTATTTTGTTAATAATTCCAAGTTGCGTGCTTATTATTTAAAATAGTTATTAAATATTATATATTTTCGAGAAGCGAGAAAGGATATGCTTTTAGCTGCTATAAATAATAAAATATACAGGGTATTCCATTTTAAGAAAATACAAGTAGAAAAAACTAACTACACCATTGCATTCTACGTAAAAACTATATATTAATCAGCTTTTACATTTTCATTAGCTTATATTATAACTAAGATACGATGGGTGTCTGGAAAGTGCAAAATTTCAATTTTCGCCTTGTAGTTCAAAAACAAAGAAGGCCACTCTTCCACTATTTTCCACATCAAAACCATTACCCCAACTATATCTGTTCTTTTTTTCAATTCTACGTTATTACAGCCCTTTAAAACAGTAAAGATCTACTCACATGACTCACAAATTCAATTCCCGCGAGACTTTGACAGAGACTATTTTTGGTGTAAACTTGAAATTATACTTGGCGCAAGTTTTGTGCACACACACTAAACCGTACAGGTACTATGTTTTTTTTCAAAAATATGTTTTTAATTTTCTAAGGCTCCTAATACATTAAAAAAACCTACCTATATTTTTCAAAAATTTTCACCAATTCTATAAGAAAGTAAAATAAGATAGGTTAATCCTTAATTGAAAATCTCAAATCTATATTTTTAACCGTCTAAAATTTATACTAAGAACAGCTTGCGGCTCTCAGTTCAAAATGCCTTAACTAAAAGCCTCTATATACCTATCAACTATACCACATAAGCTTTGAACAAAACAGTAAAAATAAAATCTATATTAAATGTTGCCATACTATAAACTCTAAACCATATAATATACTTAAGTCAGCGACACTGACGACGCGAAATACCCCGTAGGAATAAAGCAAGAAGCAAGAATATAATTACTTCTAAGTCTTGCTTATATCGAAGAAAACAATTTATTCCAAGCTACTTTAATAGCCGTTATTAAAGATATCACTGCATATAAACATTGCTTAATATTACCTAAAAGAGAAAATCCCTTAATAATTAAAACACAAAAGTTTATTTAATTTAGATATATTTAAATCTCCAAAACATCCATGTACTTATTATTTTGTATTATAACGAGTATATTTCTATACTTATTGGTATGTATACTCATTTTTACCGCTCCTCAAAGCTTTCAAGATACATAAATCAAGAGATATTTGCAGACTTTTGAAGGCTTACTTTGTTCGAAAAAAAAAGTGCTTATGACATGACATGTCAATCATAGCTGTCAAATACAAGCCATCTTAAAAAACTGTTAAATTCTAAAAAAAATGGAAAATAAGCGTATTTTTACTTAATTATTGTAGCTAAAAGGTGGACGTTTTGACATAATAAATAATTTTTATTCCAGATTATGCTGATGCGACTCTACGAAGGGTCAAAGAGAGGCAAAGAGAATTCGTGCACGTCACAATTTAAAAATTTCTTAAAATTCACTATTAACACTGATGAGCTGAATTTAACCGGGCTCTAGAGAAAATCTAGACGTTTCCTTGTGTATTTATTTGATTCACCTAAGATGAATTGTTTAAATGCTACAGATCCAAATGTAAAACACTAGTGGAATATATCGAAAAAAAATTTTTTTTTTCTAAATGACTCGCCTATTATATAAACCACAAAATAATTTTTGCGTCGTGGATTTTTTAATCCTCCGGAGGAACTTTGGGGTTACGTGAACTATTTCCGTCCTTCATTACTCATTTCGGAAAAAAGTGTAGTTTGTCAAAATTGTAAAAACAAAACAATTTTTTTTGCATTAGACGTATAGGCATCTTGTATTGATTTTGAATCACCTTTATATTCTCTATCAAACCACCGTCCCACTTTGAGAAAGTTGTCAGTGTTTCCCGTGCTCCTATATTGCCCGTTAAACAAATCCGAAAAAAAATGTTTCACCTCGAAAAATTAACCATAGTGACCCTCATTTGGCCACTGGTAGCTTAATATAAGCTCTACCGAAATTCAGTTTTTACCAAAAGAAAAGAAGTACTCGTATATTCCCTACGATTCACCTATAATAAGATTTTTCTCCGACTTACCCTTACCGAGCTGGAGCGCGTCGAATGTTAAAAAACACATAGTTTAAAAATGTGGGGTCCAGAAAGAGAAATTCGCATGCGGCTATTGTAAAAATAAAACCACAAAATTAAAATAGTGCTATCTAAAATATATAACAGATGAGAATCCAGGAGTAACAGATAGCATTATTTTAACCTTAATGAGTTGCATAACACTTCCCAATATTGCCTGTAAATATTCGCTTATCTGATGGAAGTAACTAATTAAGACAACGTAACTGGAATATCTGGGCGACGTCACGAGGAACCAAAAATACTTACTGCTACAGAAAAAGAGTATCGTAGCTTTAAAATGTACGAGCTTAATTCAGAGTAAACACTGGCATAGATTCAAGAGGGCAGTCCATAAAATGCAAATCATATTGATGATAGCAAACATGCAAACAGGATAATGCACCCAAAGAACAAGAAATTTATTGCTTTTTTGACAACTGTCAAAAATGACAATTGGTCAGTGGACGTAATTCTATTTAGCTACACATAGCGACATTTGTAGAATGCAGGAAAAATTAAGTATTGTGATTAGAAAATTATGTATTCAGGATTACAAATTAGAAATAAAAAATATATATTAAGAAATTGGATAAAAACTTCCTTAATGTTGATTTGTCTATTTGGTTTTTAGAGATACTAACTAATGGAGACTTGGTTCTTAATTGCCAAAATTGTGTAAATGACAAAACAATCAGTTGAATATAATTTTTAAAGTGACCTTTCGCCGAGAATATACTTAATAAATTTGTTAAAAAACACCAAGTCAAATATAAATGTTTTTTTTACATACCTAATAGAGTGGCAATTATTTGAGGCAAAAGGTGCCTTAAACTACTGTTCTCCAGCATACTAATTTTGTTGTAGGGACCACTGACCACGGAAACAAAAATAAACCAACAGTAATCAATAAATTAGGTGCGAATCATTAACCATATTTGAAACTGTGCGCAATACCGTATAAGAAAACTGCTTGCCAGTCAATCTAAATTCAGGATTGTTTATTGCCTTACAAACCATTTTATTTCAATGTGTCTTGTGTCAATATGCTTGCTATTTGCTTTGGATGTTAAGATCTAATAAAAATATATGAATACCGGCGGCACAAAAACATCGTTTTAACTCTACAAGGCGGTTTAAGACATTTAGCAAAAAACCGGTAATGTGATTTAATAAAATAAGGGCAATTCAGGGCTGGTGCATAATAGTTTTACAAATTATTGTCATTTATTTAAAAACTATAGCCGAAGATATAAACGAATTTTTTGTCTGTTTTTGGTTTTCCTCGAAATACCATCCTGATTCCTAATTATTTTAACAGATAATCAAAATGTATTTTAATACATTGAAAATACGTTGTATGTACTTTTCTAAGATATGCAATGCAATCAGGTAATCATTTTGTTCAAATAGTGCAGATTAAGTAATTATTACATAATTAAATCAAAAGAAAAACAAGTTGCAGTGTTATTCTAAAAATGTATTTCTCTTATAAGGAAACGTGAAGAAATGTCTCAATTTACTGCAATCAATATTATAAAACAAACATTTTGAACAAATTATTTCTTTGTTTTTTTTTATCTTTGTTTTTTTTTACTTTGTTTTTTATACTAGTTGTGAATTACCACCTGTGATATGTACCCTTTAAAACTTCAGTTTTATTTTTTTATTCACCTGCTGAAGAAATTCGGTCATTGGCCAGTTGGTATTAACTTTGTTGGTGCTAATAATATATACATATATATATATATATATATATATATATATATATATATATATATATATATCGTTTTGGCAGGTAATCGGACATTTATATAAAAATAGAGCAAGACAGACTATATCCAAATTGCACTTTTGCCTTATTTGGAAATCTGTTAGGGCCCATGAGATTTTAAAATATCACTTCTCAGTTTGGCAGCATTTCAAATCAAGTCGTTCTAGCCAATAAGAAAAGGCCCCCGCACAATCTTTATGGGAAATGGCTTCCAGTCAATTTTCCTGTTCCTCATTATATGCATTTTTTTAATTTTAAATACTTAATACGCATTTAAATAAGTTACTCTATGGATTAGTAAAAATAAACTTAGACAGGGTGTAATTGTTTTCCACATTGCGGTGATTTTTGATACATATTCGACTGCACCTGAAACACTAAAATTCCAACTTTTATAAAAAGTTTAATTATGCCAAAACAATCAGATTTGGCCAATTTTTGAAAATGTTTATTAATTATAATATTTGTAAATAGCTCAGATTACCGTAAATTTTATTACACGTTTTGTATTATTATTGATATTTATGTAGCCGATAAAAGTGACATCAATTAATTATACAACAAACCTTGTCAGTAAATATGACATGAATATTACTATTGTAAATAAAAACATATAAAATGGCCCATAAAATTACAGACAAACTATGCGACTAATGTAACATTAGGTTTCACTTACTTTAATATAATTGTACCTTTTAAATATTACGATAAATTTCACTAATAAGTCATTATTATACAGGGCGAATCGTACTTTTTCTAATGCTCTAGTAACCAGAAGTTTTATTATAAATACTATAGAGCTTCTTTGACTTCATGTTATTCTTTTTTTAGCTGTAAAACCTGAATGATAATTAATTGGCTTTTGAATAAAGATTAATATCTTGATGTGTTCATTATACGTCTAAAGTCTCGTACAATAATTAATTATTTTTAAAAATATAATCCGTTATATTCTTACTTTAAATAAAACAAGTATTTTTCTTTAAATTTTGAAAATCTATTAAGTATTAGGAATTCTCATTAAAAATAATTTCAACCCGAAAAAATATATCTTACTTCTCAATTTATCCGATATACAATTCTCAACTTCAGAAATTAATCTGTTAGAAAAAGGTTCTAAATACAATCCATCAGATCAAAACATAAATTAAGAAACCATTTTCTCAGAAGTAGAAGTTGCATTATATAATAATAAAAACGCCAATCTTCCCAAGGAACAAATAAAAAGAATCTTACAAAAACCTCAGGAAACCAACTTTATCCATAAAAAAAAACGAAACAACTTTAAAATCATTACAACAAAAGATTAAAAGCAACAACCTTACCGTAACTAAAGCTAATAAAGTTAACTTTATAGTAGTGCTACATACTAAACAATATAAAAATAAAGTCAAAAATTTCCTTCAAAATGGTTAAATTAAAAAGTAATCCAACTGATGAAATTCAAACCAAATTAAAAAATGCTTTAAAAGAGACTAGTGTTATTTTTAGTAAAAAAGAAAAATAGATGCTTATTAACAAAAACCCATCTCCACCAACATTATACGGTCTCACAAAAATACATAAAGAATGGGCACCCACAAGGCATGTTGTATCTTACATAAACACCCCTTTAAGGAATACCGCTGTAAAACTTAATACAATTTTAAGAAATATCACACAATTTAAACCAAAATGTTTCTGTTAAAAACTTTATCGAACTTACTAAAAAACTAAAAGATATTACCTTGCCAAACAATAGTATTTAGCATCCTTTGATGTCGTCAATATGTTTTCCAATATACCAAATGAAGAATGCCTTAATATAATTAACCAAATACTAACAAAGAAACATATAAACCCTGTAATAAATCAAGAATTCATAAGAATGCTTACTTTACGCATAAACGAAAATTACTTTGAATTTAACGGGGTATAGTATAAACAAAAAGACGGGTTAGCAATGGGCTCTCCCATAAGCCAATTACTAGCAGACATTTTTATGTCACATTTTGAAGAAAATTCTTTTAAATACACCCTTTGCCAAGGAAATCTTCTTTTGGCATAGATACGTGATGACATATCGGTCTGCTTCACAGAAAATAAAGAACAATTACACACAGTTTTAAATCACCTTAATTCCATCCATAACAAAATTAAATTTACACTCGAAATGGAAGAAAACAATTCAATAAATTTTCTAGACATTACATTTAAAAAATCACTTAATAAATTAAAATTTAATATCTACAGAAAACACACTTATACAGATATAACTATACCAAAGAACTCTTTTCATCCCGTAGAGCATAAACTTTTAGCTTATAGGTCTATGATTCATAGAGCTTTTTCTGTGCCATTAGACAAACAGACAAAGATAACTTGACCTCATTAGATCTATAGCAACAAATGGCTATAAATTATCTGAAATTAACAGACTGATTTTTAAAAAACGTAAACTTTTAACTTTCCAACAAATATATCCTAGGGGTAAAGATCGCCATATAAAATATATAACTGTTACGTATTTCGGACCAATATCTAACAAGATTGCAAATATTTTAAAATTAAATAAAAATACTACAGTTACTTTTCGACCGTCCTCGACGTTCCTTAAAAACACTTCAATTTGATTTTTAAAGTCAAAACAAGAATAAATAAGTTTAAAAATTCTGTAGTTTATAGGTTAAAATGCGACGAATGCAATAGCTGCTATATAGGGCAAACATATGACATAAATAAGTTAGATATATTACATTATGAGCAAAAAAGTCGCAAATTGGATTGTTTAGAGGCAGTAGAAATTTATAAACATCATAATACCACCCTATTGAAACTTTTTTAAACCAAAAAATTTACAGTTGGTTTTCCTTGATCATAACATAAGAATTTTTGTCTTTATATATATTTAACTTGATTGTAAGGTATCAAAGGGTTCTCAATAAATCAGACCAAAACAGTGTGATATACTTTTCTTTTATTACGATTTTTTTTATTCAGCAACGTTTCGGCGGTCGTTTACCACCATCATCAGGCTTTTTTTTTGGGAGGTATGCACCAGTTCAAAGCATACCTTTTGTTGTTTTAATTAGTATGTGGAGTCATATTTCGGTAATAGCTATTTTTTATATATATTTTTGTTATTTCTACACAAGAAACACTCTCTGCATTGCATTTATTAATAATATAATAATAATAATATTTTGGTAATACCTATTTTTTATATATATTTTTGTTATTTCTACACAAGAAACACTCCCTGCATTGCATTATGAATTAAAAAAAATCGCAATAAAAGAAAAGTATATCACACTGTTTTGGTCTGATTTATTGGGAACCCTTTGACACCTTGCACAAAAAAGACCGGAAACTATACAACTTGATTGTAAATATTTTCATTGCGTTTAAAAATGTACTAATAGTAGGAAACTGCAGTCACGACTACTGCAAAAATAAAATAAGCGACAGTTAACAAATTAAAACTCGTATTTTTCATTTATTTGTTAAAATGTACTGTCACAAAGTAACGGACGACTCTATTAAATCATTAAATCTTTGAATTAAAATGTGTCACGTTTACCGGCTACCTACTTGAATATCCTTGCAATAAGCCTATTATGGAAAAAAGTTGCACCCTATATGAGTTAATTTTTATTAATACATACAGTAACTTCTAATTTCAAATATTTCAAGTTACCGACTTATTTAAACGCGTATTAAGTATTTAAGAATTAAAAAAAAAATGTATAAAATATGGAACAGGCAAAATTACAGTTTTGACGCCCTGTATATCGCAAACTAGCCTCGGGAGGTGCCTATGAAAACTTTTGATCAGGAGTCTGAAAACTACAACATATCAAATTTTCTGACTTCAGACTGAAAGTCTGAATTATGCCGTAGTGTGTTCCTTTGGTGTTGTATTAAAATATCTGCCCAAAGAATATGACACAATAATCCCCCTTGTTCAATGGGATAGTTTTATAATATCGGATTCAGTAAATGTACTTTGTAATATATACCATGTACTTTAAACCACTTAATAGTAATATGGTGTACAGTTTTGATGAAAAAATCACCGACCACTCTCTTCATTTGTAATTACGTTTTTCTACTAAACCCAAAATTGTATACAGGAAAGACTTGTTTCTTATTATAATTGCTTGAATTTTTTATTTTAAACATAATAGTTTTCATCAAATCTTTACTTCATGTTAGCCCTATATATAGGAAATTAATGTTTCTGTAAGAAATAAATGGTTTGTCTAGAAAATATAAAAACAGTTGGTTGTTGAAGTTTATGCGAATATTTCATAAAAGATTATACAAATATCTAAAAAACCGTGAATACACATCAGAATACAACAATGTTGACAAACTTTGTAAACATTATTTCACCTTGAAAAATGTAAATATATTTAAAATTTATAACAAATAGTAAAAGTTTTATAAACAGTTCACTCTTGGAAACTAATAAATCATTTTACGGATAATATATTATTACTATGTATAACTTTCTTAAAACATTAGAGTACATTTGCTAATTTTGTATTATTTTTGTAATATTTTCATATAATGGTTAAAAGTATTACTTTATTTTTTATAAATATATTACTATATTTATATATCAAATTTAATGTGCTTCTTAGTATTAGTTTCTATGCGTATCTAGTTTACTCATTAAAAGATGCTTCTCTGTTGCAGACGCACAGACATAAAAAAAAGGATTATAGATGATGAAATCATGCAAAGAACGATATTTCGAAGAGTGTTTCATTATGACTATTTCACTCTGTTGTTTTACAATGGCAAAATGACATAGCAACGGCCTGTTTTCTATTGCCAAAAATCCCTACCTGGGCCAAATCAACAAGATGGTTTCTCAGCGACAAAATGTTGTTGGGTTAACTGTCACCTAAGTCAAATATCCTTGGTTACCAATTTAATTACCCTATTTATTACAATACAAACAAATTAAAAGACGCGTTTCTGACAGTGCAAATTAAGCATTTCAATTCTTCAAAATGAATTTAGACGCAAGATCATCCAGATTCGGAAAATAATCGTTAAAAAGTATAGAAAATATAGTTGCTAACAATATACCGATCAATACCGTAAAAACTAAAAAATCCGTCTCGGAACAGTTTTCCCAGTTTTGTTTGGAGAAGCATTACATATTAAAACACGACACAACTCCCGAAGAAGTTGCAAACATTCTAGAGGATTACGGGTTCAATATGAGAAAACAAAACGGTGAAGATTACAAATAAACAAGAATAAAATCGATATGAACACGACCACTCAAATTATCCAAGAAAACTATTTAAAAGAGTTTGGAGTTGAAATGATCCTTTTACGGATATTCGTTTTAAAGCAACAAGGTTGGCCCGAGACACTCAGCGAAAACTACTCCAAGCTTCCCAAGAAATAATGAAAGTAAGCTCAAAGGCTTTCACCACTCAGGAATTACTTTCGCAGGAGCAGGTAGCTATGAGGAAGATAACTCCGATGGCTTACAAAAAAAAATTCCATCTTTATTCATTCGAACATGCTTGAAGAGGCAATGAAGCAGCAAACTGAAAAGTATTTTACTTCGAGAAAGGATTAAATATGAAAGGAGAATTTGCTGGGCGAATCGAATTTTTCTAAAACAACACAAGGAGGAGCAAAAGCCCTAGCAAGCAGTAAGTGGTTAATAAAAAATAACGTCAATGAAAATTTATGCCCTGTAAAATTGTTTCTTAAACCAACGGATAAAAGAGGATCTACCATAACCACAGACGGTACACTGGAATTGGCAAAAAGGCCATTGGTACAAAAATATCCCTTTCGCCGTAAACACCTTGGCAAAATGAACAAAACTCTCTGCCCAAAGAATTGGTCTCGAAACCAAGAAGCTTAAGGTAACCAATCATTTACATCGATCTGCCGCAATATCTGCACTTGCAAAGAAAGGTATTGGTGAACCTCAAATAATAAAAATGACGGGTCATTCTAGTGTTCATTCAATCACTACCTACCTACAACTTGATTCAGAACACCACAAGAACTTGGTACAAAATTTAAGAGAAACGACGTCGACGCTACACCACCTTCGTCGCCACAAACTCAGTTACCAAGAGATGAGATCAACGTTGCACTAGGTTTTTAGCCGCAGATTCACTTTTCAACTTTACAAACTTCACCGACATCAGCTGGAATAAAGGATAGTCAAACCAATTCGCTGTTATAATAACTGCAATATTGTAAATAATAAATAAATTATTAAAAAATAAAGTTGTCATGTTTTATTTCTTTTGATTTCACTGCTTTATTTGATATTATATATAGTAAGACATTGTTCTCATAAAATAGTCATGTCGAATACCATGCGAGAAAAAATTCTGAAGGTAAAATTTTTCCAATGTATATTCAAGTTGGTTGCTTTGTGTGTGGTTTTGAAAAATGCCATGAGCAATGTTTTTTTAACGACGGCGAACGAATTTAAAAATTATAAAAATATGTTTTTAAATTGATTAAGAAGTGTACAATTTTAGCTATTTTAAGCCATTTAACGATTCAATGCATATAATGATGTTTACGTGTATGTATGTATATATTTTTATCGTGTTTTTAATGAAAAAATTTTTTAGGAATCAGGAGACTAAATAAAATCTTGAGAAAACTCAACACGATGAGCAAAACGTTGATTTAAAGTAAAAGTAATTGTTTTCATTGTTAACCTAACCCAAGAAAATAAGGTCCCATATATATTTCTATATATATATATATATATATATATATATATATATATATATATATGTATATATATATATATATATATATAAACAAGTATATATATATATATATATATATATATATATATATATATACGTATATATATATATATATATATATATATATATATATATATATATATATATATATATATATATATATATATATATATATATATATATATATATACGAGCAAATAAATTCTAAAATTACAAACATAGAGATATCCATACACTTTTACCTAGAGATTTTGAAGTTCATTTCTTGTTCAGTGCATGGTTCCAAGGAGAAGCTGTAGATAATTCTTTCTCAACCAAAAAAAATATTATTTACCGATGAAGCGACATTTACGTTAAATGCAGTCGTATGCTCACAGAATTGCCGCTGGTGGTGTGACGAAAATTCTTAATTTTCTCACAGAGTGTGGTGAGAATCAATACTCATTTAAATCAAATGTTCGATACGGTATTTTGGATAACCAAATAGTAGGCCAAATTTACTTGAATTTTTTATTAATTACTCAATTGTTTGAATTTGTTGAATAATTGCTATTAAATATCAGGCGTTCACTTTGGTGTTGGTACCATGTCATAGTACACAGAGAGTTTCCAATTTTTTACAAAAGACTTTCAAATCGCTGGATAGGAAGGTATTCTGCAATCCCGTGCCCAGCCCGGTCTCCTGACGTAACCCCATTGGACTTTTTCTTTTGCGGACTATTAAAAGGAAAGGTTTATCTTCACAGGCCTTTCTAAAATGTCGATCACCTGGAAACAATCATGAGGCAGTATGGTAAGAGCGGCAATAGCAGAATTCAGTAGAAGAACCATAATTTGTTTGGAACGGGATGGCCCTCACGTAGAAGCATAATTTGTTCATTGTTCATTCTTAGTTGATTTTTTTATACGATATTGTTAAATAAAACTTTTTGTATACCCCGTACATTGCATTCAGATTTGAATTTCTCTATCAAATTTAGTATTTTATCACACCTCGGAATACTCAGAATAATTCTCTTATAACATTTTGCTCCAAAACTAAACTTATGGGTAGTTTTCTCTTCAGGCAATTTTAGATTTTCTAAGTTTTTGGCAACCCTGTACAATATTTTTAAGTTTTATAATTCCAATAATATTTTCGGAGGAAGCAGAACTTTTTGTGAAGAGTAATATTTTTCATAACATGAAAAATTAAAACGTTTCCATTTGTTAAGAAATTTTTAGGACACGCTGTATATGTCAAGGGGGCCCCAAACAAATAGATTACTTTCAAAATTTGGCTTGATGACTACGAAACTTTTTTTAATTGTGCGGTGTTACCTCTTCTACCTTAAACCGGTAACAACATCCATTTCCTAAATGAAATGACCTGTATATTACTGCATTTTGGTATTGCCCTGAAGATTCTAAACACTTTTCGGTTTATGTTTCCTATATCTAAAATCAGCTGTTTTCGTGAAAATGGCGCTTGAAAATTGACATTTTAGACTCTTTGAAGCTCTGTAACTTTCTTATCACAGTTTTTAATTATCTATTTCCCCACACCAATTTTCATTATTGGTTTTCATATTCCTAAGTTTGAGCGATAATTACCTTCACCTCGCTTGGAGTGAAACTATCCCTCTTGAATTTCTGGTAAGCACTATTATTTTCATTTTTGAAAATGCAAAACGCCACTGCCCAATATCCAATATCTAATTTAAACCTTCTCGCTTACTTTGAATACGGTTGCATATCGTAAAAATATGTTCAGATATGCCTCTAACTCTAAAACAATTTCCTTTTTACGACAGTCCTTTTCTATCTGACCGAAAACTCTACCAAGGGGTACGAATTAATGTGCTCTGACTGGAAAAGCAACCTCAATTCTCAATATTACATTTTGGTGGGAAAGCCAGTTGCAACACAGTGATAGAAGGGTAGTATTTTTATTTTGACCCCCACACCCATCATACATAAGCCTAACAGTGTAGATATCCGTAAAGTCAGAAGTATCCAGGATATGAAAGATAGAGGAGGCAATCTCCATAGAAAGAAATTACTGTTGGCGGGCTTAGTTTACTTTTAACAAAGTGCCTCTCAACAGTGTAAAGTTATAGAGATACAAGTGCCTTATTAATCAGGTACCTTAGGCAAGACCTGACTATTTTCACAGTCCAATAAAAAAATTACAACTGCTTCTTCTGCTTATCTTAGGAAAATACGCTTGTACCCTCATATTATGCATTAAGTTCTTTTAAACATTTTCGTCATTACAGCTCTTAATCTTTTCCTTTAACTGTAGGCATGTCGAACATAGAGCAGTACGGGGAGTTCCGAAACCCAAGTTATATTGGGCATTAAAAACCCAAGTTATATTGGGCATTAAAAATATGCCTAAAATAGTCGACATTCTATTAATATTTAAGGAAGAATCAAGGTAGGTACAAGATTTTACTTTGCTCCCTGCAGTAACGACTCTCAATCACCTTAAATTTATTGGCAAATTTCATAACCGATTTTTTTTTTAACTAATGATATAAAACTGTATTTGAAATATTTTTTCGCTATATCTCGTATTTTTTGGTGTCTTTCCCTTAGGTCCGATTTAAAGTTCATATACAATATGCTATCGCTGAAATACACACACAATTTAAACATCCACCACAGCACCGCTAAGAAAATAAAAATATGTTAAACCTGTCAAAGTTGCAATGTACAAGAACGTCCAACTAGCTGGAACCAACTCCGCTTGACCGAAACTAATTTGAACATGACCATCAGTATGACCTCTCGCCTCCTCTTCTGATCCAGCGACTGCCTCGTATTTGTACTGTTGTTCTTGTTTCTGGTTATCCTCCATTTTTTATAATTTCAGTGTAGATAACAGGCAAGGATTATGGATACTGGGTCGCAGATCTTATAAATGTTCTACTGGGTTACTTAAGTTATTTTATTTTATCTTATCTTTGATTCTAGATAGAGTTAAGTACTGATTTTATACGTTAATATCAAATTGCTTGTTTTAAGTGCTTATTTATAATATTTGCCGTTAGTGGTCTCCAACGCTTTGAATTATTTTGCATGTGGCCTACTTATGTATAAAAATAATTTTTTTTCGAAAGAATAAGCTGGTTTGAAAATATATATAAAATATTGCAGAATCTTCTATTTGTGGTACAGTTTTAAATAAAGTTATATTGATTAACTGTTTCTTTAACTCCATTAAACTTTTTATGAAAATTTTGTATTTCTGCCATTGTAAGCAAAGTAAATTAGAATGCAGTGGTTTTGCGCCATAGATTCGGATTAACAGAAGAAAATATGGACCATATCTAATTAATTTTTTTCTTTATAGAATGAAACTACACCTAACAAATATGCTAGTTCTTAGCTAAGACGGTTTCCTTTATTTTTCTTCCATTCGGAAAGATTTCTCTCTTTTTCGGCCCTTGCCTTCACTAACATGTGTTACTTTACGATCCATTATTAATTTTAAACGTTTTTTTTTGTTTAATATAAACACCTAAGTAACTGCCGAAACATTAAAACATACAGAGAAGCAACCTTACTACTCAATCCACAACACAATAATGACATGGTACACTTTAGTTAATGATTTAGGAGTTTGCATCATTTGAAACTCATATATCAAAGGAGGATTTAACGATTTGATACTAAGCCTAAATTTCGACACTTAAAATTCTTTGGAGAATGATCCTTCTAGCCCATAATAATATTTTTTTTTTAATTCAGTGCCACAAATTACGCCAGAAATGACATCTATCTCATTTTTATTAAAACTTTTTCTTAATATTATCTAGGATTAAATCAAACCAAACCAAGATCCAAATCAAACATACAAAATTTCACTTTTCTACTTAACAATGTAGTTTTTAAATTATCTGTTTAACAGATCGACAGATTTTGGGCACGCCATATTTCCAAAATGACTCAACGAGTGAAAATAAAATTAGGAATATTTATGTATCGGAAAGTGCCTTCTTCCATATATTTACTCGTAAATTTCGCCTACATAGTCCTCCGTACTTCATCAGGCAATATAATTGTTAAATTTTAATTCAAACATTAATAATATTAAATCATTTTTGAATTTGAGGAAAATTTGCAATGACACGTAATTTGTCATATGGCTCCAAATTTGCATTTTTTTAATGCCTCACATAGTCATTTAGTAACACATATACAGTATGATCCGCTTTTCATAAGTACAGCCCTGTATCTCCGGAATTAGTGACCAGATTAGTTAAAAATTTTGGTGCTTTATATAGTTTTAAAATCTGATTGTTTTGACATCGCTCATTGTTGTGCGAATCTAGGTGGAAAAAAAGGTTGATTTTTGAAAAAAATATTAGTGATTTTTTTATGCAAACGTTTATCTTAGATTCTTATTCAGCATCATTAAGAGCCTCTCTAAACCAAACTTAAACAAAATCAACAAAATATTTCACTGGCTTTTGGAAAGTGTTCAAAAATGAATTTTTTTACATAGCAAAGGCAAAAGTCTCGTAAACTATTGCCTCTATCACATGAAACGGTTTTTCGTTGTCAATGTTAAGTATTGGATTCCTACTAATATTTTTCCAGTTTCTTTTCCGTCATGCTGAAGTCATAGCAATTTCACTGGGCCGCCATTTTGTTCCGCCATATTGGATTTTTACAAAAATACTAACAAGTCATTTTTTAACAAAAGTCAAAGTCAATCGGGTAAGCATTTTTTTCGCTATCCCGCGAATTGACAGACAAACTGACGGGATTGAGAAAACATATTTTTGGCATCTAGGGACGCTAAAACTTCGACGGTGATACAAAAGTTTTATTTGACTGCGAATTTTACCAGTTCATTTCTATATCCCAATTAATTCTTACACAAAATTTGAAATCAATCTATTAAGTAAGTAGTTTTTTCGGGCAAAATCTCTTGAGAATTCATACCAAAATTTTACCAGTTGATTCCTACGTAACATTTAATGTTTGTGCAAAATTTGAGGTAAATTGGATAAATAATTTTTTAGTTATATTTGTTCATTTCACTAGACCGCCTTGTTGTTTAAGTTTTAAGCTATGCCGCCAATAGACAAACTGACAGACAGACCTACCATGAAAGGTAATGATCTGAAAATATCTCAAAGGGTGATTTTTTTACGATTACAATTGCTTTAGAGACTGTGAATGAAGAAGTGTAACGATTTGGAAGTTCTATTAATATGCCGAAAGTTAAAAATCTTGGATTATACTTCCCTCATAAAAGGGAATTGTAAAAAAAATCACTCTCTCAGGTTTTTACAGATCTTCACGTATTAGAATCCTTAGATGCCAAAAGCATATTTTCTCAATTCCGTCGGTCTGCCTATCGTTCTCAGCCAGTCTGTCAATCGGTGTGTCGCGACATAGCTAAAAACTACTTACCCCTTACCCATTGGACTTCAAATTTGGTGAAAAATTACGGGTCATATGGGGATGACCTGATAAAATTTTGGTAAAAATCAAAAACGGCGGAACAAAATGAAAGTCTAGTAAACTTATTACTAAAAAACTACTATATAATTTACCTCAAATTTTGCAGAAAATTCGAGTATTACGTAGAAACGAACTGGTAAACTTTGGAATGAATCCAAAATGGCGAAAAAAAATGATGGCTTAAAAAATATTTAAAAAACGGAATGAATAACTACTTTTTAGAATGATTTCAAGTTTTTTTGCAGTAATTAAATGTGCTATAAAGTAAAACTGGTAAAATTGTGGTACGAATTCAAGGTGGCGGAATAAAATATATCTGTATCGTGAAAAAATCACCCTCTCAAGTTTTTTAATGCCAAAAAACATGTTTTTGTCTGTCAGTGCGCGGTATAGTTAAAAGTTATTTTCCCGATAACTTAAAATTACGGTCCAAAATTAAGGTTTATATTGGTATGACGTTGTGTCATTTTGATAAAAATCTATTTCGGGGGACAACATGGCCTAGTGAAATATTATAAAAAAAATATTACAAAATTTGCACAAAATTAAGTGTTACATAGGAACAAACTGATAACATTTTAGTACGAATCCAAAAAAATAGCGCAAAAATTAAATATTTAAAATATCAACTTGAATAAACAAACTACTTATTAGAATGATTTTAATTGCGTGCAAACATTAAGTGTCATACAGAGATAAACTGATACAATTCTGGTACAAATTCAAGATGACGGAATAAAATAGCGGTCAGACAAAATGTTTAAAAAATCGTATTTTTTTATTAAAATGATTTAAAATTTTGCACAAAATTATATGTGATATAAGAATAAACTGGTAAAATTTTGATACGAATTGAATATGACAGAAAAAATGGCGGTCTAATATATTTAATTAAAAAACAATGTAAAAACTGCTTATTTGATGTATTCTAAATTATGACCGAAAATGCAGAAAATGGTAAATTATTGATATAAATACAGTACCGCAGAACAAAATGGAATGAAAATGTTAAAAACACGGTATATGTGTTAAATGATTATCTGCAGTGCCAAAAATTAAGCAAGACTTAGCTATTTCTCCTAAATGGAAAGATTCATAACGAGGAAAGTTCCGGGTAAAGGAAATTTATCGATTTTTTATAATTATATTTAACCTTATTGACTTTATCTGAATTGTATATTTTTCTCATCGGTAATACGACATTCTAAGAGTTTAAAATGCGGCGTTTCGGCTGCGAGGTCCCATCTACTTATTTTTCTTATAACGGACCATTTTTGCCTCTCAAATACAATGGATATTGCACATGACCAAAAAATTTAGTTTTACATATACGTATATACATTGCTACTTAATAGTATCATTTATTAGACAAATTTTTTATCAAGAGTGGTTAATTATTGTACATGTGAGACAAGTAAAGCATCTAAAATCTAAGAATGTTATCTTGTAGAAGAGAAACATTGGCAATAAAAATCACAAATGTATTTTTACCTATCTTCGTAAACAAAAACAGGGAATAAGGTATTCATTTTTTACTGTCGCCTTGGTTTATTGCTGAACCCTCAATTGCAAAATGTTGTCACTATTTAACCAAATTTGTATTTATATATATAGGGGTATATAATTATTTGTTATTTCATTCCTATCTTTAAAACGAAATATTACATATAAAAAGATTATTTAAAGTATAATTCAGAATATCTACTACGTCCTTATTCAAATATACATTTTATTATTATTGTCGATTTTTTGCTAGCTCATCATGATTGATTTGTGTTTAGAAAAGATAAGAAACAGTTTCAATCATATCTGAATCCGGCCTGTTATCTTGCTGATATCAAGATTAGTAAATATAAAATAATTTTATCTACTATATCACTCTTAGATTTAGAGTAGATAAAAAAATGTTGTCAATTAAGTATCGTCCAATTTCAGTTAAGTTGGTCTATTTAATCATTTTGTGATAGAATTATACTCAAACACAACAAATACAAATATTATTCCATAAGTTCTTATTAAATATTAAATATTCAGATAATGTGCTTTACTAAAACAACAAATAACACTATTTTATTAAAATTTTACAAACTTTCCTTTCTTAATTCAGATTTAAAAGCTAACTTTGTTTTCTTTCTATAATTTCTAACTTTGAATGTTGAGCTATGTAGGACGTACGATTTACTGTAGATATGTACTTTTTCCTGAAACTTAATCTCCTGCTAGGAGTGATTACTTGTCAAATCTCAAATCAGATTATACTTAGGTATTAAATTTAAGTTTTTAATTTTGCAAGGAATTAATAAGTTAATTGTATATTCATTTCATGTGGTTTTAGAATCTTGTTAATTTTATCTCTTATATTAATACTCTATTTCTACACCCCTCCACTGTCTTAAAACAGGCAGCTTTCACAAACCTCAAGCCCTTAGTTAGTCATAACTTACGGTTGAACTTCAGCGGAAGCGGTTTAAGGGTCATTGTAGATCTGCGGCCTACTCTACTGTATCATGTGTGTATATATTGCCCTTTTGATGAATATAATGGGAATTACAACTTATCCCATATACACCAGTGCTTTCCTTGGATTGGTGCCCGGAAATATAAAGTCTTCAAATGAAGTTCTGCTGTGTGATACCGCTACGTTTCTAGGCTTATCTCAGAATAATAGTGTAGTAATTTATCGAAGCTTTATTCTTGATCTATGTTTTGTTAATTTTGAACTTGCTCCTGTTTTAAAACGTCAAAGCCAAGAATTGGAATTCCAAATATCTACAGATAGCTAACTATTACTATTATGACTACAATCTTTCGATTGGGAAATAAATAAATATATAAAAAAATTCACCGACTCCTTTCTTATTCTCGACTATATCTCTAATTATAGGAGGATCTACACTACTCTTATTAAGTCAGCAAAAAAATTACACTACCGAAAACGTCTAACAAACTCTAATAACGTTTCAAAAGAAACCTGGTCCATCATCAATAACCTCAGAAACAAATCAAACCCTGTGACTCAGATCTTGCCAGGGGCTAATGATCTAAATGATTATTTTATTAATGTAAGCAAAAATGTTACCTCTAGTATCTCGCCAAGTTTGGACCCTCTTTCGTTTCTCCCTCCTTCAAAAAATTTAGCTGATAGCTTTTTCTTAAGTCCCGTTAGCAACACTGAACTATTGAAGGTAATACATAATATCAAAAGTAAATCTTCGTGTAGCACTGATGGCCTATCAATTAGAATATTCCTGAACTTGCCACTCCCAGTCATAGAGGCCCTTACAACATTAATAAATGAGTCCTTTATAAAAGGTGTATTCCCTGATTGCCTTAAAACAGCTATAATTATTCCACTTCATAAAGGCGGCGAAAAAACTAACTCTTGCAATTATCGCCCAATTGCACTACTACCAGTGCTATCAAAAATCATCGAAAGGCTACTGAAGAACCGTCTTATGCCATTTCTCCTGAAACATCAGATAATATCCCCGGAGCAGTTCGGATTTCTACCCAACAAGTGCACCAGTGACGCCATGTTCACGTTGCTTAGAGGCGTCTACTTATCTCTCAATAACAACCACCCAACTGCCTCAGTTTTTTGTGACTATGCGAAAGCCTTTGATTGTCAGTCATGAAATTCTGATAAACAAACTAAATTTTTATGGAATTCGTGGTACTTCTTTAAATTGGTTCAAATCTTATCTTGGAAAAAGGCAACAACTTGTAAGGGCTAATGGTTCCGATTCTGATTGTAAGTTGATTACAAGTGGAGTCCCTCAAGGTTCAGTCTTGGGACCTATTCTTTTTTTGTTATACATTAATGATATCACGAACCTTAAAATTAATGGAAGAATCTTCCTTTTTGCTGATGACACAAGCATAACATGGAGTGATTTTGATACAACGTCTTTACACTCTAGTATCTCCAAAGACTTGGTTATAATTAAGGCTTGGTCCGATTCCAATATGCTTTGTTTTAACGTCGATAAAACGGTGGCGTTATCTTATAAGGGAACTTTACAACCACTTCAGGTACATAACAGCAATATTGAATACGTAGAGTCGGTTAAATTCCTGGGTTTAAATATAAATAGCAACCTAAAATGGTCTAATCATATTGACACCTTAACTAAAAAACTTTCTACCGCCTGCTTCGCCATTCGATCAGTTTCAAAAGAACTAAACGTTCCTTCTGCCAGACTTACTTATTTCTCTTTATTTGAATCCCACCTCCGCTATGGCCTTCCCTTTTGGGGCTGCTGTACCACCGAGCAATTTCGTAGTATTTTTATGCTTCAAAAGAGAGCCATTCGTTATTTGTTTGGTCTAAATAATAGAGCTCACTGCCAATACTATTTCAAAAAACATGAAATATTAACACTTCCTGCATTATTTATTTTGGAAACGGTATGTTTGCTGAGAAAACATATAAACACCCTCCCAGAAAGGCCACAACATGTATACCCTACCAGAAACTCTAGGCATGATATTTATCTTCCCATTCCTTCCACAGAATTAATAAAAAAATCAATTATTTACAACGCCATAAAACTTTACAACAATCTGCCAGTACATTTAAAATCTATCCCTATGCTTGCACAATTTCGAAAAAACACCAAAGCATACCTCATTGAGAGACCATTTTACAGCGTTAATGATTTTTTTTCAGTGAGTAAGTCTCTTTAAATTGTCACTAAACTCGCTTGTTTACTTAAATCTTTTGTGAGTCATGTCCTAACTCGTAGCATAGAATTTTGTAAATCATTATATAGGGAAAAGAACTGTCGAACATTCACTTAAAACTTAATTATTTTTGTTAGGTATTGGATTAAAAACAATTTAATTCTTTTTGTATACTACATTCTACACTAGTTCAATATACCTTCTGTTTAACATCACAATTATTTGTATAACTATAATAACATAGAGTTTAAGGTCGCATAGTTGCAATTTTGATTTCAATGTCATCGAAATTATTCACCTCGTACATGTGTGTTTGTTTACTTTTATAAGGTTATCATGATTTATTTACTGTTTGCAATGTTATGTTATATTCTAACGTGTATTTTACGATTTGGTAAATTGATAATTTACATTTTTTAAAAAAAGCACTGACCTGTCGAAATTATTTTCGATTAATGTTTTGATATGTCTTATTTTTAGGTATATTTTGCTTTGTCCATAAAATTGTAAAATTTTTCTGCGGCAATAAAGCATACTTTTGTTTGTTTGTTTGTTTGTTTGTAAAGACAGTGACTTAGAGATTACTGTCAATACTTTCTATTCAGTTGTTTTTCATTATTGTGATATAATCGTACCTTTAAAGCGCTGGAGACAGATCTCCATGCTAGTATTCTGACCGTCTAAAAGTCCTTATATTTTAAAGAAAATCCCTCACAAAAGTTACAAGAAGTCAATTTGCTATCAGAATGTAACTCTTATTTCTACGGAAATGCAGTTGGGCACTAACAAAACTGACATAGTTGACATTGCAAACATATTTGCTAAATATTTTTCATCGATATATACTCCTAGGAAACCATCTAATCCCAATCGCTTTGACTTACTACTATTTATCTGGGCTCGATATTTCTAAGTTGTTCATAGTTCGAATTTCCTTCTTTCTCCCTCTATTAAATTTTTTATATCACTTAGTAGTGGCGGCTTTTCTGAAGCATGGAATCCTATGAACTTCCAATTCATAAGTCAGGTAGTCAAAATAATGTTATGAAGTATTTATAGGCCTACCAGTATTATTTCTCATTTCTATTTTCTAATACAGCATTGTATTGAAAAAACGTATTAACTCAAAAGATTATCAATTAACATCAAAGATTTTCCTCTTTTTGGTCTGTGGACATCAATTTATTTCTATTCTCTAATTTTATCAATATCCCCTTTGAAAGGCATGCTGAATCGCATGCTGCTTTTATGGACATTAGCAAGGCTACGATAAGGTTAACCACACTATTTTGCTATCCAAGTTGTCAAGTAATGGTTCTCCTGGAACCCTTCTCTCATGGATTAAATCTACTTTTTCAACCTAGTTCAGCAAGGTAACATTCAGGTACATGTATCTATTATATTTTATGCCACGTCTGGAGTACCACTAGGATATCACCTGGTATCAGTGATTTTGAATTTTCTATCCACGACTTGAAGTTGTGTCGTTAACTGTCACCTGGTTTCAACTCATTGACTTTTATAATTAATGTCAATGTTGCTTCATGAGATTAAGCAGACTAAAATTCATTCCCAGTACCATTGCTTTTAGGCAAGTTGATGTGATTAAATGCCAGGATCTTGGCATTTACTTATACTCTAAACTAACATTTACTGAGAATTTTGATATAATTATAGGAAGGGCAAATAAAATGTTTGGTTTTATTAGGTATACTAGTAGGAATTTTAAAAATGTAATAGCTGTTAAAACGTTGTATACTTCAGTTGTTAAGTCAATATTAAAATGTTCTAACATAATTTCGTCACTTTCTTATAAAATGTATACAACTTAATTACAAAACAACATAACTTATGATATCTAAAGGCTTTTTTAAGAGTAACGTCTGTTTGTGTTTGACGTTATGTAAGTCACTCGTTTCTTGCAACTAATTAATTGATTCTTCGTTTACTATTGGCAGGTCATTGAGCAGTGCTGAATAAGGCTTTTATTGGATTTTTTACACTTTATGTGTCTGTTGCTGGTCAGCTTTGTTTTTTATATACAGTTAGATGGCAGAGAATAGTAGGTATTAAAGTGCAGGACACGAAAGAAAACCGGGCGGTCCTTAAAATAAGGGTTCATAGTCTTAAGCAAGCGGAAAAGTAAAATTTGTGTACGCAAATAATTTTTTGTTATTTTATTTGTTGTAATAGTTTGCCGCTTCACTTATAAAGTGCGCCAGCTAAGCTGTACGGGAAATTAATCGAGGATTTAGTAAATTTCGCACTGGTCCACTTGTAATTGGGATGTGCCTAAAGTCTCCACGCACTTGCCACTAGAAGGTTCTAGCTATTTCCAGTGGCGCCTATACATTTCGAGCATGCGTTGCGTTGAATTTGAATTATTATTTCGAAGTAACGATGGCGAGCAAAAGAGGAAAAACATTTCGAAGCGGTGCACGTGAAGTTATTGCGAGCGTTATAGAGGCCTGTACTAGAGAAGCTGAAAATAATAGTTTGGCTATTCCAATTCAAAATCGAACAAAACGCGCTGCATTTTACACTGGTGTTTCGGAAAGTAGTGTAAGAAAAATTCAAAGAGAACATAATGATCTCTCATGTTCTACTTCACCTTTAAAATTGCCTGGTAAAAAAATACCCCGATTATGATATAAAGATAAAATTGACGATGGTGATTTTCAAGTAATTCGACGAACAATAGAGGATTTTTATATAAACTTGAAGAAGGTCCTGCATACCCCTACTTCGTGCTGTAAGGAACAAAATAGATTTTCCGTACGGGTATAAACCCTTAAATCGGCTTTTACGATCAAATGGTTTTGTTTGGCGCAAGTGCCAAAATAAACGAAAATTGCTCATTGAGAGACGAAATATTTTTCACTGGAGGGTGAAATATCTATCAACTGTAAGGCAATATATGCTGGCAAAGTGAAAGTGTTACAGGTGTTGTTCAGGGATTCTGCTCTAGTAGTCCGTTTGTTATAGTTCATGCTGGTTCAGAAGCCGGATTTGTTCCAGGTGCTGCTTTAGTTTTTCGCTCGGGACAAACAACTGGAGACAGATGAATAGAGATAATTTTGAAAAGTGGTTGCTCGAGAAGCTTCTACGTAACATTTCTCCCAAATCAGTCGTGGTAATGGATAATGTATCTTATCATTCTCACGTAGAAGATAAAGTGCCAACTAAATACTCTACAAAAGCTCATATGATATCGTGGCTTAAATCGAACAATCTTGTATGTGATCCAACATGGAGAAAATATCAATTATATGAAGTAATATCAGCCAACAGGACTAGAGAAAAAAAAGTATAGAATTGACGGTCTTTTACGTAACCTCGGTCATACACCTTTAAGGCTGCCTCCATACATGTGCGACCTCAACCATATTGAACTTGCATGGGCAGGAGTAAAAAAATATATTCGAGAGCGCAACACTGGTGAAGTTTCAAATAAAGATTTAAATAAAGTAACATTAGAAGCGATTGACTCAATATCGGCTGAAAATTGGAAATAGTATGTTAAACATATTCGTTCTATTAAAGATAAATACTGGGAAGTAGATGGCAAAATTGAAACGGTTATTGATGATTTAGTTATTACACTGGGATCTTGAAGTAGTGATGACGAAACCTGATCATTTTCAGAGGAAGACAACGATTTAGAAGGAATCGAACCCTTAGAATCACAGACGTCAACCTCAAAAATAGTAGCTGTCAATAAACTACTTCAAAATAATTAATTTTCTGTTCAATACTGGGTGTCAAAAAATATCTAATATTGCAATTAATATTTGAAAAACTACGGAACTCATATTTTTCCAAAATTAACACATCAATGTAGTTGTAGTAGGGGAGCCAGCACTGATTCCAGTGAACAGAATTTATCAAAATTTTAACTTATGCAGTTCGACTTTGGGCTATTCGGGTATGCCAAAAGTGACCGTTTGTCTTTGTCTGTCGTATTACTTTGTACAGAGGGCGTCATTGTGAAGTACTATACAGGGCGTTTCCTAATTGCGTGCTAATGTTAAAGGGGGGTGATTCTTGGAGCTTTTTAAGAAAAAAGTTTAATATGAAACATTTTTTTAAATCATAATTATGATGCTAGGCTAAGATAGATAATTGGGTGAAATTTGATACACGTCTTTTATGCATAAAAAGGCTTTTTTATTAACAATCAATTTTTGAAATTTCTACCAGTGGCGTGCATAATTAATTAACCTGAGTAAATCCGTATGCTCCTTGATGCATAGAAGACGTGTTTCAAATTTCATGCAGTTATCTACAATAGCATCAGAATTGGGATGAAAAAAAATGTTTTGTTTTTAAACTTTACCATCCTGTATCTCAAAAGTTAAGACTTTTATGACGTAAAACACCCCCTTTAACATCAGCACGCAATTAGGAAATGCCCTGTATAGTACTTCACAATGACGGCCCCTGTATAAAGTAATATGACAAACGGAGACAGACGGTCACTTTTGGCATACCCGAGAAGCCCAAAGTCGAACTGCATAAATTAAAATTTTGATAAATCTGGTGCTGGCTGCCCTTGTAAAACCTGGACTTGTAAATAGTCCTATACTATACTGGGTGGTCCAATAATAGTGGACGTAGGCAGTAGCCCGGGAACCGTTAATGGCAGAACTCAAGAAAAATATATTTATAGGTAAATCCATCAAGAAAAATCAAAATAAAATCATTTTAAAATTCAAAGTTCGCCGTTTTTGTAACACAAAAGAGATATAGAAGTGCGGTACACGAAAAAAAAACAGACAAATATAGATAAAGGTTCATTAAGCATAGTTACATTTTTACTTATCTGAAGTGCGTATAGTGAAAAAGAGTGCCATATTATTTAAAGAACGACGGGACACCACTAGTTTAAAAAGATTTCTTGGCCGACCTTCCTAAACCGATTGACTCCGCCCGGTTTTCTTTCGTGTCCCGCACTATACTATTATTAATACCATAACGCTGTTAGCTATTAAATACTGGAATCCACCTGGTACCTTAAAGATGTCATTATATTTATATTCTATTTGCTGATTTGTTAGGTCTTTAGGTGACCGGATGCACTTAGAACAGGTTCTTCTTGTAGATCAGGTTTGGAATGTTTTGAAGTCGTTACGCTTGAGTTTTACAGGTTAAATAAACACGTCAAACATGGAAACAACTGTCACTCTCTTTGTGGTAAGTATTACCATTAGTATTTTTTTTTGTTTTATTGAGTCGGTTATGTGATACTTTAATAATAAAATTAACATAGGCTCAAAGAACTTTGAATATAGACATAACAGCACCATTAACATAGATATCCGACTCAAAGGACCTAAAACAATATCTAGTGTGAGGAATATTGCGCTTGCTGTGCCACCAGAGATCTGTTCTTACTCAGACATCTAAAGAGTCCTGGCAACACAATAAATTGTTCACGATGTCCGTAGGGTAAACCATTTACTGGGTCCGCGTGTCATTTGCCCTTAGCAGCCTGAGGGAGCATAATATCATGGCCTTCTGCATCTACTAGATCTGTAAAACCGCGTTCGATAAAGTGGCATAAGTTGCTCTATGCACCTAACTACTGTGGGTGACACCTCAAGGACTCTGAGCAGGTGTAATATTGGGTCATGACTTGTAGTGTCAAACGCCTTGCGGTGATCAACCCATGATATTGAAAGGTTTCGCTGGTATTGCATAGACTCTTGTGTAATGCAACAATCAAATGGCTGCAAATCGTTTGGAGCCAGCGATCACCCTTTTTGATCTACGCTGCTCGTGCACCCCGTTGAACACTCCTTCCATCTTTTGGAGGCTCCGCATGTTACAGAGTACCTGTAAATATCCTATAGCAAGCGTTAAGGCAGTTTATATTAGTATAATTTTTTGCTTGCGATAGGTCTCCGCTCTTCTATATATATATATATATATAAATATATATATATATATATATATATATATATATATATATATGAAAAATAACGTCCAAGCCAATTTCAAAATGTAATTAAAATTACGTGGTCCAATGAATGCAAGGAAGATATTTAATATTTAGTATTATTATATGCATAGAATACAATGACACCTGAGACAGAAGATCAAATATTTATTTTGCGTATGTATTATAACAGAATTATCTGTTAAGGATTGCTACCTATCTATATGGTTTGTGTTTCGAAGATCTAAAAATTCTATTGTTTATGTTTAAACTATGTTCCCAAGTTGTTTACAAAGCAAAAAAACGATAAACCTTTACCCATAGCTCTAGTACAGAATTTCACAATGTGCATATCATGCAGTCTAACATATGCATAAAATTATATGGTAATAACTAATAATATATAAAAAATATAACAAAATAGAATAACAGAAACAACTACTGCGCTGCCTAATACCACGACCGGAATTGAATTATACTGTTGACAGTGTTGACTCTTGAATTTCATAGGGAGTAATAAAGTAACTAAATGTTAAAATTGATCATTGTGCCTGCGGTATTGCAGGACATTGAATATTCATAGACAATGTTCTAGACAAGGATCGTAGTGTTGTGTGCCTTGTTGGGTCGTTGGTGTAACGTGATATAAAACATTTTAACTCAACAATTTTCAAGTTTTTTAGGTTTCTAATTTGTTTATTGTTATTATTACTAATATTTATTCTTCATAACTCTCTTTGCATAATCTACAAAAAATAAACATGTCGTTTATTATTTTCATCCATAAAAAGGAGGTATTTCGTTTATTATAGAATATTAGCAAATATTTAGATATTTTATTAGGTAGCCATTTTGTTTTGCTAAAACTTTACCAGTGTATTTCTGTATTACACCTGATTTTTTCCAAAAATTTTCATTAGGCGGTTATTTTGTTTCGGTAAAATAGGCTATTCCATCCCAATATGACTCTTATATTTTAACCAATATTTGAAGTTAATAGGGTAAGTCGCGTTTAAGCTTACCTGCTTAAAGACTGGGTCTGTCTGACAGACTGACGAAAATGCGATAACCTGTTTTTCTAGGACTAGAGATCCTAAAACGCAAAAATCTGCACTTGCGAATACAATACTTCTCTTTTACGAGAGTAAAAAATACCTAAAAAGAATTCATAGAAATTAATTTTAAAATAAGTAAGAATGCCTGTAATTATTCTCGAGGATATTTCACTTTTAAGATACCAAGAAGCTGTCTGATTTTTGTTTATTGTTTGCTGTTTTATGCAAGAAAATCATTAGCAAAACATTTTTGGTTATTATTTACATATCACAAAGTTTTTTGAGACAAACATTTAAAATGGTTATATGTCATCTGAACTTGCTCTGGCAAGCTATTAGCGTTTTACAGAATCTAGTCAATGGACAGCTACCAGTTTAATGCGTTGTGATATATAGTAGCAAATAAATTATTTCTTCTTGTAGGTCATTGAAGAACATGAACAACTTACTAGAAGTCTGCAAAAGTGGAGAGTCGATCTTATTATGGAATATTTAAAAATGTACATAGATCTACGTAGATTCATCTATTTTTAAAATTTGTGTTTAAGAGTTTATTGTATTTCAAAAATATTCATAGGTGATATTATCTCTAAACATTTTTAACTTATAAGCAAGGAACCTGAAATTTTTGTATTTTCTTTGAATTCAAGTTTTAAGCACAAGACATGCATATTTTAACAGAAACTACCGACAAAACAATACACACCTTTTAAATCTAAACTATTTAATGAGTCTGACATAAAACCCAAAATCTATCATTGTATTTAATAGCTTTTAACTATCACATAGTGATGTCTCGGAGTGTTCGCAGTATTAAGCAAGATTATTAATAAAGTAAGTAAAAAGCAATGGAGAACCCACGTTTTCTTTTAACCATGGTTAAAACTTAAGTTAAATATACAGGATGGTCAGAAAATACAAAAAAAAAATGGATTTCAAAACTAAAAATTTCGAAAAATAAAATTTTAAAGATTACCAAAAATCGTAAGTAAAAGCTAAGTTTTTTTCTTATATTAATTATAGTTAAGGAGATATTTAGTTTGAAAAATCGAAATAATTAATTATTTTCGATATTTAGCTTAAATATCTGTATTTACTTCTGCCAAAGAGTTGACCCATGCAGTACTAGCAAGAATTTTTTTATATTTATAATGGTGTGACTATCCGCAAACAAATTTCAGCTTTAAACATGTTGAGGAAGGTAATATAAAAAAGCACTAGAGCACATGACACACTTCATGATATGGCAGCTTTGATCGCTCCTGCCGGGGCTAGGCCCCACCTAATGGGTGGCAGTAAAAAATTTCTGACTTATTACGATATAAGCTATATATAAAATAATTTTTACCATCAAATAGTTTTATCAATTAACATTTTTTTAACATATAAGGAGTGCATATGGATAACAGTCATCTCAAAAACCGTAAGAGATGCGAAGGTGGTTAAATTACCGCAAATTGGTGTAATTAAATGTGAAATAATATGCCGTTGACAAATTCTGACCACTTCCGAAGATATCCCTAACAAAGCGAATATCGTCATTTTTTTTTCAGGCTGCATTTAAAGATATATAAAATAATTGTTACACTTTTTATAGTCACTTTTTCTCATCTACGACCTAATGCTCAAGGATTTAAAATCTGACGTTTTGTCCTCTAGGTCGCATCTTCCACTTCAGTTTTTCAATACAGACCGGGATTTTTTATTACATTTTAAACAAGCATTCGGTCTCCCAAAACCAACGACATATCACAATTAATGTTTGAATAAAAGATTTAACATTTCCTGTGTTATAAGACAATGTGTTAAAAAGAAACAGAAAACAAGAATCTTGCCAAATTCACTAAGGATAATTTTAAATACTCTAAACCGATGAGTGTATTAAATCCTTCGAATATTGAACAACCAGAATTAGCATTAACCTATACTATAGGCAAATTGTTTGTGTCCAATATAATTTTTGTTTATTTTGAAGTAATCGTCTCGTGTTGTCGGACATCTCTACTGATATTTTTAGTATTTCGTCCGGTTGGTTGCTGGGTCAGTACTACTTATATTTTTTTCTAATTTGAAATAAACTCATAAGGTAATGCTAAGATTCCTTGTAACGCGGATAATTGTTGGCTTTTATGTAAAACATAGAAATCTGTGTCATGTCAGATATCCATAAATTTTATACGTTTTACCACAAACGGCAACGCCGATAGTGTGTCGCCGCGGTGTGTTTAAAATATTCCCCATATTTTGATTGGTTGCGTGTCGGTATAAGTTTGAATTCACATATAATATCAGTGTGGTAGATACGAGTTATTTATTTCGATTTGAAATTGGCGGAATTAAAAAAAAATAGTAAAAGAAAGAATAAGCCCTTAAAAAAATTAAATTGTTTTCTTTCATGTTAAAAATTGATACCTATAGATTAATTATTCTTAAAAAAAACGAGAAATTTAATAAATAACATTTTCTATGATATTTGAACTGAACTGGGTTTAGTAAATTGGTATATCATATATTAGATAGAAGAAATATACAGAAATGTTGTTGTGCGTACAAAAACATTTATTTATGATGGGTAGTTACAAATCATACGTTAGAAAAAAAAACTTTAATTTGAGATACTTAAGGTAATTTATCGAGAACCGATGCCTACTTTTTGCTCAGATTCAGCAATACATATTAAAATGATGAGTTTTTTTGTATTAGGTACTTTTAATATGATAATAAATTTAAGCATATTTGATTCTTGAGGTTGCACAAAATATTCCATAAGTAAATTGGATGTTTAGAATACATAGAACATTAAAAATTAAAATTTTGTTAAACCCTGTTTTAGGGTAATGTATATAATTTGTAGACACTGAAGGGCGTAATACAAAATTGCATAAGAAAATTTTACTTAATATTTATAACCATATTAAAATCAATCAATTTGGAAATATTTCGGACAATATTACTAGTCGAATATTATGAAGTTACTTGAACTGGTTAAACATTAAGAAAAAATTATAAATATGGATATTTGTTTTATTTGCACTTGGAAAGTGATTCATCTTATTTTTTTTAGAACTCTACACCTATAACTAAACACAGAAATGTTTATTTGATAGATGGTGCAGTTAATATTCCAGAAGAGCAGCAGCTTAGAGTATCTGAATCAGCAGTATGTATTCCAACTATTGGGGTTTCGGGCTTCTTTAAAAGTTTCCTCCTAAAAGTACATAAATTTTCAATATAATTTAATACAGTATGATTACGTCCAATCATTTCCGAGCGAACCGACTTGCATATTTTTATTTTAAAACTTAAATAACTCAAAAACGAACGTGTGCTGTTTACATAACCATGACTGCATATCGAATATTGTATCTCAAAATCTTAGGCTAGAATATGAAATAAAAAAGAGACACACAGGTTTGTTCATGGTAAATCATCTCGTAAATTAATAACTAACTTCATATCAAGTAAGTTTTACCTGAAAGTTTGAAATTGTTTTATTAACTTAAAAAAACAATTTCAATCTAGAGTTTCATTTCACAATATACAATATATTCGATATCTTCCCCACACTATGCGTGATCAGAATAATGCAATTGACCAAAAACTAATCAACGTGTTACACCCGTATAGAGAAAAATTTAATCCTTTAGAACATAAATGTTTATATGAAGTCTTCCTTCGAAAACCGTCTTCATTTTCAAAAGCCAAAAATTACTTTGAATTACTTTACTAACTACAGCTTTATGTGATGTATAAACTAAATCTTGTAGAACGCATAATACGGATAATAAATTAGATATAAACAGAATCCTAAACCAAATTTTTCGTCTGGTGAACTTAAAGAAATCAATGGATATGTGTATATTTATATCGCATATTAATAAATAAATCTATAATATGCATCTGAATTACAGTCAGAATATCTATTTGAAAAATAAATGAATTGTTTTATTGATTTGGATACCACTAATCATCTACTAACGAATGTACGCCAATGTTCTGACACAAACTAGGTTATATTTTGTACTTACGTGAAATGATCTCGATTTTTCACTTCTAGAAGAGTAAATCCCATACACGCTATACTTTTTGGAAATGTTACTGTTTAGAAAGAAGTCATTCAAGTTTTTACATACTAAAACACAAGTCAATAACAAATTTGAAACGTTTGAAACACAGCGTCACTCAAGAACAAAGCTATTCAAATCAAATTCAAATGTCAAACTAAGGTTAAACTTCAGAAATCGGGTTGTTGCCGGTTGGATATAAATGTTGATAATATTGCTAATGTAAAGGTAAAATTAAATTACATTACAACAAAAAACTTTTTATATTGTTTGCAGATAAAATTTATTCAACTTTTAAAAATGGACATATGTAATGTTTATTTTTACCATGCCAAAATTTAAAGCGGAATTTGGTTTACAACAAATTAAATATGTTTGAACCCTACATTTATCTCACAATCTGCTAAACCAGTGGGGAAGTTTCCCTTCACCCCTCATGTTTACTTTGATTATTATGGACACAAACAAATGTGTTTATTGCTAATTCTAGTCTTTCAATATTTGAAGAATACATCACTGGTTTTGAGAGGTCAAGGGCTCGTTAAAAATGAATAAAAATCCAGGTCTATATTTAAATATGTATGCACCATCTTGCAAAGAGTGGAGAGCCTTTTAAGCATTAACAGGACGTATACTATATAAAAAACCTCTAACGTTAAGCATATATAGCAATAAAAAAGGAGGCTAGCGGTCTATGGCAGAACTGTCCAATATAAGATAACTCGAGGACCACACAATAATTACCGTTCGCACTCAATATCAGAAAATATTAAAAAACATTAAATAAGTAGTGGCGTCAAGCATCATATTTTTAAACTTAATTTCCAAACTTTGGGGATACTTAAATGGCCCACTTGTAAATTATTGAAAACTTACCCAACTCAACTACTTTATGTCTTTCGTAATCCCTAATTTAAATGTTCTAATAATTATCCGGCTTAATATTGTACTTTTCTATTTACATGGCCTTCAGATTTTAAATAAAAATGAAAAATTTCTCTCTTGGAAAATGTTGGTGCTAGTAAAAATTTAGTCATACATACGTAACTATAAAGCACAGGCGATGGGCATCAAGAAAAGTCGGAATTTATCGAAAATAATTCAGCGGTGGCTAATAAACCCGACGATATTTTTTTTTCGAAAAATGTTGCCCCCTTTTCTCTACATAAAGGACGAGTCAGAGTCATTGAAAATCTCGATTTTCGAAAAAAAAAATGGTATCGGACGTATTTTTGGACGATGATTATGCGAAAAATAAGCAAATAATTCCATCTGAAAAATTTGACTTTGACCATTTTGTTTTTGACTTTGATCATTTTTTTTAAAGCTCATAATTTCTATTTCACGAGATTTATGGGTGTCGCTAACGACGTGCGAGATGAACCGTTTTTGCTTTTAAAGAGATTTTAAAAAACATTTTTTCACCTATCTTAATAAAAAAATCATTTCAGAAATTTGACAATTGGTTATTATCTAAGAGTAGGTCCCCATTATCATTAAAAACATTTATTTTGTTAGTAAAGTTACAAGTTAAATTTGTGGCATCCTTAATTATTTCATATATTTTTCTAGTGTTATTTAAATTTTTATTTATTTGGTTCTTGTAATAGAGGTTCTTTGTGGAGTTTATAATCCTCTTTAATGCTTTTTTACGACTTGTATTCGTTTTCCAATTGAAAACTAAAATTTTTTATTAAAGATTTTTTAATTTGTGTATTGTTAATCCTCGGCTTGAGTTTTTTAATATTGTTTTTAACTATCTTAGTTACTTTGTCTTCCTCTATATTTTTTAGGTATATACCTGTAAAGTTCTGTGTGGCGAGATCTACATCATTATTTTGTAATACATATTCCCAATTTTCAGATTCAAGCAAATTATCTAATTTATCATAATCAATTTGTACAGTTTTTTTATTATCATTATTTGTGCGTTGCACGGTTTTTGTTATGTCGTTGATATTCAACATTATAGGGTAATGATCAGTAATATCTGAGTGATATATATAACATTGAAAACTCAAAGTTGTATTTTTAATTTTCTTTTCGGAAAAAAATATGATCAATGCAAGTATTCCAGAGCTTAGTAGCTCTAGTAGAGCCGTTAATATAGGATTTGAAACCATATTGGTTGAGGCTACCTGTGTATTTAGAAACCTCATCTGTATTATCTTTTAACTTTATGTTAATATCTCCAACAATTATTTCTATCTCTACAAATGCAATATTCAGAAAATAATCACCTAAATCTTGGAGAAACAGTCAGAGATTGGACATCTATACACAGCATTAATAGCATAATTTTGTTTATTTATTGAAAAAGTCATTCTACTCATTGTTATATTACTGTTAACCAGTTAAAAACACCATCATTTTTGTTAAGATTAGATAAATTATAATGACTCTCACAACCCATGATATTAAAGGCATTAGAGCTCTCAAGGTTCCAGCATTCGCTCAATACTATATATATTCGAAATAGACACTCTGAGCTCATTCTATATTTGGAGCTCGTTTTGATATTTGCACTTTAAAGCAGATAAAGAAAAAAACGAATTTAACAAAGAAGAGTTACCAATAGTACCCGCGTTTTTTCTAATAAGAGAATAGTTACAAGAGAGTTGAGGTATTAACAAAATTTTCTTTTTTTGGCACAACTTGAGTAAAGATCTACCAGTTGTTCTTCTTGCTGCAAAGAGTATTAGAGAAGGAGTAAATTCAAATGGATTTTTTACCCAATTCTTGTCACTTAATTTAATGCCTTGTTCTGCAAAAAAAGTAATTGTTAAAAGTAGCTCCCAAATCTCTAAGTGACCCTCCACTGTCTTTAGGAACAGCTTTTTATGATTCTCTTTCTACAGGTAACTCTGGATACATTCACACATTATTGGAAACATTTCAAACACATTTTGTTTTAATTTGTTAATCTAATAACAATAATATTTTCTTACAAAAAGCGTTTATCCTTTCACCCAAATCAAATATAGTTGTATTATGTCCTTGAAGCAGAAGATTAAAAGACTTAAGTTTAGCGAATATTTATAAACAAACAAACAAACAAATAAACAAAAGTATGCTTGATTGTCGCAGGAAAATTGTTACAATTTTATGGACAAAGCGAAGTTTACCTTAAAACAAAAAAAAACAAAAACAATGAAAAAAACGAAATATTGATCGAAAAAAAAATCATTTTTAAAGCGGTTAATAAATCCAGGTGACCTTGCAAAAGGAAGTTAACAATAAATATGCGAGGTGAATAATTTCGATGACATTGAAATTAAAATTACGCGTACAAATAGTAACATGATTTAAGTAAACAAGCAAATAAAAAACATTTTAAGGACAGTATTCACTGTAAAAGTCGATAACGCAGTAAAAAGGTCTTTCAAAGAGGTACGCTTTGGTTTTTGTGCAACATAGGGATTGTTTTTAAATGTTCTGGAAGATGATTGTAAAGTTTTATGGCGTTGTAAATAATTGATTTTTTTATCATTTCTGTGGAAGGAATGGCAGGTATATGTCATGCCTAGAGTTTCTGATAGGATATACGTGTTGTGGCCTTTCCGGGAATGTGCTTGTATGTTTTCTTATCAAATAGACGGTTTCTAAAATAAATAAAGTTTTAATATTTCTTGTTTTTTAAAATAGTATTGGCGCTCTATTATTTAGACCAAACAAATAGCGGATTGCTCTCTTTTGAAGCCTAGAAATACTAAGAAAGTGCTCGGTGGTACATCAGCCCCAAAAGGGAAGGTCATAGCGGAGATGGGATTCGAATAGAGAGACATACGTAAGTCTGGCAGAAGCCACGTCCAGTCCTTTTGAAACTGATCGAATGGCAAAGCAAGCGGTAGAACGTTTTTTAGTTAAGGTGTCAATATGCTTAGACCATTTTAGGTTGTTATTTATATCCACACCCAGGAATTTAACCGACTCAACGTATTTAATATTGCTGTTAAGTAGCTGAAGTGGTTGTAAAGCCTCCTTATAAGATACGGTGTTTTATCCACATTGAAGCAAAGCAGATTGGAATCGGACCAAGCCTTAATCATAACAAGGTCGTTGGAAATATTAGAATGTAAAGACGTTGTATCAAAATCAGCAAAAAGAGAGATTTTTCCATGAATTTTTAGGTTGGTGATATATTTAATCTATAGCAAAAAAAATAGGTCCCAAGATCGAACCTTGAGGGACTCCACTTGTCCTTACAAATTGTTGCCTATTCCCGAGATTAGATTTAAACCAATTTGAAGAAATACCTCGGATTCCATAAAAATTCAGCTTGCTTATGAAAATTTCATGACTAACACAGTCAAAGGCTTTTGCATAGTCACGAAAAACTGAGGCGGTGGGGTGGTTGTTATTGAGGGATAAGTAGACGTCGCTAAGCAACGAGAACATGGTGTCACTACTAAGCAGGAGAGCTTCATTAGAAATAACTTGTAGGAATCTTCAGCATGTTTATGACCCTCCTCACTTAAGAATATTGCTACTTCATTTCTCAATTTGTAGGCGCGCTTAAACGTCTTACCGCATGACTGCCATCTAGATGGGGAATGTAACAACAATGAGATATGTTTAGCCCCCATATCTTCACAAAGATAACGGAAAATTGTCGATATCTAGCTCAAGGCTTAGAGATTGAGAGATAGAAATTGAGACTAAAGTACCGATGAATCATTAGAATCATACAGTGTGGTTAGACTATTTCTGGAGATTTCTTCACAAATGCTTGTAAACTGTTACATCTATGGGACATGGCTCGAGGTCAATCAGTGCAAATTCCAATACAATCCTTTCATGGAATTTTGACTTCTGTTTCCCGAAAGACTTAACTTTTCTGCAAAAAAACTCAAAGGGCATATCAAGATATTCTTTGTGCAGAATTTTAAAACGCATCTTAAATTAACTGAGTTTAATGCGCTATGCAGCCCAAATTTTAAGGCACGCGCACCTTGAATTTCGTCTTCACCACTTATTCCAATTCTTGTAAAACCGAGTTTTAAGTATGCTTAGTTGCTTTAATATTCGCATATTTCCAACCCAGAAAATTTTATTTGTATCTGCCGCGAATATTTGACAACAAAATCAGTACAATGTTGCAGGAGCAGGGGTAGGGTAAAAAATTTTTATTCTTTTATAATAATTTTTTTAACACTAAATATTGAAAATCAATACAAATTCTTACTTTATTGGTGCAGTGGCTGCTAGTGATTATAGACTCTAAATATCGCACACAAAAATTAAAAAAGACTCTAATTTGAAATAAATAAAATTAGTGGACTGCATGAAAAATAACTTGCCAGAAGACTAACATGCAGAGGTGTGCTAAAAAACGAGGTCGTTTGACCCTACAAAGGTAACAAAAAAATGCATATCGCAAATATAACTATTTAAACGTAAGTTTATCATCAATCATTTAATAGTGTAGTTGACAGAAAACAAACTTATGCCCGGTGACACAGGAGACGTGTAACAGGTAGTAACTGTTTTATTATTTTTAGTCGACTTTTTAGTATTAGTTTTACCCCAATACATTTTTAAAACTAATAAATCAAGCAAATTTTAATAGGCACTGAATAATTCAATTTACTAACGCCCTGTCATATATTGCAGCTAGTGATAACTAACGTTGGTTAAAACGCGTTAAAGTGTTACAATTAAAAAGCTACATGCAACAATTATTAATCGAGGTCAAATTAATTGACGGCCATTAGTTTAATCACATAGTATTTTAGCGAAAATGTTATTGCTGAGTCAATCTTGTTACAGATAAAAACAAATTAGGCGCAAAATTAATGTGATCTATGTGGTTCACCTGCGCTTGTATAAAATAGTTACAATCCATTGATTTATGTCATCATTAATAGAGTGGGATCCATAATTACTGGCAATTTATAAAAAAATGGTTAACTAATGTAAATCTATAAATAATTTACATAATACTATCAATATCTCTATAGAAAATAAAACAAATAGCATATTTTTTTGTTTTTTTAAAATAATAATCAACAGTTTATTAATTGAATTCGGTTTCCGTCAAACGCTAACTTTTTTATATGTTACAGTTCTTGATCTCCTCTGAATAAAAGTGGCCAATGGTAGCTCAAATCATACTAAAAATATAACAGTGACGTAGCAACATCCCCGCTTGCGCCCGCAACTTGGCGTGGCCCACAGATGCAGGGGCCCGGTGTCAATGGAGACTATGGAAAACTATCTATGTACTTATAAGAGACTGATATAAAACAAGCCATTACTTGTTTGCTAGAGAGGAAAGCTAGAAAAATTGCTTTTAATTGTTATTATTTGTTGTTATGTTAATTTTGTAATATAAATAAATAGTCATATGTATATCAGTCTATTTTCAAATTAGTGTTTTTTTGTTTATTTGGGTTTTGAATTTTTTTTTGTGTTACATTTATTTATAATTCGATTATGTATGAGCATATCGTAAGTATAGGTAACCCTTTGTCGCAAACTGCACAGCAATTTGTAGTTACGCCACTGAACTATACAATTTTGAAGTTCCCTTTTTTGAGAAAAATAATGGAAAAATATTTAAGGTAGTACTTTTATGTCCGTATTATGCAAGTAAGATATGATTAAGATAACTTCGTTCTAGCTCTTTCATAGAGAGACCTGAAAGATGTACAGTGTTCACTGTTATCCGTGGTTAACAATAGGACAAGAGCCATTATTGTATATTATAAATAACTCGCTTAAGTTTGGTATATTCCCTGAGCACCTAAAACTAGCTTACGTAATACCTATTTTTAAGAAATGTCGACCGATAAGTTTACTTCCTTCATCCTCAAAAATATTATGTTATATGTCAACGAATTGTAAATTTCATGATGGAAAATAATTTATTCAATAAAATACAACATGGATACCTACAGGGTAAATCCATTCAAACAGCTATATTTAGCTTTACACAATGTATTCTGGACATCCTGGAAAAAGGTGAAATTTCTTTAGGGTTGTTTCTTGATTTATCAAAAGCATACGATAAATTAAATCACGAAATATTTATAAATAAATTAAACCTCTATGGTATACGAGGTGCAACACTGAAGTGGATTGAATCATATTTTTCAGGTAGCGAGCAAAGAGTGGTAATAGGTAAAAATAGCAACAGGCAGACTTCTCAAAAAATAAATATAATTGTAGGAATTCCACAAGGAAGTGTAATAGCACCTATATCGTTTATTTTGTATATAAATAACATAACAGAACTATTCTCAGTAAATAATAATTGTAAGATTACTACGCAGATGATACAAATATTTTGCTAAGTAATAAGGACATCATTGATCTTGAAGAAGAAGCAAAGGTCTCTATTATAGAAGTAAATAAATGGTTCACCAAAAATAGTTTTGTTATGAACCACTCAAAGAACTAATATCACAGTGTTTAAGACAAATAGATCGCGAATTGATGAAGAGGCGAGTTTAAACATAAATGGTAGCGACGTAACTTTGGACACAGACGTTAAGTTTTTGGGTATGTTTCTGGATAGTTCTCTGTCCTGGGAATATCATGTCAACCATGTTAAGTGTAAGCTAACTAGAATACGTTATAGTCTAAGAGTCTTGTGTAAATATATTCCCTTTGACATCAAAAAAATGCTATATTATGCAAACTTTAAGTCTCAGATAAGATATGGGATCATCATGGATAGAAGCTGTAGAGATATAGAAAAAAATTTTGTTTGTCAGAAACGAGCCCTTCGAATTATCCTAAATCTAAACTATAGAAAGTCTTGTAGAAGGAAATTCAAAGAAAATAACTTTTTTCTGTAAAAACAGATTTCTTTTTGAAAGCAATGAGTCACAAACCGCATACCTCACGAGAAGAATGAACTATACTTACCCAAGGCACAGATTGACTATGACAGAGAAGGGCGCATATTATCAATGTATAAAGTTTTATAACCCTCTGCCAGATAATATTAAATTAATTACAAATGTTAAAATACTTAAAAAGAAAATATTTAAACTGTTATTAGAAATTGAGCCCTATAATATTGTAGAATACTATAGATACCTTGATGATTATTTTAATTTAGTGTGAGTCTTTGTTGCTGACACTATTTTATTGTACGTCTTCATAGTTTTAAGATAAAGATGATTTTGAATTTGAATTTTGAATTTGAAACAAAAATTTTCGGGAACAAATTATTTTTTAATAATAATGTTAAAAGTATTCTTTTCACATTGAGAAGCCTTTGAGAATTTTTGTACGTTTTAGAGACAAATGTAGGTAAGTCGTTATCGTTCATATTTTAGATATTTTACTGTGTTTAGGTATTATTTGTTACCAAAGGTGCATTTTGTAAAGATATTTTTATTTAAACAGGAAATCCTAAAACACGGTATAGAATGCGACATAATTATATTAAATAGAGGACCCTATACAGGGCGTAGAAAGATTATATATATATATATATATATATATATATATATATATATATATATATATATATATATATATATATATATATTTATATATATATATATATATATATATACATATATATATATATATATATATATATATATATATATATTTTTTTTCTAGGAATTTTGATAGGTTGAACATCGCGCGACAAAAATGTTTCAAGAGCGGCAATCAAAAGGAAATGGCACCATTTAAGTGCGATTTGGTCATATGCTGATTTTTCTGAAATTTTAGTATTTTGTAGCCCATACCAAAAAAGACTTTTTATCACTGTGCCAAAGTACTTGGTCTACCGAGCCTACCAGAAAAATGGGGTCAAAACTACCGATTTTGCCATCTTTACCTCAAACTACGAGTACATAAAATAGTAAAAAATTTCTGCCAAAAAATTTAGTGTTTTTGTAGGAATATTGTACAATTAAATTGAATACATTCTTTAGAAAATATAAAGCTTCCTATAATACCAGATGTTACTGAAAGTAATAATAATAAAAATAATACATTTTGTAATATTTCCTATTATTTTTGTATATCGTTTTATTTTTACATAAGTAGTAAAAAATTGTTTCAAAGAAATTAAATAAAAAAAATATCAGGTAAGTAAATAGAATTCACAAATAAAAAAGTTATTGTATTCTGCAGGGTAAAATTTTTGTACAGGGCAACAATATAGGGAAGTGAAATATGACTATCAAGAAGAACTTAAAAAAAAATAATTTATTACAAAAACGTAGAAAGAAACTTTATATCGATATAAACAAAATTGAAATAAAACTATGTTATAAACAACTTCCATTAACCACAAAAAAATATGAGAATCTATAGTTTGCCAAAATAGTAATAACCGTTCAATATTATGATTTTTACTCGAATTAACCTTATTCTTATTCAGGCAAAAGTGATGTTTCGGAATGAAATTCTAGGTTTCTCCTGTTCTGTTAAATAACATTTTATCTGTTCCTATTTCTAATAGAATTGGGATAAAATTTTAATTTTAGCCATTTATTGGTTTGTATTTTTTTGTTTAATTTTTACGACTCGTTTCATTGCACAATAATTACATATTATTGTGTTTGTACAATATTCCTACACTCAATGCTTTATTAAATTATATGTTTCCTTTTCATTTTTGTTAATTAAGGTAAATGTACTCAGATCAGAAGTAACCTAAGTCCTTTCTGTAAATAAATTGGTCTAATCCTATATGGCCATCAATTATTGCCGACAATCGTAAAGTATCTTAATTTCATGATTATTAATTTTAATTAATTCATCTTAAAAACTTTAGAAGAATCAAACAGGGACCTGAAATCCTGGGCTATAAAAAACAAATCTTTTTAAACTTGGTTTTAGTTTCAGAGTAAATAAGAAAAATGCTCTCCTGTAAAATTAATATTTTGTGGGAGAATAGTTCTGCATTCAATGAGCGATATATCGAAACAAGTGTAAAGTACCTTTCTTACTGCTTCCAGATACGTGAAATGATACCTGTTAAAACTTTGTCTCAACGAGTGTGGTAGCAAATCTGATCTTGACTTCCCGGGCGATGTAAAACATCTAAGGTAGTATGGTTTTAAGCCTATAAAATATTAAAATTTCATTAAATTATACAAGTCGCTTCAAAGGATACAGCCAAAAAGATAAATTTCTGGGTACCTCTTTAGGGCCCTGTATCACCGTTAAGGGCACTTTTCTATACCTCCTTTATATACATCGAAAGTATGCTAGATATTTTATGAATATTTCTTAACATTTGTATAAAATAAATTAATTGAAAAATCCAAACGGGTTGACAAATCAAAACGAATTATGGTATATCTTATTTCATTAAGTTTTAGTCCACCATATAGTTAAACCAAATGTTATATTTTTGATAAGATGAAAAATTAAACCATAAAAGAACTAAGATAAAATGCTATTCTGTTTATCTAATTTAAGCCGTTTAGATTTGTTAGCCTCTCAAGGTCTAACATTTTCAGCAGGTAGTATATAATGCGTTACATAAAAATGCATAAAACTAATTATTGTCCAATATAAATCTTTCATAATATGTATAGGGTTCTTTAATTAAAAACCTAAAGTTGCAGCTTATAATACATTTTCGAGACATACTGTATAAATAAAAATAACTTCACAAAAAATCTTTCCTATTTAAAATTTTCTTCTGCCTGTAGGAAATACTCAATAATTATATCCTAAATGCCTTTAAAACAAATTTGTATGTAATTTTTTTTCTAAAATTTAAATAAAGTAAGCTAAACTTTCTAAGATTACACAAATTACAATTTCTTAACGTAAATATGTTTAATTTAAAAAAGGCAATATTTTTTTAACAATAGTTTTTTCCCGAAAATGCAATTTTTGTACATTTGTCTTATTGTTAACCGTAGTCTTAGTCCAAATTTTGATGCTATTTAAATTGAAACAAATATTTTATCTATTTTTATACTTTTAGCCCTCTCTAAAGAGGGGTCTTTTGAAGGGTATATTTGTAAAACAGCTCATACATGTAGCTTTTGTTAAGGAGGTCTGAAAGTACAACATATAAAATATTAGCGAATATAGAAGCCTGTTTTTTATATTATGTAAACAACTACGTATTAACATTTAGAAGAGATCGATTGCCTGACGTAGTCTATGCAGGCTTAACTTGGTAAAACCACACATCCCATATCCCTTACTATGTTTTAAGTGCCAAAGATATGGCCATTTGTCTTTCAACTGCCAGAACTCTCCCATCCTGCGGTAGAGAAACCCATGAAAATGGAAAATGCAAATCCCCACTTTCATGCATCAACTGTGGAGATGAACACTCCCCTCGCTACAAAGGATATACAATATTCAAGAAGGAATTCGACATTCAAAAAATTAAAACTTATACCAAACTTATAAGCAATACTTCTTACTCTCAAATTACCTCATTAGCAACACCTAAACTCAAACCCCGATATACACAAAAACAACCTACCAAAAACCTCCCTTCCTTTATCACCCTTTTTTAATACTAACCTAAACCCCAATAATGAACTTAAATCTTTTAACCTACCTTTGACATTAAAGAAATTAAACTACGCACTAAACGTAGAGACACATCTCCTGGGACAGATAACATAAGAATCCCTCCTATTAAAAAGCTTCCCATAAGGGGAATTACTCATTTACTAGATATTTACAATTTAATATAGAATAAAGGCAAACTACCGATTGCATGGAAACAATGTTTACTAGTACCTATACACAAAACGATCAAGATTCTATGTCAAAACCTATAGACCTATATCCCTCACTAGCCTCTTATCTAAAATACTGGAGAGATTAATGAACAATAGATTTACCTGGATCCTTGAAAAAAGAAATTTCCTTACAGAGGAACAAATGGGTTTTCACAAAGAACTGTCAATGCTAGACCATCTATTAGGATTTGAAATTGCATTCCAAAATAACTTCCTAAGAAGACAACACACAACTGCAATATTTCTTGACCTTACCAATGCATTCAACACAGTCAGCAGATCGAATATAGTACAAACACTTCTCAATTGGAACATAAAATGAAATATTTTTAGATTTATAAAAACTTTCTTATCAAAAAGAATATTTAGGGTTCGCATAAATCATCAAATTATTCTCAACTAAATGGTGTTCCACAGGGATTACCTATAAGCCCAACGTTATTCTTAATATTAATGAATTCTATTAAAAACTTTATACCATCACCGATATCTTTAAAATTATTTGCCGACGACATCCTAATATACCACTCCTCAACAGATTACAAGCATAGTGAATATTTACTTCCAAAATTGTCTAGCAAATCTACCTAATTGGGCAAATTCCAATAGAATATCTTTTTCCGCCACTAAATCACCCTATGTTCACTTTTGCAACTCAACCCAAATTTCAAACCAACCAAACTTCAAAATCATCAAAACATTATCCGGACTAAAATGGGGTTCCCTGATGAATATCTACAAATCAGTCATCCTATCCAAATTAGACTATGGTTGCCAAGTATACTTTTCAGCTAGAACATCTCAACTAAAGAGATTAGGTCCGGTCCACAATTCCGGATTACGCATGATATTAGGGGCATTCCGTACTAGTCCCATAATTAGTTTATATTGTGACTCTGAATGCCCTTCACCATATCAACGCAGAGAATATCACCTAATGAAATATGCATATAGCCTAAAATTCAGGAAATTCATAGATCATCACAAGCATTTTCTTGCCAGACCTCTGAATTACGAATACATTATTTCACATAACATTACTTACAGCTCCAACATTAGATATCACAAACTCTCTTAGAGAATGCAAATTGCACCATATCCTCCGGTGAACACCGTGGACCGTTTCTCGTTTCCACCGTAGAAATCTATCCCTATAATCACAGATTGTTCCATGCAAAAATGTTCCAAAAATATGTATCCAGGCAACTTTTTAGGAAGAACCTTTACTAACTTATTAAACTCAAAATACTCTTATTATAAAATTATATATACAGATAGCTCAAAAACTACTAATAAAGTGGGATCAGCATTCCACTGCGATTCTGAACAAAGAATAAAAACTCTACATATATCTACCGGAGTATTAAGCTCTGAATTGTATGCTATCTCAATCGCAATAGATTATTCTGTATCCACTAGTGACCAATATTGGGCAATAGTAACAGATTCTTTAAGCTCAATCAAATCAATCAAGACATACTCTCTATCGCACCCTATCGCTATTGATATACATAACAGGGTAACGAGAAAGTAGATACGCTAGCAAAGGCCAACACCATAAACAACATAACAACCAACAAATTGTTCTGGATAAAAATAACAATATCTAGATCAAAAAAACTAATATAATTAGAATGGGACCTTCTAACTACACAATATCACAGACTCTTTTTACGAAAATCGAGAGAACAACATCATAGAAAACTTATCTAGACATTCCTTCATCATCATGAGTACATTACGCATAGGTCACACCCTAATAACTTGCAAATACTTAATAGAGAAACAAGAACCACTAATATGTTAAGTATGTAACACTCAACTAACAATTATACACATATTTACCAACTGCACAAAACACATAGATCTACTAACATAATTAGATATATCGGGCGACTTGAAAAATAAACTTTCATATAAAAAAGCTCATTTATTAATCGAATTTTTAAAAAATCATCCCTTTATGATTTAATATAGGAAGCAAATATCCGGTCAACAAAGCAATCAAACATTACTAACTATCCCTTTTGAAGATACCAAAGAATCCTCTGGGTTAACGTGTCTCTAATTGAGCCTATGAAAGCCAGAGTGGTCCAAGTCAAGATTTTTCATTTTTGCGATTTATACATATTCGGATTCTTTACATAGTTTTCTATACGTCCACTTTAATATGAAAAATGTCTCTTTGCTAGTTTACTCACAGATGTCGCTAGTATATTGATTGTAAGACATGATCATCATATTATTGCACGTTAGAGTGGTACAAGTCTGACTTAGCCCATTCTGTCAAAATACTTTGTAGCTGCAGTGTTTATTATTGTGTTCTAATAAATCTAAAGACGTGAATTATTATTAAGAAGAATGAGCTCTACTGAGTCCGATAAAGAACCTTTTAGTGCCAGTGAGAGTGAATATGAACCAGAAGATTCCCCGGAGTCCGATTCTTCTGTATCAGGTACATATTTCATTTAAGCATAGTTTAGAAAACATAACCTATATTTTTGAAGTAAACATTGGAACAGATAAATGAAATTACAAAATAAAGGTACATTTGCAAATAAATGATGTTTTCGGCAACAAGTATAAACCACATTTTATTTTACTGCAGTCCATACAGAGTACAGTGGCGGCTCGTGACCTCATGAGCGCCGATGCACCAGCCGCCACTGACAGAGTATCTCAAACATGTTGTTGATGAGAGACGGGAAACTTATTTCTACTTTTGGTTCTAGGCGAAAACGAAATTCAGCCAAGAGATAGATCTCAAACCTCGAATGTTACAAAGCGTGTTGGTAGGAAACGTTACAGAGAGCCTCACAAACATAGGTCTGCTGTGAGAAAAAGAAATAGGAATTGTGGAGAGGAGTACGTTAGTACCAGCCACAAGGTAGTTCCGGCAAAGCAGTTTTCGAACGTGAACTGCAACTGCAAGAAAAAGTGTTTTGAGAAAATTCCAGAAGAACAGAGAAGAAGAGCTTTCGAAAACTTTTGGAAAACCGGCAGTTTTTCGACACAAAATGCTTTTTTATGTGGTGCGGTTAAACAATGCCTGCCACAAGTCCATCGCCCAAGAAGTGGAATTAGAAAATTGAAAAGTGTTTCAAACAACTACTTTATAAACCTAGATACATCGTACAAAGTTTGCAAGCAGTTTTTTCTGGATACATACAAAATATCTAATGGACGCCTATCGCGTGCCTTAATACGAGGGCGTACATCATCTCCTGGAGAAGACTTACGGGGAAAACACCCTCCGAAAAATAAAACTTTAGAGGAAAACCTAGAAGACGTGCGTAGTCACATTAACAGTTTTCCCGCTTACCAATCCCATTATACCAGAGCTCATAACCCTTTGAGAAAATATCTAGATAACAACCTAAATATTCGAATTATGTATAATTTGTATAAAGAGAAGTGCGATGAAGAGAACAATACCGCAGTTTCAGAAGCGATGTATCGAAAAATTTTTCACCGTGACTTTAATTTACATTTTCATGTTCCCCTGAAAGATACTTGCGTCAAATGTGATACTTTCAAATCAAAGCTTAGTGTTTCGACCGAAGCGCAGGAACAAAGTGACCTTAAAATTCAACATGACTTACATTTACGAAAAGCAGAAAAAGCCAGGGAATCTTTGAAATCAGATAAAATTACCTGTATTATTAATAAGGGTGAATTCTATGGTTTTACCTTCGACTTAGAAAAAGCACTGCCTTTCCCAACTTTGACGTGTTCGGTTGCCTACTATAAACGAAATATGTATGTCTACAATTTTGGCATACACGAATTGTCAGAAGAAGAAAATGCTTTTATGTATGCATGGGATGAAACCATTTCTTCTCGCGGGTCTCAAGAAATCGGTTCTTGCATCCGAAAGCATATTTTAACTCATGCGAAAAATGCCAAACACATTATTGCATTCAGTGATGCTTGTGGAGGTCAGAATCGCAATCTGAAACAGTGTTTGTTGTGGCTAAAACTACTCGTCGACGCTGAACTAGTAAACTTAGAGGAAATTGACCACAAATTTATGGTGTCTGGACATTCGTTCCTGCCCAATGATCGTGATTTTGGTATTGTTGAACAATATGCGAAAAATCGAATAAAATACGTACCTGAGGACTGGTACTCCATAATTGAGAAGTGTAAAAGCAGGAAACCATTTTTTCATCTACATAAAATGAAGAGAACAGATTTTGTTTCTACGGAACTACTAGAAAAAGCAGTAACTCGCCGGAAGACAAATACCGATAATGAACAAGTGTCATGGTTAAAGATACAGTGGCTTCATTTCAAGAAGTCCGAACCATATAAAATATTTTATAAAGAAACTCTGAATGAAACCCTTCCATTCAAGGTAATGGATTTGCTTCCAAATAAAAAAGACTTCAAAAATATTGACACACCGGTACTCAATCAAACTAGATTACCTATTAGTGCCAAAAAGAAAAAGAATATGGAAGAACTGTATCAGTTCATCCCGCCAATCCACCAGCAATATTTCAAGGATTTGGAAATAACATGTCAAAACATAGAAGACATCGGCCCTCTGGAAGATAATGTTTCACTAGATGAACAACTGTAATACCCTATTTTTGTATTTATTCATGTTTACCATTATCATTTTTTGAAAACTATGTTCAGTTTATTATTAAAATTACATTCATCGATAATAATGGCTATTTTAATTCCAAACCTAATGGAATATAACTACCACTATAAATTCCAGTCACCAAACGGTTGGAAGTCAGAGTGGTCCAAGTCATAAATATGCAAAAAAAACATGCTCAAACTTGAGATAGAATATGTTTTTTATTCTTAAAATCTAAGTTGGTCCTATTCTAAAACAGTGACGTAAAGAGCGACACAATTAATTGATTTGGGATTTTCAAATAACTCCTAAACTTTAACTTCATTTATCTCAAAACAAAAAAATATGACTTAGACCACTCTGGCTTTCATAGGCTCAATTAATCTCTCTCTCTCTCTCCCTCTCTGTCTCTCTCTCTCTCTCTCTCTCTCTCAATAAAAGTCGACCTCACATGTCATAAAATAATAATTAATTAAATTCAGGAAATCCTGGAAAATGAAAAGGAATACACACACATATACACAGACGGACCTAAGACCAACAAAGGCACAGAGGCAGCCTTTTTCTCCAACACTGAACAAAAGAAATACAGCATTCATAAAATTTCAAGTATATATACTGCTGAATTACTAGTTATTGAAAAGGCTGTAACTTACACAAAAAATTGTAATGAACAGAGATGGCTAATAATAACAGATTTTAACACTTCGTTAGGATCCATCAACCATCTTTATTTTAAACACCCTTTACTACAATTAATCCACAATTTATTAATTAAAACCTCAGGAAATACACATAATCTTTCTGTGGGTTCCCAGTCATGTAGGTATCAAGGGAAATGAATCTGCAGATATCCTGGCTAAAGAAGTCATTTAAAATGGGGAAGAACAATACTTCCTATTTGGTCACAGATATGCCATACCAATAATAACACACATAGAAAAAAGTTTAACACAACTTGAATCGGATATGTATGAGGGCAATGATAAACTACATAATATTAAACCCGCGTTTTACATTGGTTCAAATCCTACTAATCATAACAAGAAAAAATAATCGGTACTCAATAGACTGAAAATAGGACACACTCACTTAACACACGAATACTTGTTTAATTGAACGGACCCTCGCCGATGTCTTAAATGTAACACACTAGTAACAGTAAAACACCTAACAACAATATTCAAACAACATCAGGTTAACGTATAAATTGTCTAATAATATTAAATCAATTTTCTCGGATAAACAAATGGATAATCTGAAGTTTTTGAAGGATACAGGGATATTTATTAAAATATAAACATAACACAGACAGTGGCGGCTCGCGGGTTAAAAATAAGTGAAGTGCAAATGAAGCAAGAAAATATCGCAATAATTTTTTTATATGTGGAGGGGGTAGAATATTTCTTTACGACTTACATACATTTTGTATACTAAATCAATTCTCCTATCCTTCATAGCAGCCAATTTATTTATAACATCCTCATAAAATGTATGAATTGCCCTAATCTCCTCCAGAAATTCCTTTTGGATTAAAATATTGCCAAAAGAAGTAAGTCTTTCTTGAGATATTGTATTTCTTAAATAAGTTTTTACACATTTGAAGCAAGAAAAACTTCTTTCCACTGAAGCATTTGTCGACGGTATTGTCAAAATAAGGGAAAACAATTTATATGATTCGGTAAAAATATATTTATTTTTATTAATTTTTTTCACTTGCTCTTGCTTGCACTTGTTGTATGGCGCTGGGCTCCACGTCATCGGATACGCGTTGTCATAGCACCACCAGCAAAGTCAAAGCGGTTTGCGCCACTGTTATAATTGTTATAATAAAGTTCGATTGAAAGTTTTAAAAAGACATGCCGCCAACGGTCAAGTAAAATATTTATTCGAGATGTACAGTTTATGTTTTAACAATTAGGTGAATAAATGAATGTAAAAACTAAAATTTTAAGAGACATATAATAAATATAGTTAGATGTTTGCTGGTTTGTTTTTCCTGGTGAAGTAGCACTTCAGCAATTTCACTTGAATAGCTGCCACTGCACACAGAACGCTGCTAAATGACCCTAGATGTCGATACATCTTAACATAAATTCTCTCTCCAAGATTTTAGATGTTTGCTGGTTTGTTTTTCCTGGTGAAGTAGCACTTCACCTACTTCACTTGAATAGCTGCCACTGCACACAGAACGCTGCTAAATGACCCTAGATGTCGATGCATCTTAACATAAATTCTCTCTCCCTCTCTCTCTCAATTAAAAATAAAATACAAAGACCAGCGACGTAGAGGAAAATGAGCAACTATATAGTTGTAGACATGTTCCAGACGGAGTTAAATACTGCAATAGATGAAGTAAGAGAGTGTGGTTATTAACAGTGGCGGCTCGCGGGTGAAAAAGTAAGTAAAGTGCAAATGAAGCCAGAAAATATTGCAATAATTTTTTTTCCAGAATTTTTTTATATGTGGAAGAGGTAGAATATTTTTTTACGACTTACCTAAATTTTGTACACTAAATCAATTCTCCTATCCTTCATAGCAGCAGATTCATTTATAACATCCCCATAAAATGGATGAGTTGCCCTAATCTCCTCTAAACATTCCTTTTGAATTGAAATATTGCCTAGAAAAGTAAGTCTTTTTTGAGATATTGTATTTCTTAAATACGTTTTTACACGTTTGAGGCAAGAAAAACTTCTTACCACTGAAGCACTTGTCGACAGTGTTGTCAAAATAAGGGAAACACTTTATATGCTTTGGTTAAAATATCTTTATTTTCATTAATTTTTTTCACTTGCTCTTGCAGCGATATATTCCAATTAGTTTATTAATATATTATTCAGTATTATTAATACAAGAATTTACTTACACATATTTTAAATATTTTGATGCTTTAGGTTGCCCTCTTGCTATTTTTTAATATTTATAAACACTTCACAATTACTATCATACTATTAACTTAAAACTATACATACAACTTTATAACAGAACTGTTTTACGCTAACGTAAGCTGTTTTAATTAGATACGATTGTGTGAAATTAACGTTAGAAATTAAATAGACTCTACTGTTAAATTATATAAAGGAGGCAGTGTTAGCAAAACAATCAAAGTCCCAACAAAGTTTTATTTATTTTAAATGCTAGATGAAGTAAGAATGTGTGATTATTAATATATTGTTCGCTATTATTAATAAAATAATTTACTCATCTATTTTAAATATTTTGACGGTTTGGGTTCCTCTCCTGCTAATTTTAATATTTATACACTTGACAACTATAGACATAATATTAACCCAAAACTATACAACTTCATAACAGAACTATTTTACACTAACGTAAGCTGTTTCATTTATATAGGAATGTGTGAAAAATACTATAATACCTATTTTTTTCAAGTCGGCCATGAGAGTTTAAAATATTTTGAAATTAAAATGCCATATTAGTTCCTCCAAAATGTCACTCAAATAATATGAAATTGTGAAAACTACATTTAAAAAAATTTGCGAAGGTCATTTTTAATGACATAACAGTGACGACTTGCGGATGTTAAAAGTGACGTTTATGGGCCGTCCAATAACTGTCATTTGGCTGTGACTTTTGTTGGTCATAAAGACCGCTTTTCTTGTAATAAAAAAGACGTCTTTTGGCCCATTATGATGCTTTCTTTTAGACGTCGCGTCGTTTAGTCGTCACGTCAGGTGCTACCTGGGTTGCGTTTCAATGTTTTTGAAATTTGGCGGACGAAATTATATTACAGATTTATTAGGAATCATTACCTGCAACTGTATACTGGTCAAATTCACTGTTATTATTTTATTTGACAGAACCGGTTTAGCCCATCTGTAAACTTAAAAGCTATCCAGTTCTGCCAATTAGGACCTAATATAATATTAAAAAAATCAGGGTATAATACACCTGATAATGTTTCCATTAGTTGAATCCACAGATCTGTCTTATGTTTAATAACCGAAAATAAATAAATGATTGATAAATTATTATTCCTACAATAACATAATATTTTTTTTATAAAATTATGCTCATTACTCTCCAATCAAAATAATAAACAGTATAATATAACTGCGCCTACTGACTGCAAATATTAATATTTTTGTATCCCAAAATAAACGAAGTTTTGGGAAATATAATAAGTAAAGTAAAATAAACAATGAAGAGCTGTTTTTTCTGTTTTATATCTCGGCATTGTTGTAAAGAATGATGTTGCGAGTATATTTTTTAGAGGCAATTCTTCCAGTATTTTATATCTGAATCCGACAAGAGTGAATTAAAAGGAAATGGCCAAGATGTTAAATTAAATATTGGTAGCGACGCGTGTAAGTAAATTATGTCTGTTGATCTAGGTATTTATTTAAGAATAAAATATGCAAATTAAACAATTAATTAAGTCATTAATTTAAAAGATAATTAACACACTTATTGATGAATATTTAGTTAATCTAAAAAAATTATGTAGTGAATCATTATGATTCTTTACAAAACAAATAATTGCTGTTTTGTGGTGAAGGAACAGAAACTCACAACCATCACCCTAAACGTAACCAACAACATGACATGTATATTTAAAATAATGATACATTATCAGAAATATTTTTGGCAAAATTTATGTGTCATTCACCATTTTGTCAAAAATAATTGAATTTACGTATTCACCTACAAATGGTATTATTTATTACATATTACCCATTGAAAAGTGCCCACCAAGAGCCAAAATGTTCCCCAAAGCATCTCCCATTATCCTTTGATGTCTTCGTTTTCTAATTAAAATCAAAGATTACTATATATATATATATATATATATATATATATATATATATATATATATATATATATATATATATATATATATATATATATATATATATATATATATATATATATATATATATATATATATATATATATATATATATATATATATATATATATATATATATATATATATATATATATATATATATATATATATATTATATATATATATATATATATATATATATATATATATATATATATATATATATATATATATATATATATATATATATATATATATATATATATATATATATATATATATATATATATATATATATATATATATATATATATATATATATATATATATATATATATATATATATATATATATATATATATATATATATATATATATATATATATATATATATATATATATATATATATATATATATATATATATATATATATATATATATATATATATATATATATATATATATATATATATATATATATATATATATATATATATATATATATATATATATATATATATATATATATATATATATATATATATATATATATATATATATATATATATATATATATATATATATATATATATATATATATATATATATATATATATATATATATATATATATATATATATATATATATATATATATATATATATATATATATATATATATATATATATATATATATATATATATATATATATATATATATATATATAGACACTTCTCGTTGGTATTCGGGTATATACTTTTCGAAATACTTTTTTTCATTACCATTTTAGTAATAGGCCACTGAGAGGGGTAAGAAATTTCTCAAAAAAAAACATTTAACATATTAATTACCCCTTTGTTCGCCCATGCTCTTGGTCAGCCCACAGTGATACAAATCTATATATGAAAAGGTTTTTGGTCAGCCCAGCATTATTGTCAAATCTATGGGCCTACCAGCTACCGCATATCACGCGTTTAATCTCAGTATGTTGTTGATTTTAAGCCAGGACACATTATACACGTGGTTCGAAGAATTATAAACTATGTCTTATAGAGGTAAACTTTGTGTAAGTTTAGCAAAGAAAATAAGTGTAGAAGAGAACGAACAGGTAGGTACTATGCATCATTTTATTAAACTTTTGTAACAATTTTTATTATTATCTAATTAGAAAAATAAAACTAGTTTCGTGTAAAGTTCCCTACTTTAGTAACTTCCTTCCAGTTTTTTAAAAATTATTATTTAACGTCGGCCTTGTTCCACTACTGAGTACTGAGTAGGCTTGTCATCTTTTGAATACCCTTCACCCGGAGATTTACAAGTTTCCTAAAAAACTTTTTAAGTTCTCATATGTTACACATTAAATGAAACAAAGCCTTTATCTTTTACATTTATTGTAGTAAATTTCATTCATATACTTTTAAAATATGTATATTCAAACAAAACATTAACAAAAATTTAACAAAATCATTAAAACAAATTGATTGTTAAATGAATATCAAAGTACAAACACAACTGCAAAAGTTGGCTAAAACATTTAATTGTTCTTTTAGACAAGACAAAATATCATGTTTATTTATACTGGCTAGCATGTTTAATATAAACATATAATGACGAACAAAATAAATATAAAACTCTGATTTGAAAATGTAATGTTCGTCTTAAGATCATCCTCATTTTTTACAAATAATTTTATAACAGTTTTCTTCACTCAGTTCTGAAAAAGTTTTTTACAAAGCAGCATAATGAAATAGCTCTGATATACGAAACTCATCCCTGAATTTTTTTTTAAAGAAGTTTCCCCGGAGATATTGACGTCAAACCCGGGCTCATTTTTTGTTCGGGGGTTCTCCAGGTGGATTCCATTTTATTGTGCTACGAAATTCTTAAAGGGCGGGGTTAGAAAGAGGGTTAATTTGTTAAAAATTACAAATTTTGGAAATTAACCGCCGATTTATCGGGAGCGCCTAACCGATTTTAGTGTGCGGGAGCTCGCCAAGTTGCTTGTATTTGTTTTGTACTATAAAATTCTTAAAAACTGGGAGTAAAAAGGGAGTTAATTAGTTCAAAACTTACAATTTTTTGAAAATAATAGAAAAATGTTCCATTTTAAAGATGTTTGGATTACGCAATATTTGTGTTTTATGATTTGAGGTTTTAATTTAAACAAAATGGAGGGATGAAAGGGATGATAGGGGTAAAAAGGGGCGAAAGGGGTAAAACACTGAAAATGTGATCCATTTTTATCATATTTATTATATCATCAAGATTTAAGGTCAATCCGTATTTAGTTTATCAGATGCAATAAGGGTAGCGGGAGAGGTGTGGCGGAGTAAAATATAAAATAATATCTTAGATGTCATTTTATAAGTTTTTGATGTCAAATAATTCATTTTCGGGAATACAATATTTGTATTGTTAGCTTTCTGTATACAGGGTGATTAAGAAATATGTTAAGGGGTAAGAAGGGAGTTCTGCTGCACGAAAAAAAAAGGTAAATTTTTGGAAAATATGTAGTGACATACAGTTTGATTATACCATCAAGAATTTAGGTTAATCCGAATTTATTTGTCAAATGCAACACTCCGCCTTAAGGGTAGCGGGAATGGGGGAGTAAATATGATGTTGCGTGTCATTTTATAAGTTTTTGAGGTCAAATAATTCATTTTCGGGGATACAATATATGTACAGTGACCGGCAGTAAGTGCGCATCATATGGGAAATATTGTTATCATTAGATTTTGACAATTTTCGATATGTGCATCAAAAATAACCGAAAAAAAAAACGTTGAACAGTGCCGTCCGTCATTTCGTGTTTGGCGGAAAATGTTCAAAAATTAAAAATTGTCTCAAAAAACACTTATTTGAAAAAATTGCAAAAATGTTATTAGAAGAAGTTGTTCAGAATGACATTATATTGCTATGTACGGTTTTGAAAAAAAATCTGAGGTAAAAAAATAAAAATAATTGTTTTGCCATAAACAAATTTTCAGTTTCGAAAAATATATTTATGATAAAGAAACTCATTAGTATAGCCAACAGTGATATTTTAAATAATATTTTGTAAAGATTCGCAAGCTATTTCTATTTTATTCGAAGAAAATTTGAAATCTGTCAATTTCCAGGTCTTCAGCTGCTTCATAAAAGGTCACTGAAATATATCTAAGACATCATCTCGATACTGTTTATTAATAATCAAAGACCATGCATCCACGCAATTTGAATTAAAGTTTTTTATTCGAACAATTAGTAAATTGACTTTTGGCAAATTGTTGGAATTGTATCTATTATCATTGTTGACGCGTGGATCGACGAAGGATATGGCCGAGGGGTAAATCGCTGAAGCAATGTGGTGTACAAGAGCTAGAAAATGTAAAAGCAATGCGAGCAATGTATTGAAAATGTAAGCAATGCACAAGCAATGCGAAAAATTGGGAAGCAATGCGAAGCAATGCAAAGCAATGTAAAGCAATGTTAAGCAATGTGAGCGATGCGAAGCAATGCAAAGCAATGTAAAGCAATGTGAAACAATACAAATCTATGGTTTGTAACCTATTATTTTGGCGCTCGTCTCGTTAAATTATATAAATAGAAGAGAGATAACCTATGTATATCTAACGTCGCTTGAATGTGTGGATTTTTAATTTATTATATCCTGCCTGTGTTTGACGTATTTTTTTTGATGTTGTGATATTTGAAAATATCTTAAAGGATAAAGCTATGTTAATATTACACATATCAAGATCTAATAAATAATGGGGGGGGGGTGGGGGAAACTTAACAATGTAAATGAATAAGTATGTTTTATTTTGTCTGAACGCCAGATGTGTTATACCTGTTATTCTGATACAGAAATACGGTAAATTTATTACTTATAAAAATTTAGTCGTTATAATTTACTTACAGGGTACAATGTGAATGATTTTGTTTGAGCATGATATCACTTTTTGAATAATTTGTTTTGCAACTTAGTAAGAGGCAAAATACTGATATAACAAAACATAGAATCAAAGTAAAATCGTGTTTAAAAAAACATATAATGTTTTTTTTTAACAAACAATTTTGTGGTATTGTAAGTTTTGGTGTCCTTTGTGGCCTGATCGACATTTTAATTCTCTATTTGCTAAAATTCGCAATTATAACAAATTATAAATGTATAATAAATTCGCCTCGAAGTGCAAAAAAATATTTTAATGGAAAATTTTGATAATCGTTACGTCCAACTCTCAGAATCAATAGAACATTTTTCCTGTTCTGTCTGTAAAAATATTCCCCAGTTCAGGGGTAATAGCCAACAAAATATCAGAAGCATCTTCTAATATTATAACCACCTTTAGTAGGATTAAAAGATTTTAACGAAAACTTTATTTTTAACGCTCTGCAGAACTGAATTGGTGTTGGATTTTTAGCATTTTCACAAGCATTTCTGATGATTTTCAAGCGTCGAGTTGCAAAAACCGAAGAAATAGTCAGCTTTCATTTATAGGTTGATTACATTTGATGGTATTAGTCACATTTTTTGTAATTTTTAACAATAACTTTTAAATTTTTAAAAATTATTTTATTATTTTATATAAAAATTCATTTTGTTCCGAAACATCCATAAAAGCCTGACCTTATTTAGATTATACACGTTCTCTTAAAAGCATTTATCAGATTTTTTAAAGATAAATATATCTAAAAAAGAAGTTATTTGTTAATAATTTTAGCAAATGTGGCACGCCAAATAAATAAAATATTGGTGGTTAGCGAGGTGGTTACTAGGGTTTTTTTCCCGGGTTCCCGATCCCGGGAAATCCGATTAGGCTTTACCTGGGAAAAAAATGCCGATCCCGGGAATTCCCGGTTACACAATCATTAGATGTTTTTTATTTATATTACGTTCTAAAACACCGTCAGTGACCGAAAGAGACATGCCTATTGCCTATAAACATAATCTTAATATACAGAGCGTTCGAAAAATAGACTGAGATACTTTAGAGGCTGATTCCCTGCCAAAAAAATATGAAAAAAGATCCTATAAACATGGGTCCGGAAATGCAGAGTTTTCAAAATACAGGGTGTAAAACTAAAAAAAAAAGCTTTTTTTTCAATATCTCAAAAAATATTAAGGGGCTAATTTAGCCCTAAAAATATTAAAATTATTAAGTCCAGTGGAGTCCCGGGGGACACATTAGCAAATATTATTGACGTATGCTACTGCCTTTTTTTGAACTTTTATATATTTTTTTATTAACCATCTAAAAATACAACTATTTTGTCTCTTGCTTTTTTTTCGTATCTCACTTCGTTTTCAAGGAAAAAAAGACACTTTATTGCGTGTCATTGGACAAAATTGGATTATGCATTTTTGTCTCGATTTTTGTTAAACAAATCACATAATAACTTAACTGGACTTACTACTTTTATTCCCTTTATGGCTAAATTAGCTTTTTAATGCCCCAAATAACATTGCCAAATTTCAACAGAATCGAGTAAATATGTTTTAAGATATTAATAAAAAAACGTTTTTTTGTTAAGTTTAACACCCTGTATCATGAGAACTCTGCATTTCCGGCCCATTCTATAGGAACTTTTTCATATTAAGGAATCACCTTCTGAAATATCTCCGTCTATTTTTCGATCACCCTGTATATAATGCCCTGTTAGCTGCTAGACCTATTCAATCGACAGTGAAATGGTATTTTTCTCGGTATTTTCTCTTGCGGGAAATTTTGTAACAAAATCTGATTCTACTCTAAACGCTTTAGTATTTTTGAAATCCATTTTTCTCTAGGAAAACAAATTTAGGATTTAATTTCTATTTGACATTTCATAACCCTTTTTTTATTTCTAAATTATTTTTAATCATATTGAGAATGTTGAGTTTTGTTTTTGTTAACCGACGCTGTATGTGTAGATAATTCTGCTATAAGGGAATTTGTTTTTTTGTTTTTTGTTTTATTTGATTATATTTACTGACCAGGAAAAAATAAAATACGTCTTTGCCTAATAATTTTTCAACATGTTTTTATTTAATGATATTTAATGTAATAGGTACTTGCTTCCGGGAAACCCGGGACCAAAAATATGCCGGGAAATAAAAAACCTCAAAATGTTAAAAAATGCGATTATTTTCAAATCATAAATGTTCGTGGAATTTGTTTTGTTAAAGACTTTTTTAATCTAAATACAGTGCCTTACTTGTTGAATTTCTTTTTTTACTCTGTTTATATATATATAGTCGGTTACATTAAAATATGTAAAATTAAATAAAACCGAGAATAAACCTTTTATTAGATGTATTAGTGTCATAGTTTATAAGAATCTAAGATAGGCATGTGCAAACTGATTTTCTTGAGTTTAAACGGTTTAGGTTTTACAAACTGCCAAAATTCGTCAATGTTGTCAATTTTAAAATGTCAGTAATAGGTAAACAGCAAAAACATAAAAATATCTAAAATTATTCTTGTATTCTAAAAATTCACTAATATACAGGGTGTTCCATTTAAAAATATATAACAGGGCCATGTCTTGTCTTCATGCAACACCCTTGTCCTTGTATACAAAAAATATATGCCTCAAATAGCTTAGAATGTACTCTAAACTTCCGTATTCAACATTTTTGTCGAATGACAAAAACTAAAAAGTTTGGGGGGTGACTTTTAATATAATATTTATGGTTTTTAATAAAGGATATTTATTTTTTGGTTTTTATGTTGATATATACTTTATAAGTGTTGATAGAATTATTTATTATATTTATGCTATTTTAGTTTTATTACAAACCATAAATCCTCGAGGGGTAAACCGCTTGGGACAGCAGGGCGTAAGCTAATATTTAAGTCGATATTTGAGTAATGAATTTTGCTTTTTAAACATTAAAAACAACCATTAGCAATGAACAGCAATGCAAAGCAATGCGAGAAATGCAAATCAATGTAAAGCAATGCAAAGCAATGCAAAGCAATGCGAGCAATGCAAAGCAATACGAGCAATGTAAAGCAATGCGAGCAATGTGAAGCAATGCCAAGCAATGCAGATATATTGAAGCAATATTAAGCAATGTAGCAATTGGTGTACAAAAATAATTTCTGCGGTTTACCCCTCGGATATGGCACAATTTAAGAGCAGTTTGGCCTTCTGCTGATTTTTATGAAATTTGAATATGTTGTAGCCGATACCAAGAGTTTTTCTAATTCCGCGAAAGTTCTAACTCTTCCGGGTGTACAAAAAAAATGGTGTTAAACTACCAGTTTTACTATTTCTATCGTAACTACAAGTACAAAAAATTAAAATAAATATTTGAAATTGCAAAAATTGTAAGCTTTTTTACAAATATCGAGTTTAGTTTCACATACCCAAGTAAACCACAAATTATATTGAAGGAATTAATAACAAAAATAGCAGTTAAATAGATAAAATAAGTGGTTAGGGCATAAACTAGATTTGTTATAGTTTGGAAACGGCAAGATGATAAATACCTGGAAAATTAACAATATTCCGTGCGTGAAAATTCAATTATTTTTGAACTAAATATTTAGGTCGAAATGGTTGGCCGTTAAACTAAAAACAGATTGCATATTTCACATGTGATGGCTTTTCTAACATATATAGCATTATAATGTCATCCTGAACAACATTTTTTGTTATTTTTCCAAATAAGTGTCTTTTGAGACATAATTTTTAATGTTTTTAAATATCCCGCCAAACACGGAATTACGAAGGCACTGTACGTTTTTTGGGTTCTTTTTGATGCAGAAGCGATTGCACATATCTGAAATTGACAAAATCTAATAATAAAAAAAATTTCCATATGATGCGTACTTAGTGCCGGTCACTGTATATACATATTAAAACACGTTCTGTATACAAAGGATACCTTGCCGGTTACATGAGAAAAGTGGTCCCGGTTAAAATCGCGAATTTTTTTATATATTTTATACTTTGGTGAAGGAAATATATTCTGCGAATTTTAGGAAGATCTTCTTTGTAGAAAGTAAGAAAAACATATATAGAACTCGGTACTTTTTTATTACCAAGTGTCCCAAACATATCATAGCTTAATTTTATTTTTGAAAAATTCTTTTCCTATCTTAGTTCTACATTTTCTTTTACCCAGAATTAAAAAAGTGTATATGTTGTTTAACCAAGATTTAGTTCACCAAGGTACGGTGTCCTTTAGCGACATTCTGTCAAGCACATTACTTTGGTTTTTATATCATAAAATTTAATATACTGGGCGATAATAAAAATAAAAAATCACTAAATGATTTTAAGTTAAGCTTTGTTAAGAACATTTCTTAATTAATTGTTCATTTTAGATAATTTATTTATGATAGCGTTGTTCTTATTGAAAAGTTAAATTTACAAAAAATAAAAATTTTAGTACAAAGATCAAATAAACAGCCCGCATGCAGGAAATATTTCTTCGGATCAAGAAGATCCTGGTTACATAGAAGTTCCACCAGAAACTCTTTCAAAAAAGATAATAGAACTGCCTAACTCCAAACCAAGTAATATAAGTAGCCCGCGTGGAGGAAATTATTCTTCTGATGAAGGAAATGACGATTACGTAGAAGCTTCACCAAAAAAGACACTAGAATTGTCTAACTCTGAATCAAGTAACAGCCCATCTATTTGTTCAGATACATCTGACTGTAGCAATGAATCTGATGGCCTATCAGGCCTGCGAATGGCAAGTTGCAACCTGTAGTTATAGGCAATTCTAAAAAAGAAAAAATGTTTCATTTTATTACATCACGTTATTCTTTTTGTTTATTTCTAGACGCCCTCACCAAATATTATTCAAGAAGATCTCAGTCATAAAAGTTCAAATCTCTTGCCCATACCAAATATTTTTTATCATGACGAAAACAGTTCATCAGAATTACCTCTTACCAATATAAATGTAACATTGACTGGAGATGCTGAAAAAAAAATCTTAGCCAAAAAGAGGCTTTTTGCAGATCATAACTCAAAATCATACACTATTTTGGAGAACGTTCTCGAGGTACGTTATTTAGCTTATTAGAATTTAGTTCATGGTACAGATAAATGTGTTACAAGTTTACTTAAAGTTTCCTTAATACCTGAAGTAATTTAACATTCTATATTTTTGGTTAATTTCCCACAAAATTTTCTCTTATAATAATTTTAGTTTTATCAGTCTGAGAGTTACGTTTATTGAACAAAGTAATAGTATATTATGTTCTTTAGGGTCCAAATTCAGTTGAAATCATGCATACTATACATAAACCTGTGGTGCCCAAAGTAACTACTGTTAAGAACACAGATAGAGTTCTTCATAATTTTGGAGTAGTGGTTGCGGTAATGTAATGAAACATTGTTTAAATTAGATATTTTATTAATTTTATTTTAGGATGAGCAATCTTCAAACTTAGAGAAAATTGATAATCATAGACGCTGGACAAAAAAAAGCTTTTGTCCATATTGCTATATTGAGGTTACACATTTTCCACGGCACTTAAAACGAAGACATGAAAATGAAGGAGCTGTGAGAGAAATATTAACGTTGACCAAAAATGACAATAAAAGAAAAATTTTATTAGACAGCCTTCGTAGGCAGGGAAATTTTTTACTTAACAGTCAAATGGAAAAAACTCGCCCTGTTAGGCATCCAAGGGCTGAGGAGTCTAGAAATGATTACTTTCCCTGCAATTTCTGTTTAGGGTTTTTTAAAAAAGAATACCTGAGGCGACAAAAAAAAATGTAAAATGAATACAAATAAAACAAAATTAAGAGAAAACCACTTAACAGAATCCCAAGCTTTTTATATTTGTACAGGCCAAAATAAAGAATTTTATGACTCTCTTCGACTAAAAACAGAAGTTTTAAATAAAATGCGTGTGGACGAAATATCTAGAACAGTTATTGGAGATATATTAATTTGCAGTTATGGCGAGAGTCAGCTGAAAAGACATAAACCTGTGCAGTTAGCTACAATGGTATCTAATAAACTTAGAGAGCTGGGAAGGCTCCTCATTGCTTTGAAGGAAACAACTGGAATTCAAAATTTAATGGAAGTCCTTAAACCCGAGTACTTTGATAATATTGTAAATTCTACAAAAGTAATTAGTGGATACAATGAGGAGACTAAAAGTTTCAAATCTCCTAGTTTGGCACTTCACATGAGCACTAGATTAATTCAAGTTTGCGATATTGCAAGTAAGCTTATTATTAAAAAAAGCAGATTCATAAACTGTGAAAACTCAGAAACTGCACTTAAAAATATCAAACGTCTAAGGGCATTAATTTCTTGCCATTTTAATTCAGAAATTTCTAGCCTTGCTCTAAAAGATCTGAATGAAAAGCAATGGGAGAAGCCTAAAATATTTCCTCTTACTTCAGAACTTCAGCAATTTCAAAAATATGTTATGGATCAAGCAAATAAAGCTTCCGAATATATCAAGAAAAATGAACAGGTGGATATTCATTTTCGGAAATTATCAGAGTGTGTTATGGCTTTGACTTTACTAATCAACAGGAAACGCATAGGAGAAGTACAGTTTTTAAAGCCAAACACTTACACAAGTAATACAAAATCTAACAACGCTGAGGAGTTTTTAGAATCTCTCACAGAAATCGAAAACTTGTTAACAAAACATTTTAAAAGAGTTATAGCTGGGGGTAAAGGTAGCAAGCCTGTGGCTATTCTCTTTCCCAAAAAAATTCAACTTCTCATTGATACCATGTTATCCGTTAGGTCGAAATGTGTACCTGATTCAAATGAATATTTGTTTGCTAATCCAAAAACTACAAACAGATGGCTTAGTGGTTATCACATTTTAAAAAAATTAGCTGATTTGTCTGGTGTTACAAATAAAGACCTGTTTACATCTACTAGACTTAGGAAACAAATAGCAACAGTCCTTCAAGTCATGAATGTTAGCGAGACTGAAATGGAGCAGTTTGCCAGTTTTATGGGCCACACAAAAAAAACCCACCAAGAATATTACAGGTATTTAGAAATAGTTATACTCGGCGCACGATTTTCTAATTTTAGTTATGTATAAACAGTCACATATTTAATACAAAATTAAGTTTCAGTTATCATCAGCTACACACTATTACTATTACAATTAGCTTCCTGAATTTTTATCAAGTAATCAAATTATAATTCAATGTTCATTCGTTCTCTCTCAAGGATTTTTAACTGATGACCAGAAAATGATTCTCCACCTGCCTTTCCATCTCTTTTTACTGCTATGATCTTATCATCATCTCCTCTACAAGTGGGTCTACTGTAGGACATTCTTCCTACTCTCCTACAAACTATTACCTATGTATACTGAAGTCGCAGAGGACAAAAATTACGACACACCTATCCGTTCTTATCGCATAGATTAGATGACTAAGAACCCCGTTCTTCTAGTGGAAGTATATAACCTCATGATTTAGGAGCACTCAATGAATTCTTGGCTCTACTCGTGCGTGTGGATTTTAAGATCCTGGTGGCATTTACAGTTATAGCCTAAAGGATCTTGCTTCTCATACTTCTTCTTCATACTTTTCTACCTCTTATACCTTCCCTTGTATCTTGAAATTTTGCTGAATAATAATTAATACTTGTCATTTTTAAGACAAGCAAACGGATAATATATAAAATTCTTATTAATATTATTATTTAGGTTACCTCAAGATGTATTTCAAACTGCAAAAGTTTCAAAAATACTTATTGCCATTAATAAAGGTAAAGGAGGTCAATACAAAGGAAAATCCCTGGATGAAATTAACCTTAGTGATATAGAGTCATCAGATGATTCAGACTACGAGTCCAGATATAATTCGAAAGTTGGTACTGAGTTAAAGGCCGATAAATTTAAAGGTAAAAATGTTGAAGCTTATAATTCACTGAGATCACAGAAGAAGCCTAAAACGGTTGCTGGAAAACAAACGGCAATGAAAAATGAAAATACAGTAGAAAGTGACTCTTCTTTGACTTCTTGCAGCTCTAATGAAGGTATTATTTTATAGCGCATATTTGCTTAATAAATATCACTTCCAGCAAACTGACCTTTATCATTTTAGACGTAGTACATATATTATTTGGTTTTAGACGTCCGTACACCACGCCCAGCTTCAAAGAAGAAAAAGACTACTCAAAGACAATCTTGGTTTAAGGAACAAAGTAGAATTGTAAGGCAGTTTTTTGATAAGCACATAGAGGAAAAAATTGCTCCTAAAAAACATGAAGTGGAAGAATTAAAGAGAAAATATTCAACACTTTTTAAAGACAGAAACTGGGTTGTAATTAAAGCATACGTTTACAATTGTTTTAGACAAAAATAATTTTACTACTTTTTTATTTTCACCTGTTGTTACTGCTATTTTCACAAAATTTTCAAAGAAATGTTTCAGTTTGTTAAATTACATTTTTTAAAACTGTTAAGACAACCATTGATTTTTTTTCGAGTTGGAAAGGAAAAAATATAAAAAAATTTAGAGTCTGTCTTCAAATTATATATTATTATGTAATCTTTACTTGGCAATCAAAATTTGGTTAAAAATATAAGGGACCAAATATATTGTATTATGCGAGGTATTTTCTTTTCATAATTTAGTATCGCAAAGAGCTGGAGATATATAATATCAAATTCAAATATTCATGGGAAATTATATAAAATCCAGGGTTGCCAGAGTGTGGGCTAACCAAAATGCTGTACGCTAAAAGCGTTTGTATAAAATCGGGCTGACCAATAGTCTGTTCACATCATCTATGTATAATGTTACAAGAGCGCCCCCTAAATGAAGGTTGCAGAAGTAGATAGCATATAAGCTACGTATAGAGGGTACAAATGTCGGCCCAACCTAAAATCTGCAAAATATCATTTTGAGGTTAATTATGTCCAATTATCACTATATACACTGGGATACGTTGGTGAGCCCAAAACCGGGCTACCCTACGTTCTCGCGGGCTAACTAAAGAACGCTTCATATATTGTCCGGGCTGACCAATAGCCGTTTACATATATATATATATATATATATATATATATATATATATATATATATATATATATATATATATATATATATATATATATATATATATATATATATATATATATATATATATATATATATATATATATATATATATATATATATATATATATATATATATATATATATATATATATATATATATATATATATATATATATATATATATATATATATATATATATATATATATATATATATATATATATATATATATATATATATATATATATATATATATATATATCAAAAAGGAAACACTATACGTTTGTTTGGAATAGAAGAAGAAGAGAACGAGGATTTATGTACAATAATCCCGCTGATCCTTCCTGAGAAAATGAACATTTTCTGCACGCGCAACGGAATCGACTCTGTATTTCGAATGAAAATCAGAAACTAGAGGTACATGCCTCATTTTGGTAAGATTTATTACGAACATAAAGAAAAAATAAATTACGTCATCTAAGAAGATACTAAAGAATTAGTCCTACACAATTTACGAAGATTTAAAACGTTATTGAAATATGATTTTGTCAGCTGCCAAGCAAAAATACGGAAGCAGCATAGCTTGGTCTTCTGAAGGAAGAATCTTTTACCTTGACAAAGAATCAACAGAAAAGTCCAGGTTATATCAATAAAAGAACTTTAATTGTATTTTTATTTGTTGTAAATTTATCGTTCTGATTAAACTATACTTGAGTTTGGTATAAGCATTGTTGTAATAAAAAAAAATTATTTAAATTTGTTTTTCTAGTATCTGGTTTGCGGTTTGCTAAAATAAATAATTTATTCAAGATTGATATTATTGGTATAAAACTACTGTAAAACATGTTTATAAATGTGTGTTTCTTTTGAATATTTATAAAAGGCATTTATGACTTTATGAATGTAATATAGAAGGAAGCTTGAAAAGCTCCAGAGACTTGCCTGTCTGGGCATAAGAACTTCACCGGAGGGATCTAGGGCGGGAATCTATGGGGAGAGACCCAGAGAAAGAATTAGTCTTGCTCTTGGACGGTATGCGACTGTATTATCAGGCTGAGATTACAGCAATCTTGGACTGCGTACAGAAAAACCTTTCTAGAGGATATCATGACAAGCATATCTATATATGCCATGATAGTCAAGCGGCGATTAAGGCTCTGTCCTCCTCGGACAGGGTTAATTCGCTGCTAACACTTGAATGCAGGAGAGCCCTAGAGGGGCTGTGTGAGTCCAATCGGGCTAACCTCATTTGGGTGCCTGGCCATCAGAGTATTCGGTGTAATGAGATTCAGGCGGATTAGCTGGCTCGGGAAGATAGCAAGACTGCTTTCACTGGGCCGGAACCTGCTCTTGAAATTGCTCCTTCAGCTATAAATGCTAGGATTAAGAATCGCACAGTCCAAGAATTCCGTGCTGAATGGCACGAGCTAGCAAGACTCAGACAGTGTAAGGTCTTCATATCAGGCCCTTTTAGCCGTTCTGAGTCTATTAGACTTTTAAAACTGAACAGAGGCCAACTTAGAACCGTTACCGGGGTCCTAACTGGACACTGGCTCGGAAAATATTACATGCATAAAATTTGACTCGACAACGATCCATACTGCAGGTTTTATGCTGAGGTAGATAAAACTACCGAACATCTAGTCTGTCGATGTGACGCTTTAGTCAAGGCCACACTGCTTTGCTCGGGTGGCACCTATGTGGAACTCAAGCTTGTGGGACGTGCTCGACCTGAAAGGGTGCTTTCTTTTTTCTAAGAAGTAGTGGGCTCTTGGCCTGACACGCCTCCTTGGGGGCATAGCGCAATGTTTCCCAGTGAGTCTAAGTGCTGTCCTTGTCGAGCTCCCCATCTATGTCTAACAAACTTCATTTGAAGTGTGATTTACGACGTTGCAGGATTTAATGTGATGTATGATATTTAGGGAATTTATTTTTGTTTAAAGATTTGCTACCTATTATTATTAGGGATATTTTCCAATTGTTCTAGTGGAGCTCATAGGATGTAGTAGACACATTATTACTTCAAGTAATAATAATAGGAATATTAATTTTAGGTTTACGTATTTTTACCGTAAGAGTTTATCGCGGATGAACAGGTTGACATTTTGGGACTTTCTGAGACTTGGCTCCATAAAGGAACTGCCGATAGTACTTTGACTGTAGGCGACTACACAATCTTAAGAAAAGAACATGATGGTCGTGGTGGAGGAGTTGCTTTCTACCTTAAGAATAATATAGAATTTAAAATAATTCCTACCCCGACATCAATAAATCAGTTGGAACATTTGTGGATAAGTACTAAAATTAATAGTAAAGAACTGAGTTTATCGTTCTCCTAATGTTAACCTATCTTCATGTATGTTGGCAAACATTTTAATACATTTTTTGCCACAATACGATGGAGTTATTTTTGGAGAAGATCTTAATGTCGTTCTTTTAAAAAATAATAAATTTTGATCTCAAAATGATATCGGTTATCTTCCAGGTGCATGGATTGGTTCTGAATGGGACTATGCCTCGCTGGCTGGTTTGGTAAACACCGCGATTTCTTGTCTGAGGGTAATAATTTTGTAATTAGTATAGGTAACGTAAAAACCTGAGTGCTGTTCTGGGCAGTCGCCTAAGTTTTAAACAGCATATGCCAGTATTTTGCGGAAGTTCTTTACCAAACTGCTTGCTTTTTATTACCTTTAGAAATCAAGTTGGTGTAATTTGCAAGAGAGATTTTTAATTCACTTGGCAACAATGACCTTTAAGATCGTTCAAACTAACTTACCCAGATATTATATCAGAAAATGATCACTAGATCTGCTATTCATGATGGGTCAACTCGACAACGCAGTCATTTATAGCTAAGATAATCAAATTTCTATATTTAACATTTTTTTGGTCCCTCTAGCCGGATCTCTGGGTATTGTTTGCTTTTTTTTAATTAATCTTGTATTGATTCGAATATTTTGCGCAGAATATATCACCAAAATTACGCAATTCACAATTTTGTTTTTTACAGGATCTTAGTGAGATATTTATTTAATGTTATTATAATTATTGTTATAATTTAATAATATTCGCATATTGCATTACATGGTTTAATATAACTCAGTTAATACTATTCTTTCCCATTTCGTGTATTGCTTGTTGTCCATTTACTTTCACTTATATCTTTTAAAATTCTTTCCTACTAAATGTAGTCTATAGGAACTGGCATTTTAAAAACATATATTAACGACATACAAAGAATATCTCCAGGTGTGCCATTACTATTTTGTTTTATTTTCGCTCAGTTATCTTGGAATTAAAATGGTGTAGTAGATATACTATGTTTTATTAATTTTAATACCTAGACTTCCTGGTTAATAAATAAATAATGTAAATATAAAATTACATTAAGGTAATCTTACATATTATTTTCTTATATTATTTCCATTTAAAGCTCCTCTGCTTCCTTTTTATTATATTTTCCTCTTCGGCCTCCTTTATTTCTGGCTTCCAGTACCAAATTAATTTTTTTAAACATGTTTTTTACTCACTCCCAGGTTTTACAGATCACATATTCTTTCAATTTCTTTCCATTTGTCGGTCTGCCTGTTCGCAGGCAGAAGTCACATGGGGACAGAACCTTACCATTTTGGCAAAAATCGAAAAATGCACATTAATTTTTTTTAAATCATATTTTTTAAAAATATTTCTTATAAAATTACCATGAAGTTTTCTAATACCAGAAACTGAATCAAAAGGTAGAATACATACATCAACATGCATAGTTGCAGTAATTCCTATTATTTATGAAAAAATAAATTTTGATATTAAACTTGTACAAAACAATCAAATAGCATGTAGGTATGAACTAGTAAAATTTTTTGTACAAATTCAAGGTAGCGTATCAAATCATGAAACGTTTAAAAAATTATTCTGAGAAACTATTTATTCGATTGATTTCAAATTTTGCACAAAAATTAAGTGTAATACAAAGATGAACAGGTAAAATCTAAGTACGAATCCAATATTGTGGAATAAAATGTTTTAATGGATTTCAAATTTTGCACAGACATTAGAACCCTCTCTAATAACTTTTTTAAAAAGTAAGTAAAAAAAAACTACTTATTAAATTGATTTGAAATGTGACCCAGAACTCAAGTTTGACATAAAGATCGACTGGTAAAATATTACTACGAATACAATATAGTAAACAAAATAGTGGCCTTTATAGGTCCCCTCCACTCTGTTGAATTTTCGTATCCAGCGTAGCATATCGCATTTCATATATGACCGAATATTGATAAATAACGGTGGATATCACATTTATACAAATGATTTTCATGGTTTCTGTTAAGGCATATAAATTATTGGATATCAATTAGTAATAGTACTAGCCAAGTTGTATATTTAAATCTACAGGATCTTTTCTATTGAACAACTTAATTTAGTGAATAATATTTAAGTGATTTTAGTTTTCGCCGCAAACAAACTCTAAAGAAAATATCAATACATTTCCTTCACCCGAGACTTCCCTTATTATAAATTTTCCATTTTAGTAGGAATAGTGAAGTGTGGCCAAATCTAATTCCGTACATAGTCATCTAGTAAAATATACATACCGTCTCTTCATGCATTTTTATTGCACTCCAATTTGTTTCACCATTTTGGATTCATACCAATATTTTACTAGTTTCTACTTATGTCACACTTGATTTTTGATCATAATTTAAAATAAATTAAATAAGTAGTTTCGCCATTTTGCTAGCGGTAAAGCAAGCCAATGGCTCAACCTCACCTCTTTGCATCTGATGTAATTTAGTGACAGTTTCTGTTCAGCAACCAGGTAATTGCTCATTATAGTTGTACCTCATGTTATTATGGTCTGGGCTGATATTTGAAGCCAACGCATTATATTATCATTTGACTTTAATTTTCGTTGTCGGTATTTTAATTTAAATTTAATATTTAATTACGCATTAAATGAAAGCAGTCTTGTCACTTACATTCACTCCAATCCAAAGCCAAGATAATATAATATCTATATCTAACATTTTTTGGTCCTATGAGCCGGATCTACAGGTTTGTTTTTTAATTAATCTTATATTAATGTTAATATTTTGCGCCGAATACGTAACCAAAATCATTTTATTCACACTTGGTTTTTACAGGATTTCAGTGGGATAATGGTTTAATGTTATTTTAATTATTGACAAATAAATATCTTTTTTAGGTTTTTTCGCAAATATTTTTATCAAATATTTTTATTTTATATTTGACTATATGAAGCTAATTGGTAGTATTGACCGATAAAATTTAAAATATAGAATGTATATTTTTTTGCTTAACATGGGTAACAATTAATTGAATGATTGACAGTTTTGGAACAGCACTTACAGACACTCTATCACAAAATAATAAAGCTCTAGATAATTTGAACAGTATTATTATTATTATATTAGATGATGACTCGCAGCAGATTATTACATTTTAAGAAAAGTTAACTTCCAAAGCAAACGCCGTCTGAGGTGGGTAAAATCTCGTCCACTAACAACACGAATTCATCAAAAGGGCAAAACTCTGAACACCCTGGGATTACTAAAGGACCCTGTGGGCTTGTGGTAGTATAGTCAACATAGAACAACTGAAATATAAATAAAAAATTACATCTAAATTTTATATTTTTCTCCAAATAATTTGATGGTCTAAAATGCATAGAATTTATATTTTGGTATATAATAAATTTTGTTTAAATGCTACCGCTATATACAAAAGTTGAGATCTTGTAGGAAGGTTCTTGCCAATTTTTTTGTGGGTTATAGGTTTAAAACATAGCAAGTATTTATAGCCAGCAAGAAGAGAGCTAATTATCAAGACAACATGGGCGTTAATTCAATAATATATATATATATATATATATATATATATATATATATAAATATATAAATACATATATATATATATATATATATATATATATATATATATGATAGTAAGTTTTCATTCCACGTACACCAACGTCATAACAAGAAAATGATCCTTGTTTGGAACATGTTTTACATCACAGCAGACACAATGATCCATTTTAGTCAAACGACGTATATATATGTATATATATATATATATATATATATATATATATATATATATATATATATATATATATATATATATATATATATATATATATATATATATATATATATATATATATATATATATATATATATATATATATATATATATATATATATATATATATATATATATATATATATATATATATATATATATATATATATATATATATATATATATATATATATATATATATATATATATATATATATATATATATATATATATATATATATATATATATATATATATATATATATATATATATATATATATATATATATATATATATATATATATATATATATATATATATATATATATATATATATATATATATATATATATATATATATATATATATATATATATATATATATATATATATATATATATATATATATATATATATATATATATATATATATATATATATATATATATATATATATATATATATATATATATAAATTATAAACCGGGGAATACGATAGTGAGGTTGATGAAATATTTCATATAAATATGGAACATTGCCTTATATTATATAATATAAAAGGAAAATTTTCGATGTAGACGAAAATTACATTAAATTACAGGTTTTATACTTTAAATAGCAGCATCATATTAATTTTATAATATTGGGTAGCCATTCACATTCATGAGTTTGAATAAGTAATTATTTAAAAAAAGGCATATTTTCTAATTCAGGGAGAGTAGGTTGAGAAATTAAGATAAAAACAAAAAAGACGCTAAATTACCCGGCACTTCCCTCGAATCTGCCCTTTTATTAGGAATAGTGAAGTTTGAAATTACAAACTGACAAACACTTTTGCTGTTATTTCGCGAATAGCATTTTGTTCATTTATAATTTTAGTTCAGCAAATTCTTTTATTTAGAAAATAATGTTGGTTTGTAAACTACTCAGTCCCTAAAATGTATATGGTTGCTTTAAAAATGATCAAAGCCACGTTAATAACAACTTTTAAAATAAACTTTGTACACACTGTGTGTAAAGTAGGATTTTGGAAGTACAAAATGTGTAGAATACATCTAGAATACGTGAAAAAATCGCTCTTCACCGTTACGAGACTTGTGAATACTTAACTGCCACAGTCGTGTTAAAAAAGCAATATAAGCGTTCCACGATATTTTCACCATTCTGTCAGGGAGAAAAATTATGTATGCTACCAGTGTATAATTAGACATTTTATTATGCAATGATGTTACATAATATGCAAAGGACTCTGTAGTGGGTATTTGTTAAACGTGATTTTTGCAGTGAAACTGATTTAAATAGAACTAAAAAAAAAAAATTATTTTAGAACCTACTTAAAAAAAGCACTAAAATAAATATATTTTATTCCACGTTGAAAATTTGACTTTATGAAGTCGGCATCAAACTAATTCTTAATTGCTTACTTACGTATTTATATAGTGAATGTCTACATATATACCACATTAAAGAGACACGGTCTTTCTTATTTTAATACCGATTTCATAAAGTCCATTTTTCGATGTGGAATAAAATATCATTTTTTACTTTTTAGTGCTTTATTTTTGCAGTCGGTTATATTTTTTTATGAAAAAATTGCTGTTTTTTTTAGCTATCTCAACCTACTTTGAAATAAAGAAAATTACTGAGTTATTTTTGAACCAAACACTAACTTTCGATACTTCGGTAGAAATAATTTAATGCCGATAGTAACGAGAAGAAAAAGAATGGGTTTCCATTTAAAGAGAGAAGTTGGTATAGCTTATATATATATATATATATATATATATATATATATATATATATATATATATATATATATATATATATATATATATATATATATTTATATATGTATATATATATATATATATATATATATATATATATATATATATATATATATATATATATATATATATATATATATATATATATATATATATATATATATATATATATATATATATATATATATATATATATATATATATATATATATATATATATATATATATATATATATATATATATATATATATATATATATATATATATATATATATAAGGAAATTATTGTAGATAAACTGTAAACCGGGGAATATGATAGTGAGGTTGATGAAATATTCCATATAAATATGGAACATTGCCTTATATTATATAATATAAAAGGAAAATTTTCGATGTAGACGAAAATTACATTAAATTACAGGTTTTATACTTTAAATAGCAGCACCATATTAATTTTATAATATTGGGTATCCATTTACATTCATGAGTTTGAATAAGTAATTATTTAAAAAAAGGCATATTTTCTAATTCAGGGAGAGTAGGTTGAGAAATTAAGATAAAAACAAAAAAGACGTTAAATTACCCGGCACTTCCCTCGAATCTGCCCTTTTATTAGGAATAGTGAAGTTTGAAACTACAAACTGACAAACACTTTTGCTATGTTATTGATAAAAATTTTTTATCACTTTTTATCAAAACTAAGGGCATTAAATGCTCTGTTTTACTGTTATTTCGCGAATAGCATTTTGTTCATTTATTCAGTATTTTAGTTCAGCAAATTGTTTTATTTAGAAAATAATGTTGGTTTGTGAACTACTCAGTCCCTAAAATGTATATGGTTGCTTTAAAAATGATCAAAGCCACGTTAATAACAACTTTTAAAATAAACTTTGTACACACTGTGTGCAAAGTAGGATTTTGGAAGTACAAAATGTGTAGAATACATCTAGAATACGTGAAAAAATCGCTCTTCACCGTTACGAGACTTGTGAATACTTAACTGCCACAGTCGTGTTAAAAAAGCAATATAAGCGTTGGACGATATTTTCACCATTCTGTCAGGGAGAAAAATTATGTATGCTACCAGTGTATAATTAGACATTTTATTATACAATGATGTTACATAATATACAATGGACTCTGTAGTGGTTATTTGTTAAACGTGATTTTTGCAGTGAAACTGATTTAAATAGAACTAAAAAAAAAAAAATTATTTTAGAACCTACTTAAAAAAAGCACTAAAATAAATATATTTTATTCCACGTTGAAAATTTGACTTTATGAAGTCGGCATCAAACTAATTCTTAATTGCTTACTTACGTATTTATATAGTGAATGTCTACATATATACCACATTAAAGAGACACGGTCTTTCTTATTTTAAAACCGATTTCATAAAGTCCAATTTTCGATGTGGAATAAAATATCATTTTTTACTTTTTAGTGCTTTATTTTTGCAGTCGGTTATATTTTTTTATGAAAAAATTGCTGTTTTTTTTTAGCTACCTCAACCTACTGTGAAATAAAGAAAATTACTGAGTTATTTTTGAACCAAACACTAACTTTCGATACTTCGGTAGAAATAATTTAATGCCGATAGTAACGCGAAGAAAAAGAATGGGTTTCCATTTAAAGAGAGATGTTGGTATAGCTTCCTGTTAGATCAGAAATTAACATTAATATATCAATAGGTTCAAATTTTAGCTCTGTATATGGAATATTTCGTAGGCAATACTTGCCTACCCATCCAGTGCTTGTATTTTTTACCTTTATGCCATAAAGACCTTCGATCTCATGGACTTCAACTAGTACGCATGCACCATAAGGAGGAATGGCTTCAATTTTGAAAGCACCTAACGCGAGGAGAAGATCGGCAACATTGGTTTCATGTGCGGAATAGACGAATAGTTTTCTTGTGGCTGGCGATAAGGTACCGTCTATAAAATTCTGCGTGTCCGTCAGAATCTTCTTAAGCAGATAACCTAAACAGATATCATGTTTACAATAATTATCGTTTGATGATATATGTAATTTATGTGCCATAAAATATAATTTAGTTGGTTTTCAATGTTAGACAGACATTTAGAACTGCTGTTTACTAAGAATAGATAGTATGAAATTGGAATTACTTTCCAACTTTTAGAGTTTTATTGCACAAGGCATCTTCAAGTATTTTTGTTCAATGAGATTAGAAAAAATCAATGAGGTTGGATAGATTTGGTGGACTTGATTGAGACTTATCCTAAATTGACTTATTTTTTCAAGAAAAGTCTTCGATAAAAGTACCTTAGCATTCTCTTGGCTAAAACCAAATTACACTACTGGACAATAAGTTTGCCCAATGCCGTTTTGCAAGTTAAGTTTGAAGACTTTTCAAAACAAACGTGTATATCGAGATGGAGTTTTCAACATTACTTTTAGTGACAATATCATAAGAGGCAATGAACATATATAGTTAATTAAAATTTGTATAGTCAGTAAACAAAGACAAAGAAAACCAAATTTGACAAATTTTCAACACCACCAGTATGTAGTAATTTTGCCAAATTGTGATTTTATTATATGAAATTATTCCTTTAGAAAAATTAGCGGATAATGAGCAATATAGTATGCTAGTATTCCTTAATGTACCCCAATTAAAGTGTGTCTATATAACACGTGGAACCCATAAAAATGGGTAGCATCAAAATATCAGCTTGTTCAGTCGGTTAGATATAACTGAAGATGCCCCATACAATCGAAGGTGAAACGTTCCACTCTGCAACCTTTTCTCAAGAACTTCTTCTTTTTCTTCTTGAGGTGCCATATCCGTATTCGGGCATTGACGATGGCCAGACAGTGTCTTGCAATATATCTTATATCAAAATGTATATGAATTCTTCCCAAGAACTAAAGCTTCGTAATTAACCAAGGCCGTAGCAGCTCCCCTTTAATACGTATTAAACATGTGTAGAACATAATTGATATACGTGTGTATAAACGATCGATATACTTCCTAGTCTAGTTCACCATCTCAAAATAGCGTTAACTCTTGCTACTGCTAGTAAAAAGTTTCAAACCCGCATATAAACAATTTCAAAAGTTATTAGCACATGACGATTTAAAAAAACAGAGTTTAGGTTTGACAAATGACTTGAAAACTATCACTATTTAAGAAATTAAAAAAAAGATTCTTAAATAGAAGAAATTTGCAATAAAAAAGTTCCGATCCCGAGTACTCTAGCTCTTTTCTTAACAATTTCAATTTATTTCGGAAAATAGAGTTCCGCGCAGTGAGTGCTAAGCGGTTACAAAACCGACCATATTAAGTAAAAAAAAGTATTCTAATAAACTATTACTCTTAATTACTATTAAACCTTAATTTTAAAAAAATGGTATTATCAGAACCATAGGAAAAAAATCGGTAAATTTCTTGTACCCGAAACTTCCCTCTTATGATTCTTTTCTTTTACTAGGAATATCGAAGGGCGACCAAATTTAGTTTAGTAAATAGTCACAGTATATATGTGTTACATATACTGTATATATGTGTTATATATACCAGTTTCTTTCTACCTATGCCACACGTCATTTTTGGACATATTTTAAAATAAATTCAATAAGTAGTTTTTACACTCACACATACCGCCATTTTGTTACATCATGTACCAGTTTATTCTATTGTCACATTTAATTTTTCTTCAAAATTGAATAAGAATTTTTTACGTTGATTTTTTTTAAATTTTATTTATCTGCCCTTTTGTTTTGCCATCTTAAATACATGCGACTACTACCCGTTTATCTCCTAATGTTTGCACAATATCTGAAATTAATTCAATAAAAAGTTTTTCCAGACTGATTTTTTAAATGTTTTATTAGGCCGCCATTTTGTTGTGCTATCTTTGTTTCATATCAAAATGTTACCAGTTCATTTATACGTAACACTCGATTTTTGTGCAAAATTTGAGATAAATTGGATAATTAGTTTTTTTAGTAAAATTTTTTTAACGTTTCATTGGGCTTCTATTTTGTTCCGGTATATTGGATTTTTACTGAAATATTACCAGGTCATCCCCAAATAACATTTAACTTTTGACTAAAATTTCAAATCAAGCTGGTAAGTAGTTTTTAAACTGACAGACCGAGAGACAGGCCGACGGAATTGATAAAAAATATTTTTTGGCATCTAGGGACGCTAAAACGTGAAAATATGTAAAACCAGAGGGTGATATTTTCCATGAGGACAAACATTTTATTTGGCCCCCATTTTGTTCCGCCATCTTGATTTATTAACACAAATTTACTAGTTGATCTCTATACCACAATTAGTTGTGACACACAATTTGAAATCAATCCATTAAGTTTTCTCAGGCTAAATTTTTAAATACTTTATTAAGCCTTCTAAGTTTGTTATGCCATCTTGGATTCATACCAACATTTTACCAGTTGATTCCGACGTAATATTTGATATTTGTGCAAAATTTGAGATGAATTGGGTATGGAATGGAAGTATTTTTTAAATAACAATTTTTTAATTTTTTCTAGGCCGCCACTTTGTTTTGCCATATTGGATTTTTACCAAAATATTACCAGATCATGCCCATATGAACCTTAGTGTTTGACCAAAATTTGAAGTCAATCAGGTAAGTAGTTTTTAAGCTATGACGTGAACTGACAGACGGACAGACAGATATACCGACAGCCGGACCGACAAATTGATAAAACATATTTTTTGGCATCTAGGGATGCTAAAACATGAAGATATGTAAAACCTGAGAGGGTGATTTTTTCACGATTACATAAATTTTATTTGGCCGCCATTTTGTTCGGCCATTTTAAATCAGTACCAGAATTTTACTAGTTGATCTCTATACTAGTTAGTTATAGCACACAATTTGAAATCAATCGATTAGGTAGTTTTTCAGACTGAATTTTTAAATATTTTATTAAACCGCCATTTTCGATTTGTATCGAAATATTACCAGTTGATTCCAACATAATACCTGATGTCTGTGCAAAATTTGAGGTAAATTGGTTAAGTAATTTTTTAATAATAATTTTTTTAACATTTCAATAGGCCGCCATTTTATTTCGCCACATTTAATAGGCCTATAGTTTCATGTATTCAATCTCCTTTCTACAAGCTCTTAAAGTATTTGTCAAAATGTTTGTCAAATATCACAGGTAAAAACACTTATTACATAAAAGACTCATTTACATTTAAACATTTTCTAGGTACAGTAACAATACCACCAAATTCAAAGTTAATATCACTAGATGTAATTTCTTTGTATACTAATATACCAAATGAACTCATAGTTAGTGCTATAAAAGGCAAATAGAATATTTTAAAAAATTTTACAACTCTAACTCAGCTTGAATTCTTAGAAGCCTTACATCTTATAATGTTAAATAATTATTTTCAATACAAAAACCAATTTTATCAACAACTTGATGGATGTGCTATGGGCTCACCTATTTCCTCTACAATCGCACAAATATTTATGGAATACCTAGAAGAGGAAGTTCTTGAAAAATTGAATTTTAATATTACTTTTTTTAAGAAATATGTGGATGATTGTTTAGCATCAGTTCCAGAAAATAAAATAGAAGAACTACTTTCGCATTCAATAATTTCCATCCGAAACTTCAGTTCACTCTTGAAGTTGAATCAGAAAACAAAATAAATTTTCTCGACCTCACTATAATAAGACAAAAAGAAAATAATTTAAAAACTAAATGGTTTGCAAAAGAAACTTCGTCTGGACGATATCTTAATTTCAATTCCCACCATCCATACAAACAAAAAAGAAGTGTTGTGATTGATCTAGTTGACCGTGCCATATCTTTAACGTCACCAGAATACCGTCCTGAAGCCCTTAATAAAGTTAAAGAGATCTTGAATGCAAATCATTTCCCAGAAAAACTGATAAAAAAAAGTATCAAACAAAAGACGTACATATATTATAACAATCATAACGAAAACGTAAGACAAGATAATGCGCAAAAAAAATATATTGCAATGCCATACACATCTCAATTATCTGAAAAATTAAAACATATCTTAGGAAAATATAACATAATTGTGTGTCATAAAGCCCAGAACCTGATAGGCTCCCTATTTACAAAATTAAAAACTAAAATTCCCAAAAATAAAAAATCCAATCTCGTATATGAAATTCCTTGCTTAAACTGCCCTATGAAATATATTGATATGACAACCCAACTTTTAGAAAATAGAATAAAAGGGCATAAGTATACAAAGAATGCATCCACTGCATTACACAAACATGAAAAAAGCACAAAACACGAATTTAATTTTTCTGAAACCAAAATCATTGATGAAGATAACCTGTATCAGAAATTAATTATCAAAGAAATGATTCACATAAAAAAAGAAAAAAATGCAGTTAATGACAAACAAGACATAAAAAATTTAAGTCAAATATACCACAGTTTGATATTTTAGTATAGTTTCAACTTCGTCTAAGCCATTATTTTTAAAATGTAGTATATCATTGTGAATGTCTGATTCTACTCTACGGTTTAAATTAAAAAATAGCAAAAAATTATCTTTAAATTCCTCAAAAAAAACGTACTACGATAAGAACACTTTTTTACCTAAAACTGTGCCATGAGTTGCCTGGCAAACCACTAACTTGCTACCTATCATTCAAATATAAATAAATAATCAACATGTATTTTTCGAGGTATGTAACCTTATTTTATTAATTTTGTAATAATTATTGTCAATAGTATAAAATTTTAAATCAGTTTTATAAAAATTGTAAACGTCATTTTTTAATTAGACCACTAAATGTTTTTTAAATTAATTGTAGAAAGGTAAGGAAAGCCATATATACCAAAAAAAAAAAAAAATAAGGGAATGAGCAATTTTTGAGAAAGCCTACTATGATAGGCGAAACGTCAAGTTAATCCCATTGTTTGATTTTGCAAATAAACCTATACCCAAGGTCCAATTATATATATATATATATATATATATATATATATATATATATATATATATATATATATATATATATATATATATATATATATATATATATATATATATATATATATATATATATATATATATATATATATATATATATATATATATATATATATATATATATATATATATATATATATATAATACATAATTTATTAAAAAGTTTAAATTAATATTTAACAGTATATTGTTTTTATTAATTACAGCCGATTTTTGGGCATCTTATCCTCTTAGCGATCGAAGGGCGAAGCTCTATTTTCAGCATTAAATTGATAATACGTGTATTGTTTGATTGATTGTTGATAAAAGAGATAGAGAGAGTTTCGAGACTTTTTTATTGGAAATTTCTCGCTCTTTAAAAATATTTTTTTATGTTTTTTAAATTGGTTAGTTTTCGAGTTATTTGCAGCATACTTGAAACTTTTTCACATTTAGGCATCAATTTTAATGTAATGGGCCCTCACTCACACATTTTAGGAGCAGTGGCCAGAATTAACATCCATTTTGAGTTTGTGAACTAGTTCTTAATATTTTTCGAGAATGCTTTCAGACAAAAAACTTAATGAGAGATAATAATCTTACCCGCCATCATTTGTCTAAGAGTTGTGGTATTAGTCTCAAGATAGTACATATCTACTGCTAAGGATTGCAATGGTTCAGGATATATTTCGCTGGTCCAGCTTGGCAAGGGAAGTTTCAATTGTGTCTAAAAAACAGTAATGGCCATAAACTTGTTTAATGACTTTGTATCAAAAGTGGTCCTAATTTTTCTTTGTATGTATTAAAGTTCAAATAAATTGATATTCAGGTTAAAGACTAAATAATTCCTTTTAGTTTTATTAACATATAATTTTTAAAGTACTGTAGTGACCAAAGTATTAAAGTTAGTATATTTTATAGGAAATTGAAGATCGTGAAGAAGGAAAGCGTTTTGTCACATTAGCACACATACACACTAAGGGTTCAAGGGTACGAAACGGAAATATCCCGCTCAAGAACTTATTACTTTTGCACAAAAAAAGAATTCTTAAACCAAGTCGATAAATGCAACATAGCAAATTTAATTTGAAATAGATTCTTTAGTTGTAAAATAAGAAAATTTTAAATTAGAGCCAAACCTAATTATTAATAATAATAATTATTAAAAATGTCAAAAATAATAGTTACATGAATAACCACGGCAGTTAAGCTTTGAACCTTATCAAACGCACTGTTTAACACTAAGAATAAAATGTATTGGTTATATTTTGTATTGTTTTCAATAATGTTAGACATTATATAAAATTAAAATATCTCGAACATGGTTGGATTTATGTACTTAAACAAAATTACCTTTCCTGTGCAAAATTTATCAACCATTCAATAAATTGTCATAAAATGCCAATACCAAAAAATATATGAACAAACTGTTCTCAAGAACTATATAATTTTGCCCGTGTTGTACGCTATTGGTCGGCAAAACTGCCAAGAATGTTTCTTGCCCTTTTTTACTTTACCAAGTTTTATTTCAACCAAGTAATCCGGTTTGAATATAAAAAAAATCTTCAATACCTTGTGTAACTCCTGTTGGATCACCAACGTACAATATTTCAAAATGGTAAGTAGAAGAATTCAGCAAATTAAATATATCGTACGATAACTTTGAAATTACTAACTCGTTAGTATTCTTAGATAAAATTAGAAATTTTCACTTAAAAGAAGGCGAAATTTTAATATCTTTTGATGTAAGCTCATTGTTTCCTAGTGTACCCATACCACTAGCTTTAGAGTACCTAAAGGAACTACTTGAAATCAATAATTTGAAGAAAGAAATTATTGATGAATATTTGCTTCTGACAAAATTATGTATGAATCAAAATTTTTTTCAGTTCAACAATAAATATTATAAACAACTTGAGGGAACTGCGATGAGCATTTGCTTATCTCCGTTCCTTGCAAATTTGTTTATGGGTAGATTATAAACCCAATTCAAAAAAGAACTCAAGTATTTCCCAAGGGTGTGCAGTAGTAGACGATATACTTGCTATTTTTGATACTAAAACGGAAATTTTGTACATTAAACAATAAAAATCCTTCCATTAATTTTACGTATAAAAAGGAGATCAATGGCTAATTACCTTTTCCTGACACGTTATTTATTAGAAATAACGATAATTTAGAATTTGATATTTATAGGAAATTTACTAATATTGATAGGTATATAACATCAGACTCATTTCATTGCCGTCAACACAAAATGGCAGCATTTCATTTCTTAACTCACTTCACTCACTCGTTAGTCATTTTTCCATTAAGTAAAGAACCTTTTAACAATAAAATGAATCTGATTAAAAATATAGCTAAAAGTAATGAAAATAACGATAATTTTTTACATAAATTAGTAAATAGACATAAGCATAAGAAAATGTTAAAAGATGCCACTACTCTTCAATAAATTGTCATAAAATGCCAATACCAAAAAATATATGAACAAACTGTTCTCAAGAACTATATAATTTTGCCCGTGTTGTACGCTATTGGTCGGCAAAACTGCCAAGAATGTTTCTTGCCCTTTTTTACTTTACCAAGTTTTATTTCAACCAAGTAATCCGGTTTGAATATAAAAAAAATCTTCAATACCTTGTGTAACTCCTGTTGGATCACCAACGTACAATATTTCAAAATGGTAAGTAGAAGAATTCAGCAAATTAAATATATCGTACGATAACTTTGAAATTACTAACTCGTTAGTATTCTTAGATAAAATTAGAAATTTTCACTTAAAAGAAGGCGAAATTTTAATATCTTTTGATGTAAGCTCATTGTTTCCTAGTGCACCCATACCACTAGCTTTAGAGTACCTAAAGGAACTACTTGAAATCAATAATTTGAAGAAAGAAATTATTGATGAATATTTGCTTCTGACAAAATTATGTATGAATCAAAATTTTTTTCAGTTCAACAATAAATATTATAAACAACTTGAGGGAACTGCGATGAGCAATTGCTTATCTCCGTTCCTTGCAAATTTGTTTATGGGTAGATTATAAACCCAATTCAAAAAAGAACTCAAGTATTTCCCAAGGGTGTGCAGTAGTAGACGATATACTTGCTATTTTTGATACTAAAACGGAAATTTTGTACATTAAACAATAAAAATCCTTCCATTAATTTTACGTATAAAAAGGAGATCAATGGCTAATTACCTTTTCCTGACACGTTATTTATTAGAAATAACGATAATTTAGAATTTGATATTTATAGGAAATTTACTAATATTGATAGGTATATAACATCAGACTCATTTCATTGCCGTCAACACAAAATGGCAGCATTTCATTTCTTAACTCACTTCACTCACTCGTTAGTCATTTTTCCATTAAGTAAAGAACCTTTTAACAATAAAATGAATCTGATTAAAAATATAGCTAAAAGTAATGAATATAACGATAATTTTTTACATAAATTAGTAAATAGACATAAGCATAAGAAAATGTTAAAAGATGCCACTACTCTTCAAGCACCTAAGGCTTCCAATAAGTTTATAGTAATCCCATATGATCCCAGATATACGAGAGGTCTAGAAAAAGTATTTAAAAACGTAGGTTTTAGAGAAGCCTGCAAAACGGAGAACAGTTTGAAAAATGTCCTTGGGAATCCTAAAGACAAAGTCGACTTGAAGGAGAAGAGTGGCATCTATGAAATTAGCTGTAATGACTGCGATCTAAAGTATGTTGGGCAAACTAAACGCTCCATAAACACTCGTTTTAAAGAGCACATGACACATTTAAGATACGGAAGAACAGAAGAGCCAAGCGTTGCCCAACATGCTTTGGAAAACAATCACCAAATCGGAATAAATAATCTGAAGTTGATTAAAATGTATCTAATAATAAATTATCGGATGCATTTGAGAGTATAGAAATAGTTAAATTTGGTAAGAAAGCACTAAATAAAGACAGAGGACCTATTCCCTATAGCCCCCTCTATTGTTTACTGGACAACGGTGCAGTCGGGTTAGGATAAGTTACTTTAGTTTATATCTGCCGTCCGAAGCAAAAAGGCGGCAAGTGACAGAATCATATTTTCGAGAAAAAAGCCAAAAACTTTTGCGCATTGTCCCGCTTTACCAATAAAAATTTTATTTATTTTTTTTGATGGAGGATGTTATAGTAAAAATAACTTTATTTATTTATATATAAATTTAGCATATATTTAACATTTTTATGGAAAAAATGTCGGTTAATTCCTTTTTGCTTCATATTCTTATCATACTACGAATATAAGTGGAAATTAAAAGGCGGTAAGTAACATGCATGCCGCCTTTTTATTTAAAGTCTTTTGATATGCCGCTATATCCCGTTAATGTATCGTGGTTTTTTTTAACCAGTATTAAAATTGTATTCTACAAGTATATTTAGGTACAATTTTTTTTTTTTTATAAGGAAAAATCATATTTATTAATTCTATTTAGTTTTATAAAAAACAAATGTTAATTTTTATTTTATTAGTAATTTAAAGTATGCATGTCGACCCCTTAATTTTGCCCTAATATTATTATTGCAACTTATTAAATTATTGCTTTACTACAATATTATTTGTATTATATATAATAAAAAATATAGAAAAAAAATAAATAAAAATACGTTATATTTCATATTATTTATTAAAAATAAAGCTATACAAAACGTAAAGATTGGCTAATATTATTGCAACTTAATTAATACATTATTGCGTTATAAGAATAATATTTAAATCACTCTTAAAAACGAAAAATAAATAATTATATATTGCATTACAAAATCTTTTAAAAAACAGTTATCACCACAAAACTTAAAGCATTAAGTATTTGTATATTTATTTAAAAAATACAATAAATAATAATAAATAAATTAAAAAAATAAGGTAATGATAAAAAAATAATTTAATAAAATCTAATCAAAAGATTGATCCAGATCATTTAAGGGTCGTTCATTAAGATTCATCCAGAATAATTGGCGAGTTTCGTCCATTAAGGGACACAAATTTTTAATAAATGCCTGTTTTTTCTGAGGCGATATACCTCTTGCCTCCTTATATTGCTGCGGCAGAGGAATACCATTTTTAATTGAATTAACTTTTAAAAAATCTAGTTCATAGGCAGTTTCAACTTTAAAGTCTGTCCAATATTTTAAATTATATGAGCCTCTGATAGCAGTTACTTTTACCATATTATTTAAATAAGGTCTAGGCACAATTTTTTTAATTTTTGCTTGAGAACTAAGATCTTGCCAAAAGTAAAAATCGCTTGTACTAAGTTGATTAACAACAACATTTCCAGAATTGGCTGCCATCACAGATTTTGTAAAATCTTCAAAATCAGCGATTTTTTTGTGCTTCATAGATAGCTCCACCTGGTGGTGGAAGCTATCTGCACTCATAAATGTGTGACCCGGTTCAAAATACTTTATAGTAATTTCTTCGCATTTTACTTCTGGCGAGTTCACTATATATATGTACTAAAAATGAAAACAAACACCAGTTCTTGTTTTGTGACGAGCAGTTGTCAAGCCACAAAATTACGATCCTCGTATCTCTATTTGTTAAAAAAAACTATAAAATGAGCTGACTATTTCTTCTTTTTTTCTGCCGGCTACACCCTGGTGCCACAGTGCAGCAAGTGGCTTACGTTGAGATGTCGTTTGTCCAACCGGAACGAAACTTTCGTTAAAAGCTATAATTCTAGGTGTGAACAAGACAATTTTAAATTCTTCCATTCTAGGAAGCATAATAACTTTTTGAAGATCTGCTGAATAACATAGTTCATCATCATCTCTTGAGGAATTAGCATCAATCTTATACATTTCCCTGGAAATGTTATATTTATATTTGTGGCTTGTATATTGTTGGCATACTTGACATTCATCACAAATATTCTCCTCTGAGTGACCATGGTTTTGAAATTTAGCACATTCTTCATGACCTAACCTAGTAAAAGATATATTCATTTCTATAAGTACTCTTCTATAGAGATCGCTAGATAATTGATGGTCGGGATTTTTTCCTTAAAATCTTGGAACATGGCAATGACAGAAATGTCACTTGGTAAGTATAGACGGTTGGGTGCGTGTTCCCTCCGGTAATGGGAAATAGATGGCCTGAATGCTTGAATATGTTTTTTTATAATATTTCTATCAATTTTGCGAGTTGATGGGTGGCGTCCTGAAACAAATAAAAACGAAAATTTAATTTTTTAATAAATGATGCCTTTTTTTACCAAAATGTTTAGTACGAAAATTATAATAAACTTTAATTTGAAAGTATGAAAGTATCTATCACATTTTTGTTAGTTTTTAGCTGCAAATTAAATGTTTACCTCTTTTATCAACTTGGACCATCGTATATTCGCCACCAGTGTAGTTAACAGCAGCCGATAAAGTATTATGTAACATTTTATCATTTCCAGGCAAATATCCCAAAGTGCCAAGAAAAAATACTTTGCACACTTGGACCTTCATTCCATTTGTGTTTGGCAAAAAGTATTTGTATGTAACATTTCGAGAAGAGTCTTGCTTTTTTCTTCCAACTGCTACTTTCTCTGCATTATTTAAAACGAATACTCTTTGTGATTGCCAAGACAGAGACCAAAATTGTTCATTTATGGATCGCCTTTGGCATTCTTGAATCAAATCTACACATTTTCTTTTGCACTTACATGGGGCTTTTACTTCAAACTTTGTTTTCTTTTCTTCAATTTTTTTCTTTTTTCTTTCAGACAATGGAAGTTCATATGATTTTCTTTTTCTGTCTTTTCCTTTTTTTGTGACGTTTTCCAAAACTGATTCTTTTTCTGGCAGAACAACTTCATCTTTATTATTGAACGTTATGGATAATATATTGTTTTCACCAGGGTCTTCGATCACACCAGTATACGATGCGTATTTTCCTATTTGCGTTACATTTTCCATAACTAATTCTTTTTCTGGCCAAACAACTTCATCTTTATTATTTGACACTATAGATAAAATGCCGTTTATCTCTTTATCAATGTCCATGATACCACCTCATTGATTCGTCTTTTCCATTTTTTTGTGACATTTTCAACATCTAATTCTTTTTCTCGTAAAACAAAATTTTCTTCGTTATTTGAATTTTTGGATGAAATATTGTTTTCATCAGTGTCCAGGATAACACCACTAAACGACGCGTCTTACTTAGGTCCTTGGCATATTCGTCAAGGAAAACAAAATCAGTAATATTCTCAATGTCTACTTTTTCGTTTGTAGAAGTGCAGTTTTTTTCCATTGATGTGTTCAGTGAAAGGTTAAGGTCCACATTTTCTTTATTCTGATGTTCCAATTGACCATTTAGCTCTAAAAGAGGAAACATGTTTTTATTTCCATTAAGTTAGAGATTGGCGTATGTTACTAGAAAGCTTATAGAAAATTATGATAAAAAAACTAAAAAGGTTTTTTAAAATGGTCTACAAAGAAATCTTGAACATATGTGTTTGGTTTTTTTTGGCGGGGGGGCGGCTTTAATCAGGGTCTTCTATTATACTGAAGTAAGCAAGCCATGCTTTCGGGGAATGATGAGCGACGCCGCAATATTAATTTTGATATAACACAATATGGGTCGGAAATATCATTTTATTTTTACCCGATGCATATCACATCTACGCCACTGGTTGAAACTAACACCTCTTCTTTTTACATTTCTTAAAATGACTCTGTTAGGTACACACCTATAATAACATTTCGTAACAATACCTTCAGTTGTTAAAAAACTACGAAATAATATTTTTAATTTTTAAAATATTTTAACACCCTATATCTTGCGTAAGAGGCATTGCCGACTCATCATCGTGTGCTATATCAAAATTAATATTTCGTTGGGTTGGTTCATTCATAACAAAACCTATAACAGTTACATACCATTTATGGGTAGAGATCCCCTCTCCTCCTCTTTCCTTTTTTTTATAGCTTCTGAAACCATCCTTTTCGCTCGCGCCGACATTTTCTAACAAAACAATTGAATTTAGATTTAATAGGACATTATTATTATAATAAATATATTAAATATTATGTATTTTTGAAAAAGGGGGGATTTTTTTAATTTACGTTATTTTTAAAATTGGTGTAAACTTTTTCTCTAGAATTTCACGGTGCAATCAGATTTTGACACCGACGTTTCAGTTTCTATCAGCCGGTCCACTTTTTTAAATACGGACCTGGAATTTTTATTTAATTTTTTTAAAGACTATGACTGCCAAAATCTAATGATGTATCACTATTAAACGCCTTGTATAATTTTTTAAAAAATATTAAAATATGCAAAAAAAGCGTTTTCTGAAAAACTATAGGTATCTTGTTGTATTGCTTTTTTTTTTAAATAAAATATGTAATAATGATCCAATGAACATAATTCATTAGTGACGGATGAGCTATATGAAACACCTTGTACGTATACTAACGGACCGAGCGTGCAATGTTTTTTCAACAACCAAAATATTTCATGTAAATATGATATAAATAATAATTTAATTTAATTTTGTTTTAAATTTATTTCACCACATCATATTATTTTACTTTTTGCTATATGATAATAAACTTACCTGCATAGAAATATTATCACACAGTGTTAAAAAATCACTAAAATGAAATAAGAATACTAGCACAGCACTGAATTACTTTACTAGCAATCACGACATGCGTAAAGACTTCCATGCAAATGAAATATCCGTTAAAATCTTGACAAGATTTCCTGTCAATGCACATACCGTCTTTTTACTTCAATTTATATTACGTTGCATCTAATGCTTTCGTGGTTAGACAGACGCATGCGATGCTTGGCGCCTTTTAACTTAAAGTTGCATGACGTACGAAACCGTTATATTTAAAATATTAAGATACATAAAATGTTGCCGCCTTTTAGCTTCAATTTTCATGACGTGGTTGGTAATATTAAGTAGTAAAATGGAGGTATGAGCTTTTGCGGCTGTTTAACTTCAAAATGCGTGACGTATCTTTTCCAAGAGTTTAGTTAATAATGAAATAAGTTACAACTTGCCGCCTTTTTACTTAAAAACGTGCAGTTACCACCTTTTAACTTCTAAAATAAGGGATATTTGTTAAAAATATCTAAGAATAAAAGCTGTATTCACCAAAATGCCCCCTTTTAATTTAAACATTGCATAATACCGCCTTTTAATCTCAAAAATGGTGTTGTTTTGCACTTGCCGCTATTATAAAAAACAAATTTCTCGTACAAAAAAAATTTTTTACTAATGGGGTATTTTTTTTAGATAGAGGACACCTTAAATAGTCTAAAAATGCAAAAAACTGAATTTTGCCAAAAATGTCACTTGCCGCCTTTTTGCTTCGGACGGCAGATATCATCTGCTGATGATGCTAACTTGGTTAGCGAAACGCTCGTAGTAGTGTGGTTAGAACTCTTGTATTTTGAAATACTTTGTATCTTGAAACGCCAGTTTGGACCTACATCATAGGTCTACATAATATTTCCTTTATGCCAAGGAATCTCCTGTTAAACGATAGTCCATGATTTTTATAAATACCCTATTTATGCTATTCGGTAACAAGATAAACCTAAAAATTTTTTTCGATTATCCGAGTTATTGTATTCGCAATGTTCTACCAATAAAAATCTTTAAAATTGCACCTACCTGAGTCGTTATTCCAAAATATTTGTCAAAGGCACCCATGTAATCATCAACGTCAATCCCTGTGTTGGCACTCAAAATTCTCATAGTGTTGCCATATCTATCTTCCAGGTAGGAGAAAATTTCTGGCGAGTCTAAGACACTCTGAAGTTCCGATTCGAAACTAGGACACTCCCAAGGATGAAGCAGCTAGAAATAAAAACTCAATAATTAGAAATTACATTAACATACGTTATCAATGAGAATGAATGACCAAATACTAAACTGTCAATATGAAAATATATTACAAGACACAAAATTAAAGAACAGTTTATACTACAAAAAATATTCTAGATCAAATTATCACTAGTAGTAGCCCAAGAGGTTAAATTATTTTCAGAAATTTTTTCCAGCTCATGGATATTTTTAATAATTTTTTGAAAATATTCATGATTTCCGGATTTAAATTATGGTATTCGGTAAGAAAGTTTTACACCAAATTGCGTTTAAAATAATTTTAAAATGATATTTTTGTGATTTTTGACAATGACTAATTTTTTGTCCTGACGAGACACCAGCATAACAAAGAAAATTTGATTGACTTATTAATGCAGTTGCTATGGTAACTACGTAAAACCTTAACCTACAAAGTAATTCAGTTTATATATATATATATATATATATATATATATATATATATATATATATATTTTTTTTTTTTAAAAGGTGCAATGGCGAATTCAATCCCTTTTCTGACTTAGAATTTGAAAATGCGAGTGCTGCAAAAATGCTAAGTGTAGCCAGTTCCAAAAAGATCCATCAGAAAAAATAAGTTCATCCGCTTTATCGACAGCAGAATTATATATATTGAGCTTTGGGATGAAAGCACACCAGAGGGTCTGCAAAGAAAGTTTTTTCATATTGATGCTCTTGAGTTGGCTTGGAGAGCAAATAATGGATCATCAAGGAAAACCAAGTGGGCGCATTAAATATAATCCAGTTTTTTCTAAAACTGCTCAAGAGGGTTCAGAAAAATTGGCAAACAGTCAGTGGTTAAAACCAAACGTAACCAATGAAGAAATATGTCCAGTAAGATTTTTTAAAAAGTTAGCAAGCAAATGAGGCAATTTCATAAAGACCGATTGTTTATTTTTAACGCCCAATCCAAATTGGTAATAAGTCCATTCCAGGGGTTGGTACAAGAACGGTTAGGCAAAATACGGTCTCGTCCTGGATTAAATCGGCGGCATTAACAATTGGAAATGATGTCATAAAAGTCAAAATAACAAATCACTCTGCAAGGGCCATCAATCAACCTGCTATAATATACAATAATTGTGTTTTTCGCATAAGCAATAATTACTATAGTCAAAATGATCAAATTATTAATCAAAATATATTTATCTACTTTCAGAAATAAAAATACACTAAAAGCTGGTTCTTTTATTAATTTTTGAACTTAAAAAAAAACAATTTTTCTGTTATAGTACCGATACGAATTCTACTAATTGTAAGTACATGTAAAAGTAATTTTAAGTCTTGGCAAAGTACATTTTTCATAACTTTGGGTTTCAACATTTGGTAGAAAGTTTATTTCTAATTTTTGTAAAGTGCTGCTAACTGTATTTTGAAGTAATAGTAAGATAAAGTTGAGAGCTATAATTTTTTTTAATATCCATTTTAGTACAGAAATACTGTTGCAATATTTAGCATAGCTTATTATGTCATTATATTATGTAAAATTAGTTTTATTACAATTGGTAGAAAATTATAATTTTATAGGTTTTTCGTACAAACAGATTTAGTTTACTCCGTAGTTTCGGTTTACTTCCAGTAGCAAAAACGTTGATTTCTAATTATTGTGATACACGAAAATACCATTTTAAGACTTACTATAATATATTCTTTAATTTTTCATAAACTTAAAATTAATACAAGTGGTAGAAAATTGCCTTTTTTCGTTTTTTTTTTCAATTTTAAGGTAAGCTAAGTAAGGTACCTAACGTACACTTAATATGCCGCGGCGGTGACAGTGAACAGATTTCAGAGCTATACTTTTTTTTTAAATAATTGTAGTGGCCCAAGAATACTCTTTTATTATTTAACAAAACTCACTAAAATTCATATTGTGTATGATTTGTTTTACTGCAAATGGTAGAAAATTGTAATTTTATTGGTTTTTCATGTATATGACAGATTTAGTTTGCTCCTCAGTTTCGGTTAGCTTTCGGTAGGGATAACATTGATTTCTACTTATTGTACTTACACGGAAATATCATTTTAACACTTATGATAGTTAATACTTTAATTTTAAATAAAGTGGTAGAAAATTGCTTTTTTAGTTTTTATTTTCTTTTTCTATGTGTAGTCTTCAAATACGGAGTGCATATACAGCGACAGAGAACAGGTGATAGGGGGCTATGCTCATCCTATTTTGACACAAGATAACGTCAGTAAAAATTATATATTCATTCTTCGAAGAGAAAAAATTCGTGTTTTGTAGCAAACAGAATATTTTACACTCGAAAACCAATTTTTTTTTAAACAAATCGTTTTAAAAATCATGTTTTATGTAAATTATTTGAAAAATTATCCGACGCAACGACTAATCATCGTACTAAGTCATATTTGACCAAACTGATAGAAGATTGTGGTTGCCATTTAAAGAAGGAAATAGATTATGCAAAATTGAAACTATTAAATGGAAAAACGATAAATAAAATGTCTAAATATTACATAAGTATATTTTGTATATATAGATATTTAATTGAAAAGAAAGGAGGTGGCAGAAGAAATAAAAAACACCTTAATTATGTAAGTGAGAGGTGCAGTCAAAATTTTAGTTTATACAAAAATTAAATCCATTTTTGCGAAATGTAAACTCGTTTAAATAAAGAAATTATCAAAGAAATATTCTGTCATTATGTCATAAAATGTCACTATAATTCGCTGTTGGTTACCTACCATAGAGAGAAAATTTTTCGATAAAATACATGCGTTGCTATGGTGACCTGTCAAAAAAAACCTATTTTAAATGACTATTCCACTCTATTGTTTTACAATGGCAAAATGACATAGCAACGGCCTGTTTATCGGGTTAAACTAAAAAATTGATCTTGTCAATTTGACAAGTGTCACCTAGGTCAAATATTCTTGGTTACCAATTTAATTACCCTATTTATTACAATACGAACACATAAAAAGACGCGCTTTTGACAGTGTGCAAATCAAGCATTTCAATTCTTCAAAATGAGTTCGCACGCAGGTTCATCCAGATTCGGAAAAGAATCGTTAAAAATATAGAAAATATAGTTGCTAACAATATACCGATCAATACCGTTAAAACTAAACAATCCGTCTGGGAACAGTTTTCCCAGTTTTGTTCGGAGAAGCATTACAAATTAAAATACGACATAACTGCCAGAACAGGATTACTTCTTCAATATGAGAAAATAAAACGATGACGATTACAAATAATCAAGTATAAAATCGATATGGAACACTACCGCTCAAGTTATTGAAGAAAACTATTTAATGAGTTTGGAATTAAAATTGATCCTTTTACGGATATTCCCTTTAAAGCAGCAAGGTTGGCCCGAGACACTAAGCGAAAACTACTTCCCAAGAAAAAAGGAAAGTAAGCTCAATGGCTTTCACTAAAAAAAATTTCCATCTATGTTCATTCGAACTTGCTTGGAGAGGGAATGAAGCGGCAAACTGTAAAGTGTTTTACTTCAAGAAAAAATTGTATATAAAAGAAGATTTTACTGGGCGAATCGAACAAACCATGATTTTTTCTAAAACAACACAAAGAAGAGCAAAAGCCAGTAAGTGGTTGATAAAAAATAACGTCAATGAAAATGTATGTCCTGGAAGATTGTTTCTTAAAGTAATAGATAAAACTATAACCACAGACAAACTATTTTTAACGGTTCACCCGAATTGCAAAAAGGCCATTGGTACAAAAATATGCCTTTGGGCGTAAACACCTTGCAAAGTGGACAAAACTCTCTGCACAAAGAGTTGGTCTGGAAACCAAAAAGTTTAAGGTAACCAATCAATCACATCGATCTGCCGCAATATCTGCACTTGCAAAAAAGTATTGCTGAACATCAAATAATAAAAATGACATTTTGCAACAATGTCATTCGCGAAATTACCAAGCAACAAACTTTCATAAACAATCGGAAAATTTTGCCGACAAAATTTTCTCTCTTGTGGTATTATATGATTTAAAAGTACTTTATTTGGAAAATTCATTTTTAAATCACAAAAATAATTATTCGTGAATCAGTTAGTTTAGTATTCCGTAAAATAAGCTTTTATTTAGAAATTGGGCAAAAAAAATTAAAACATACAGGTTGTTTCTTAGCTGCACGTCGATAATTCAAAATTAAATCTTCCGATTAATTTTAAGTATATAAAATATTATATATAAGTATATAATTTTGTATAAACATATGTTCATTTTTTTACGATAGAAGAGAGCAAAGTTTAATTTTGTTTTATTTTTCTTTTAGTTTAGGATACATATTTTTTTTTCATACCTGTGACTCTTCTGCTCCCGAAGTATTTTTCAAAATGGAATTTATGCTTATTAATGAAGAAATCGGACAGCTTAATTATTTTTAAAAAAAATACCCTTGGAATATTTTTAATATCTTATACGGTTTACAAGTAATTTGGCGAAATATTTAATCGTATTCAACCTACCGTTTTATATACTATAATTTTTAATCTAAATCAAGTTGGATAATATGTGTGCAAATAACAGATTATTTTTAAAATATTAGACAAAAGTTGTTTGGAATAAATTTGTCAAAAAATGTATTATTTTCATTAGAATAGAACATATAGCATAAAAATATGTTCTTGGTAGAATAACTGCTTCTACTTTTAAAGGCGCCTTTTCTAGCTAGTATTTCACTGAAGTAGTACTAAGTACAAAAGACACAAAATACATAAGAAAACAAAGGCCGTTATGTAATTCGCACAGAGGTCAGCAGGTAATATATAATATTTATCAATAAAAAATACCAGTAAAATCAAATATTCAATTGTAAAATTGATAAGAAATAATACAAAAATAAAAAAGAAATATTTACTTACCGAATCTTGGTTGGTGGGAACATAGTTATAGGGTATCGGCTGCCAAGGCAATAACCGATTCCAGATATTTTCTTTTTTTGGAGGCCACAGTCCAGCAAGTACCAATTCCGCCGACATTTTAGTCCTGTTGACGTCACTAGATCTCACGTCTTGGAAATTAATATTCCAGATGTTTCCTAAGAAGGAATTATACCTGGTTCTCAAGATTCTACCAAGGTTGTACTCGGTCATTTTACCTTCCTGAATCATTAAAAAAAAAACATGAAAGAAGCATGTATAGAAGAAAGTATTGATCCTTAGTTTAATTTAGAAAACATATAGATTTGCCGCACTGTACTGTTTAATTATTATATATAACATCATTGGAAAGATAGAATTTTTATATATTAATTTTATTTTATACTTCATACAATGTGGATCAAATCAGTGATACATGTATTGGGATATCGGAGACGGTAGATAAAAAGACGTTAAAATGGACGAGGTTTTATGCAAATCTTTAGCTGTTTAACAAGAAGTTTTAGTTGCATGTGTTTTTGAGGTAATCTCAGGGAATGAAAAGTTATTTTCAAAATTTTTCCCGAATAAAGAGTTATTTTTTTAAATATGCTATTAAGAAGAAAAATATTAATACTTCTAAAGCTTCTTCTATTAATTAATAATTTTAATTTTATCAAAATATACCGACTTTCTGCTAAAATGCATTCAGTTTAATTTAACAAATTTTCATGCAAGTTATAATGATATTACTGGCATTAAACGTTATAAGTTTTAGAATGTAAGTTATTGCTTTAGGTAAGCTTCGATCGTACCCTACAAGAAACTCACAAGACCAAAATTTTGTGGGCCGTTAAATAAGATCTAGTTTATGTAGCTCTAAACAGGCTTTGCTCTTCGTTCCACAGTTCCCTAAATATGAACAGTCCCATTAGGGAACAGGAATAATGTTAGTATTTTTTTATTTACAGAGAATTTGAAAAAGATTATTATACCATAACTGTAGATAAGATTCCAAATAGAAGAAAAAAGTACACTAATATATAGAAGGATTTCCAAAATTATTAAGCAAATAGAAAAACAATTTTATGCGATAAACACATATTAGTAAGATAGTCAAAATCTGTTTAATCGAAAAATGGAAATAGAGAACAATTCTGATAATCCCTAGTTATGTTACTCTATTATTTTCATATGGTGTATTTTAGTAAACAAATGCAGCTAAAGCAAAATAAATCTAGAGAACAAAATTGGGTTTTTAATTTGCATGTCCTCATTTCTCGTTTTTTAGGCTTCTTCCTTATTTGATTTAAAATTCAGCCACTGAAATGGAAACCATACCAAAAATTCGGGATTAATTTAAAACAAATTTTAACCGATTCGTGGAATTTAACCCAATTTTTACGACATGCACGTAGTCAATCACTACATAGATACTTGTTAATGTTAATTAGGTCGTACATTTATTTTACATCGAAGTCGTATTTAATATCTAAAAGGCTATTCCAGTTTTAGGATATTATAAATTATCTCACAGAGATAAATGTGAACATGCTCCTAGCTGTTCTACAAACTTGTCCCAGCTATGAGTTTACAATTTAAATTCAGAATTATAAACTATGATTAGTATCGCAAACCGAATACGGAATACTCAGGGACGATTTACAGCCACAGAAATTTGCAAATATCCCGATATAAACTTATATCGTATATGATGTTACTTGAATATCTTGTGGAGAGTTTAACTGATTGTATTGTACATTCCAGATTCTAGACTAGTGAAATAACGGTTCTTAATACTTGAACTTTTTTTAATAATGCTTCAAATCGCCATTTTGTGCATTTGGGAAACGGATAAATGTTTACTATTATAAAGAAATCATACCTTGTCTGCTATTTTGCACTAAGTTTATTTCGTTGTGCTATCTACATTCATTCTAGGTTTAAAATAAAAATACTTCTACCTGAAGACACATTAAGTAACTGCTGGCTATAAAATTATTGCCTATGGGAGGTGAACTAATGAAATATAGAACATAGTTAAAGTAACATTAAAGCTAAAATTCTAGACTACTTATACGACAAAATTAACTTCCGGTCTAGAGGAAGTTACACCTACATTTTGGCTTTGAATATGAACCTTATCTTCTTTCTTTTTAGACTATTCTATTAAATAGGTACCTGTTTCAAAATTATATTACAGATTAGAATTTGGTTAAAAAACAGCTAAAAATATGTTTTTAGCAGAAAGCTATGGTAGCAAAATGAAATTATAGTAAAAGTACAAAAAGTCGAATAAGGAAAGTATTGTGTGTTTTATTTGTTAGATTCATAACAAACTTTCAAAAATAAAATTGTAAAAAAATACATCTTTAAAAAGCTTGATTGAAAACATCTAACATTTTGTTTGCTTCAAAGAGTGAGTTTATGTATTTGTGGAAAAATTTCCCTTGAATGAATAAATGATTATCAATTTCTTCACCCAAGGTAAATGTTTCCACAAATACATTTAACGAAATAAAAGCACAGTAAAACAATTCTCGTAGAAAGCTATGTAAGCACAGCACAAGAAAAAATTTTTAATAATGACATGAGACTATAGTTAAATTAAGTAATGCGCCAACCGATCACGCGTAATTTGCCGTTTTGTTTTACCTGACCCAGCCTACTTCGGAACATTTTAACGTTCGACGGCTCGCACGTTGGAGCCAATTCCAAGGAAATCACATTATAAATAATATTATTTTCTATTATAACAGTTATTTCTGCGAGTATACAGAGTAACAGAATAAGCTATTTTTAAAAGATTAACAAACAAAGCAGATTACTATACGATAATACACAATGCTGTGCGCCACACACACGTATGTTAGGAAAACAACACATGTGAAGACAAAACATTTGTTTTCGCGTCTACTTTGTCCGGTTGCCCAACGCCTAAGAAAACGTTGTTTTTAAAAGGTTCGTATAAATAAAATCTATTTTTTAAGTAGCTATTGTTATCAAGCAATTTATGTTTCAATGTTCGCTTTTTATCTTCATTTTGTTACCACGACCTGCTAAAAAATTTTTAAAAAATATTTTTTTAGCTACCTTTTAACCAAATACTAAGTTGGGTTACGTGAATGAAACTTAAGTTTAATACTCAAAATCATAAAAGAATAGTTTGTTTGTTAAAATAAGACAGTGCCACCAATATATCTTATGGGTATTTGGTAAAACTCATGGATCCTATGGCTAGTTTCAGAGACACAAGGTGTTTAAAAACAAGTTGACACCAAATTACTTTTTTCAACATATTCGACGTACACTACTTACCAAAATAAAAAAAATTTCATATGAACATAGGTTTGCAAATGTTTTGCTCTCGAATTCAGTTTTGTTACATTGTAAACGTTATTTGACCTATAACTAGAAAATGAAGCGTTTTGTTCATATAAAACTTTTTTTTCCTATTTTGGAAAATACTATAAGTGAATGATGTTGAAAAAAGTAATTTGGTATCATTTTATTTTTTTCATGAAATTTAGATGAGATTTGGGTAAAATTTAACACCCTGTATCTCGAAAATTACTCATGAAGACTTTTAATAAGGAGGTCGAGATATAATATTTCATACCAAGATTTTATGAAATTTTATCAAAAGTCCATAAGATAAGTAGGTCCTTTGGTATTATCTTTGGTTAGAGAGAAGCTTAATTTTGATATGCAATAATGTACTGCCCAGTAAGTATAAATGACTGTAACTTAACAAGATATTTTTCCTGAAAAATATAAAATTGAACTATTGTTTTTTGTATGTATCTTTTATTTATTAACTTAAGATAATGATAATACAAAACAAAAAGGATTTAGTTTATTGTAATTATATATAAATATGAAATGCCTCTAATTTACCTAAAAATTTGGGATTTTTTCTAGCAGTGTTCGTTACTCACGTTTGTAAGTTGTCCATACCCTTCTGGATAATAAGTTTCACTATAAAAAGTGTTTGATGGCCAAAGCTCTGCTTCATCAGGATTACGGTTACCATGCCTGAAAAGCTAAAAGGAAAAAGATTTTAGCTCAAATTTTTTAACCCACCGGGTTTTTTGAATCGGTTAAAAAGGGGGTTCCCAATTCTACACTACGTATTTTTAAGTATGTAGAGCGAATACTCTGTAATGATTTGACCGATTTAAATGAGTTTTTCAAAAATTATTCAGTAATGATGCAGTAAGCATAATAAATAATAATAATAGAATATTTTCTGCAAAAGCGTTTTCAAGTTTACTTTGAAATGCTTTAACATTCTGCCTTCAAACTTAATATTTGAAGTTTAATTCAAACTTTCTTACCAGTGCCGTCGCTAAGTTTTCTAGTAAAAACGCGTGGGTGTTAAATGACAATGTGTACCTTAAGTGCAACGGGATAGGTCACAGGGTGTCCAGAGAAAGGGAATTTTGATAGTTTATTATTATTTACATATTTTTTTTTGTGATGTAGGGCTACTAATTAATTTAACTAAATGATTTTTTTTCTGTTTACTTGGCTTGTCTATAATATTCTGAATTTCTCTGTTAGAAAGTTAATTCTTATGCGATAATATTAAATTTGTTGCCTTAGTTTTGATTTAAAATTATTTTAGGCTAGTGTGGACGCCGTACTTTTGCGCTTATCGTTTTTTTTTGTTAACTTACGTGCAACCAACGGAAGGTTTATATTTGTTTTATTTTTGAAGGTTTATATTTTATTCATGTTTAAATCACGCTCAGGATATCAATGCGTTTTTTTCTATTTGTATAAATAATAAACAATTGGTTTAACATTTGTTTCATATACTATTTATATAAATTGAATGTTAATTTATGTAAAAACTAACTTTATTTTGCTCTGATTACGGTAAACTTGATTGAGTCGGCCTATTTCTTTCACTTTTATATCAAAGGTAGGTGTATGCATTACTTATATTACTCTGTACGTATTTTTGTATCGGTTATGGTTATTTTATGGTTTATTTAAAAGAAAAAAAAATCTGTTTTCTTTTTTTGCCGTAACAGGCAGTTGCCAAAATTCTTAAAGATAATATCTTGTAACAATCTTTTTTTAAATGTTATGTAAGAATTTATATTTGCGGAGTATTATAATCTTTGTACTATTAGTTTTAATCTAACCTATAAATAACACTTATTTTTTTAATTTAACTAGTTGGCTTACTGTTTTAGCCTTTGCGTATTATAACCCTATGTTTATGTGAATTTAATTGTTTTGTTGCGTTGTTTTTTTAAGTATTATTTGATATATTGTATTAGTAATTATTTTTTAACATACATAAATAATAAACTTAAACAAATTTATCTGCAATGAATAGAAATATTGTGAGGATTGGGCATAGAAATATTAGATCGATTTTTACTTCACGAGTTTCGCTTGTTATTGCATCAACATGGTTTTGACTTGGCTGTCTGATGATGTGGATTCACAGCGTTTTTCTGTCCTGGGTTATCAATTCTTTAGAAGGGATCGAGTAGGAAGGGGGAGCGGGTGTTGCTGCCTATGTAAAGTCATTATACAATATAGAATTAATTAACTTTGATTTTGAGACAAATGATATGCTCGAATGTATGTTTTTGAAAGTAAAATTAAAAAATAAATGGTTTGCATTTGGAGTATTTTATAGGCCACTTAATATTAATTTTAGTTAGTACAAGTACGTTATTAGATCAGATTATTGTTTCAGATATATCGCTAATTGTTAACTCTGATATTGTGCAGTCCAATAATATATCTGACCATGAACTTGTCTATTGTGTGCTTAATATTCAAAACGAACGAGTTGAACCCAAACTTGTGCACCACCGCTCAATTTAAAAACTTTAATTTGCACTACTGTTTGCGTGACCTTCAGGAATTCCCTTGGGACAACATATTATAAGAAAATAACATCGATAACAAAATCATGTTTTTTAATAAACCTCATTTGTCGCTATTTGACATACATGCCCCCATGAGGGAATCAAAGGTTTCCAAACCCAAGGCTCCCTGGTTAACACAAAATCTTCGTGTCCTCATGAAGTTACGTGATCAAGCTTTACAAAACTTTAAACAATCGAGATTGAATGATGATTGGGTCAATTATAAGGGATTGAGAAATTTTATACTTTTCATGCTTAGAAGAGAAAAAAAAAACAACACCTTAACCAAATTTTTCATCAAAAAAAAATCTGTGGGCATCCATAAGAGATTTAAACATTGTATCACAAAAAAATAACTTAAAAATTCCTTGTCCCCTGTCGGATCCAGAGTATATTGGTACCTTCTTTGCTCAATTCGTCCCACAAACCTCCGATTGCACAGAAAAAAATAATTTTTATAAGAATTATACTTTTGGGGAAAACTTAATTTTTTTTTTCTATTAGCCGAGATTTCTGAGGGACACCATGTTTTATCTCCTATAAAAACGAATGCTGCTGGAGTAGACCATATATCACAATCAATGCTAAAATATTGCAGTCCTTTTCTGGATAAATATATAACCCACTTAGTTAACTGCTGTATAGAGTCTAAGTATTTTCCATACGAGTGGAAGATTGCTATAGGTAAGCCTTTACCTAAGGTGTCTAATGCGTCAAGTTTCAATGATCTTCGAATTATAAGCATTTTGCCCATTTGTCGAACATTTTGGAAAAGATTATGTCTAATTAGTTATATTCCTATGCTACAAGTAATGATATAATTCCAGCAAATCAATGTGGATTTCGTAAAAAAATTCAGTACCTCAGTTGCATTGGCAAATGTGACTGATGACATTATTTGTGCTTATGGTAGAGGCAAAAGTGGTGCTTTAATACTCCTGGATTTTTCCAAGGCCTTCAACACCATCAATCACGAACTCCTATGTGAAAAATTAAGGTATTATGGTTTCGATGACTACTCTTGCAGCTTAGTTAAATCATATTTTTCTAATCGTTCCCAGAAAATTTTTTCGAATCAGCGGTAATCTGAAAAAATTATAATTAAATCAGATGTACCTCAAGGTTCCCTATTGGGGCCCCTTCTTTTTATTATTTATACGGCCGATATTCTGAAGTTTTTAAAATATTGTAGCGCGTCAGCCTACGCTGATGATACCCAGCTTTTCTACCATTTTGAACCTAACCATTATCGTGAAGCTCTCCAAGTAATTAACAATGAATTGTCTGCCTTTGAGAAGAATTGTAAAGCACATAATCTAAATTTGAATCCTTCTAAATCAGCTTTAATAATATTTGCAAATAAAAACAATAAATTATTTTTGGAGAACAATCTCAACACTATTATTGGAACTACTAAGATCCCTGTTGTTAGATCTGCAAAAAACCTAGGAATTATTATTGATTCAGACCTAAGGTTCAAGGAACAAGTTAAAAAATTAATTCAAAAGTTCGATATTAGTTTAAAAATTCTATATAACAGTAAACATTTTCTTAATTATCATTAAAAAAAACCTATGCGAATCTCTCATTTTGTCTCATTTTAATCACTGTGATTTTATTTATGGTAATTGTCTTGATGCTCTGGATAAATATAGAATTCAAAGGGTTCAGAATAGTCGTGTGCGTTTCATTTTTGATCTCAAAAGAAGCGATCACATTTCGCCAGCGTACCGGGAGATTAATTGGCTCAAAATGGACGCAGATCTTTGCACCTCGGCACCTTTATACGTGAGGCCTTTCGGTCACCAGATTCTCCAAAATCCATCAATAATCGGCTAGTTCCGCGGCGAAACGCTCATAATAGGGATTTGCGTGCCATGGATGTGCTTACGATGCCCCATCATCGGACTGCTATGTTTCGGAGATCCTTTACATATATGTATGTAAGTATACTGTCAAGCTTTACAATTCTCTGCCAACTGAGTTACTTCACTCTCGTATTAATCAGTTTAAAGTTAAGTAAAAAAAATTGTTGCTCAGTGTGGTAATTTGTTTTAATTCAATTTTTGATGGTTTCAGCGCCCAGTTTTTTTTGGTGTGTTTTCTTCTCTTCATAGTTTAATTTTTAATTTGCTATTTGTCCAATTTCTACATAATAATTTTGTGTAAAATAAACATTTAAACTCTTGCATTGCGGCTTAGATTTTTTGCGAAAATAACATTAATTTTTGTATTTAATTTTTTTCCTGTCCTGTCAATAGGGTTTAGTTGAGTAGCTATGTGGCTAGATTGCACACTTTTTGGCTGGTAAATTTTACTCTTACTGTAATATTTATTTTCAATAATAAAAGGCACTATTAATTTATTTATATATTTATTTATTTTATAATTAATCAAAGAAGTAATTTGAGAGTACCCTAAGAATTATCCCCGGATATAAAGGGAATCTATGTTCTTGTAAGTATATTTACATTTTTTTTTACATTTTAATGGATATTTAAAACATTATATAAATGTATCCATGGTGGGAAAGGATGAGGAAACAAACAGAAAGGCACTCTAAAAATATCGAATTTCATACGATTTTCGCAATGTTTAGGGATGCGACGTTCAACTTTGCTAATAAATTTAATTTTTGACGATTTGTTTTGCTGATTTTCTATGATTAGGTATATATAAAATTATATATAATATCCCCTGGTTTTATTTATTCCGATTGCTTATTACAACAGTTTTTAAAAAAGTGTTTGGGATAGAGCAACTATAGCAACTATAATGAAAAAATAAAATGCCGTAATGGTGTCATTTTGAATATTTTCTAAGAATAACCTCTTCGTAACAAACCATCTGCAAGAGTACCCATAGACCGAACGGACCGATTTCTACTATAGCCAATAAGTTCTCTAAAAATGTCCCGCGTAATCGCCAGCGATACCTCGGAGAGCAATTTAAACACGACACGGTCTAAAAAACCCAAAAACTATGATTTCATATTTGACTTCGACCGTGAAAGCTCGTTAAGCTACATTTTATTGTAGGCTAGCTTAAAATAATATACAAAGTGATAATTGTTTTGACTTTATAATGTATTGATAATTGAAAATAATTTTTTATGCTTTCAAGGATTAATAAGAAAAACTGTATTCTCTAAATACAGTTTCTTTTCTTTAAAGAATACAGGCAATATTTTCTTTAAAACAACAAAAAGAATATTTAAAATTCTTGTAATTTCGTTCTGGTAATCGATAACTTTAATTTGCAACTTTATATATATATAAATATATATATATATATATATATATATATATATATATATATATATATATATATATATATAGATCCCATATACTGTGGTATAAGATACTGCGGTTGTTTTTTGTGAACTAAAGAAATATTTATATAGAAAAATCTCTGTTTTCAGATTGTAATAGTAATGCTACAAAGTTCAGCAGCAGGCTATGGCTTGTCAACTTCGGCAATTATTGCTACTTATTCAAGTGTGAAGTCATTTAATTAACAAGTTGCTTGTTTTAGCACATGAAATGGCTGATCATGATCAGGTACTCAGGGAAGGATCTAGAATGATGTCGATAGAGAGGTACGTATAACATAAAGTAAGACCCTTTTTTTGGTCGTCAAATCGTAAGATGTAAAAACATATGAAACAAAAAAGGAGGACTTGGTAATACATAGTAATGTAACCACTGGATATGCTCAGGGTTGAAGCGTTGCCTCTTTCGCTCCCCTCTAAATCCGTCACTGCAGAGACTGGTAAAAATCGGGAGAATAGTGTCGGCCGGCACAAAAGCGTTAGTGCCAGATGTGTTACTTCTTTGGAAAACAAGTAATGTTATTTTGCGAGGAGTGGTTGACAATACCAGAGAGACTATTAAATATACCGGGTGACAATGAAACTACTACCCAGGGTGCCATTTGAAAACGGCTAGAGATAAAATTATGGAATTTGGTGTGTTGATAGGGTTGAATATTGTGAACATTTGTAACATAAAAAAAAATAATATCGTTTCCGGTTTTCCTGGAAATGACCGCGACTTCCTTATCTGAAATGGAACACCCTGCATATATTATGTTTTTGAAATCTCTTAACAATTCTAAAGAACTTTTGTATAACATAACCTATGTCTAAAATGTATGGTTTTCCAAATAATTCCACTTAAATATGTTCCATAATACCCACTTAATTGTATTTTATGGAAAAACGGAGTAGATCCTGGCCTAAAAAACAATCACGGTTATTTACTCTTTTCACCTAATTTTCAATTTTCCAGTTGTTTATGAATGTTAAGTTAATGATAACTTAACCTAGTGTAATAACAAAGTTTTGCTAATATTAAAATTATCATATTAGCCTTGACAGAGGTTGCTATGGTTTTTAAAAACAGCTGAATTTTGACAAGAAAGTTTTGTTACTTATGGGCTTGGCAGATTGTTGCACTTTTTGTAAATACTCGTGCTTTATTTCGTGTCTCTATTGGTGTAGACTAAAAGTTATTTGTAATCTCTTTAAAATGGCAAGTTTTACAAGGGCGGAACAAATAGATATGCTTCTCGTTTATGGCGAGTGTTTGCAAAATAAAAGGCAGGCTCAAACACTCTATGCAGAGCAATACCCCGACAGAAACCAACACTGCGATGCCTATTTTCCGTGGCTAGTACAATATAATGAAAACAGTCCCCCAAAATGAAAATAAAGGAAAGTTCATTATTAGTGAAGAAGCTGAAATAAACGTTCTTGCATGTGTGAATGGTTATCCAAGTATTTCTACTCACCAAATTGAAAGTGAAGTTGGAGTTAACAGAGAAAGTGAAGGAACATTTTGAAGAAACATAAGTACAAGCCCTACAAATACCAAATCCACCAACACTTGGGTGTTAATGACTTTGCTCGGCGAGTTGAATATTGCCGATGGTTTATGGAACAATCTAACGATAATAATAACTTTAATAGATTAATATTATTTTTGAATGAGTGTCGCTTCACGAATCTGGGAATGTTCAACAGAAACAACGTAAGATATTGGGCAAATGAAAATAAACATTTCTTTAGAGAAGGATCTTTCCAAGAACGCTTTGTTGTTAATGGATCGCTAGGAACAAGAATTGTGGGCCCAATATATTTTATTGAGCCCCTTACAGCACAAGCTTATTTGAACTTTCTAGAAACAACTGTTGTTACCGATTTTTTGGACAATTTACCTCTTGCAGAAATTCCCAACATCTACTTTCAGCAAGATGGTGCATCGGCCCATAATGTTCAAATTTGTGTAAATTATTTAAATGAGAGGTTTGGGGATCAATGGATAGGAACGAATGGACCAGTAAGGTGGCCAGCACGTTTGCTTGATTTGACACCTCTAGATTTTTTCTTCTGAAGTCATATTAAAGAAAAAGCCTGTCTAACTCAACCTAAAAATTTGGACATTTTAAGAAATCGAATTGTTAGTGCTATTAATAATATTAGTATAAGTCAAAAAGAAAATGTATTAGGTCGTGTTTTTGATAATCTTAATTATGATTAAGTGCGTCCTTTTTTCTATTTCTTTTATTATTAATCATCTGTAGGTATAATAAAGTTCATTTGTTTTCACCTTATCATACTCGTTCTTTTTTAAAACTTAAATGAATTAAAAGAGGATTCCTTCGAACAGTAGACTATTTTGAATCCATGGCCATTGCCGGTGGTATAATTAAATAAGTGCTAGTAATATTGATTTTCGCTTGAGATGAGCATTAACAACATGAAAATAGGTGTTTAGAAGTTGATTTTGTCAGATGTGGATAAAGGATAAAAAGTAGGACTACGAAGGTTTTGTTCCAGTCAGTTGATCCGTTATTGTACAGAGTCTGATCAAAATTTTAAAAATCGATTTGCGAAAAACCCATTTTTCTAAAACTTGAAACATTTTCTTTTTTGACATTTTGTTGGATGAAGGCTTGAATAAAGAGTAAATAACCGTGATTGTTTTCATCCTGGCCTACTCGTTTTTCCACAAAATACAAATAAGTGGAAATTATGGAACATTTTTTGTACAAAAGTTGTTTAGAATTGTTAAGAGAGTTCAAAAAACATAAAATATACAGGGTGTTCTATTTAAAATAAGGAAGTCGCGGTCATTTCCGGAAAAACCGGAAACGATATTCAATTGTTTTTATGTTACAATTGTTCACAGTATTCAACCCTATCAACATACCAAATTCCATATTTTTAACTCTAGCCGTAATAATCTTGACTTCTTCGACAAATAATTATGTAATTTTCGGTAATGAAGATAATGACTTTTCGGGAACTTTGCTAAAAAGACTTTAGCCAAAATCCTTTGTTGTGATAAAAGAAATAATTCTGTCGGGGAGAAGTATCGAGTAATGGCTACTTTTATATTTTTCCTTGCGAAATCTACGTTATATTTAAGAAGTAATAATACAAAGCGTAGAAGTATCGTGAAAATATAGTTATAAAAAATATGTTTAACAACTGAGGTATTGTGCAGGCGGAAGAGGTTCATGATTGGTTTGAGGGTTCCAATGATTTCGCAAGTGCAAAAAAGCTTCAATAAGTTAAATTATATATACATAACTTTTTTATATGGATTTTACTTACTGTGTGCACTAGCCTTAAAGTATTCTCAGCTTCTGGAGGTGCTTGAAATCCTATATATTCTGTAGCCCATAATACACTGGCAAAGGAGTTTCTCCAAAGTAGTGCCAAACATAGCAATAATAATGAATTTTTCATTATTGCCATTTTGCTGTTTAGGTCTTATCCGTACTAACAAGAATCCCCAGGATGCCTTCCTATATATCTAATATTTTTTGAAAAAAAAATCTTCTGTCGTAAAATGTAAGCCATAAAACTTTAAGGTATTGTTAAAAATATTGCAGTGTATACAATTTTGTTAAATAAGACCCGCGCTTGTTGGCACATGTCTAATTGTTTATTTGGTAAACCGTAAATGTTTTTTTTTTAATTTCAATCTGATAAAATAAGCGCAGTTTATAACGGTTGTTTGCAATTATGCACTTATTGCATTTAAACTTTTTAATAATTATATGTTATAAGATTTGATAGAAGCAATGATTTACGTAACTGGGTAAATACTGATAGAAAAATCGGTAAATTTCTTTTCTCGGAACTTCCCTCGTTATGATTCTCTTCCATTTGTTAGGAATAATGAAGTGTGACCCAATTTAGTTCAATACATAGTCACAGTATATATGTGTTACATATACTGTCTTTTCATTTTTATTTGTTCCATCAAATTGGATTTCTACCAATGTTTTACCACCTGTCTACCTATGCCACGCTTGACTTTTCGACATAATAAGATAAATTCAATAAGTAGTTTTTAACATTAACACATAGCATCATTTTGGTACGTCATATTGAATTCGTATCAGTTTATCCTATTTTCACGTCTAATTTTTCTGCAAAATTAATTGAATAAGATTTTTTTAAAATTTTATTGGGCAGCCATTTTGTTTCGCAATCTTAAATTGAAACCCATATTATCAGTCTTTACCTACTCCGTTGGTCCGCAGATACTTCCTAGATATTAAGTTTCTAACTGGTTTTCGTTAACGATCCTAACGATAAAACTTTTTTTAAATGTCGACGTTTCGCATCTTTATTGTTGCATCCTCAGAACACAGATTTTATATCCTTCATGAAACCCATATTATCAGTCTCTACCTACTCCGTTGTTCAACAGATACTTCCTAACCCCAACTAATGCACCAGTTTAATAAGACCATTTAGAAACTTAATATCTGGGAAATATTTGCGAATCAGGTAATAAGTGAGGACTGATAATATGGATTTCATGCAAGATATAGAATTTATATGTGTCTTGAAGATGCAATAATAAAGTTTCGAAACGTCGACAATTAAAAAAAGTCCTTTGCTTCTTTACGGGATCCTAACCCCAAATAATACACCACTCTGACATAACAACAAGAGGATAATTAACGAAAACCATAGAAACATAATATCTGGGAAATTTCTGCGGAACAACGGAGTAGGTAAAGACTAATAATATGGTGTTCATACAGGATTTCGAAACTATGTATGTGTCCTGAGGATGCAACAATAAAGTAGCGAAACGTCGACTATTTTAAAAATAGACTTTTTTTTTTACTGGACCCTAACCTCAAATAATACACCACTGTAACATAACAACAAGAGGTTCGTTAACGAAAACCATTTAGAAACTTAATATCCAGGAACTATCTGCGGACCAACGGAGTACGTAAAGACTGATAATATGGATTTCATGCAGGATAGAGGATCTATATATATGTCCTGAGGATGCACAAATTAAGTTCCAAAACGGCTACAATTCAAAAAAAGACTTGTTTTTGTTACTGGATCTTAACCCCCAAATAATACACCACTCTAGCTATAATGTTTTAACATTGTTCAGCCATATTGGATTTCATTCGCATATGACCCTTAATTTTTGGTCAAAATTTGAAGTCAATCGGGTAAGTAGCATTTGAGCTATGTCGCGAACTGACAGACAAACCAACAGACGGACCGACGGAATTGATTAAATATGTTTTTTGGCATCTAGGGACGATAAAACGTGAAGATATGTAAAACCTGAGAGGGTGATTTTTTCACCATTACAAAAATTTTATTTGGCCGCCATTTTGTTCCGCCATCTTGTATTATAATTAGTTATGGCACACAATTTGAAATCATTCAGTAGTTTTTTGTTTTTTGTTTTGTTCCGCCATCTCGCATTCGGGCCAAAATTTTACCAGTTGATTCTAACATAATACTTGATGTTTATGCAAAATTTCAAATAAATTCGACAAGTAGTTTTTTCATAATATTTTTTTAACATTTCACTAGGCCGCCATTTTGTTTTCGCCATACTTGATTTTTACCAAAATATTACCAGATCATCCCCATACGAATTTTTTATCAAAATCTAAAGTCAATCGGGTGAGTTTTTAAGCTATGCCGCAACTGACAGACAGACCGACAGACGGGCTGACGGAATTGATGAAACATATTTTTTGGCATCTAGGAACGCTAAAACGTGAATATATGTAAAACCTGAGAGGGTGATTTTTTTTTTCATGAGTTCAAACATTTTATTTGGTCGCCATTTTGTTCCGCCATCTTGAATTAGTACCACTCTTTTACTAATTGATTTTTACCAAAATCGTACCAGGCCATTCCCATATAACCCTTAATTTTTGACCAAAATTTGAACTCAATCGGGTAAGTAGTCTTTAAGCTATGCGGAGAACTGACAGACCGACAAACAGGCAGAAAGACCGACAGACGGACCCACCGAATTGATAAAACATATTTTTTGGCATCTAGCGACCCTAAAACGTAAAGATGTTTAAAAGTAAGAGGGTGAATTTTTCACGATTACAAACATTTTATTTGGACGCCATTTTGTTCGGCCTTGAATTAGTAGCACCATTTTACTAGTTGATGCCTATACCACAATTAGTTATGGCACACAATTTGAAATCAAACCATTAAGCAGTTTTTTCAGGTTGAATTTTTAAATATTTTATTAAGCCGTCATTTTGTTCCTCCATCTTGGATTCGTACCAAAATTTGAAATAAATTGGATGAATAGTTTTTTAATAATAATTTTTTTAACATTTCACTAAGCCGCCATTTTGTTTGGCCATATTGGATTTTTACCAAAATGGTACCGGGTCATCCCCAAAATACCCTTAATTTTTGACGAATATTTCAAGTCAATCAGGTAAGCAGTCTTTTTGCTATGCCGCGAACAGACAGACAGACCGACGGAATTGAGAAAACAGGTTTTTCGTCATCTAGGGACCCTGAAACGCCAAGATCTGAAAAAATCTCGGAGAGTGATTTTGTCACGATTACAATACTTCCCTTTTACAAAAGAAGTAAAACTACACATGATATGATTTCTCATAGAAAAAGATCTAAAAAATTGAGGAAATACTTTTCAAAAAAATAACAGTGAAAAAAATCTTTTATTAAAAACTGAGTTTTCATTATTGTAGAATCACAGTAGACAACACTTTGGGAAACTGAGCGGTATCTAGAAATCAATTATTTAAATGTCGCAGGAGGTGAGTAGATATCAAATACGGGAACTGGTTCACCCCCCACCACTACTCCTGACCTTGAGAGCCCAGGTGTGCTGTGTAGTTTGGCCTTGAGGCGATGTGACGTCATATGACCTTGAGCGCGCATCACGCGGCTTCGAGGCCATGTGACGTCACATGACCTTGAGCGTGCACCAAATTTTTCGTTCTTTGATTTGGGAGCCCAGGTGTGCTGTATCGTTTGGCCTTGAGGATTTTTAACATCATATAACCTTGAGCGTGTATAAAACTTTTCGTCGTTGCATATTGTTTGGCCTTGGGGGTGTGCGACGACAGAGGGTCTCGAGTGTTAAAAGCTATTAAAGCCAGGTATTCTACCCATAAAATTGAAGAGAGGCACTCTGTGCGGTCACAAGGGATTTCATCATTAAGTTAATGTTTGGTATATTCTTTCTCGGGCACTAATACTGGCAGATCATTATTTAAATTTGGGTGTTTAGAATAAACAAAATTTGGAAATATTTACTTAAGACATTTTAATAATTATTGTATCAAATAGGGATGTAAAAATTAAATGTACCAAGCAATAGCGGATCAATATTTAAATTTGGGTGTTTAGAATAAACAAAATTTAGAAATATTTATTTAGAATAAACAAAATTTAGAAATATTTACTTAAAACATTTTAATAATTATTTTATCAAATAGGGATGTAAAAATTAATTGTAGCAAGCAATAGCGGATCAATATTTAAATTTGGGTGTTTAGAATAAAACAAAGTTTAGAAATATTTGTTTAATTTGGTATTATTGTCTTCTTTTAAATAAAACTCAATATGTCTTCATAAAACAACGCATTATTAAAAATACATAATAAGAATAATAATAATAATAATAATAATAATAATAATAATAATAATAACTATTCTAAACAATAATAATAATAATAATAATAATAATAACTATTCTAAATACCTATTCTAACATGCTTGTATCGTTTAATATTAATATATAACCATCATCTTGCGGTATATAGATGGGTGATGGATTGCCCCCATTAGTCAGATCCCCATTGCCCCCATTAGTCAGATGGCTGGCCCCCATCAACTGGAGGATTGTCCTCCTCTGAATCTGTGTCGGACTCATTGCCCATATGTTCTAATGCCATCATATCATTGATGGTGTGCTAGAACAATATAATAGAAATTACAATCAAATTTAATTATGTCATAATCACCTAATTATCTTATTGATAGATGCGTAGCGTGACACAAAGGGGTAGATTATACTAAAAGTTGTACCGTTGCTGTAAAAATACGTTTTATTTGGTGGAACATAAATATTTTTCTTAAATCAAACCAGTTTCACACTATGATAAAAAAGAAAGGTTTTGTAGTAAATTAAAATTTCACAGAAATGTATCACAAAACAATTCGCTACACATTTCCTTTCTACATTTCAATTGTGTGGGGAATGTGGTATCATCCATACATTCTTACACTACTACTACTAAAACAATTGATTTAAAAAATTAGGTCTTGGAGATTTTTCTTCAAAATAAAGCATCAAGCTATGGACTTTTGACATAAACTAACAAGCAAAAAAATGCAATAATAAAAGAAAAACATTTATTATACAGGGTCTTTCCTAATAAGTGACCGATATTTACAGGATAATTCCTCCAAAAGTTCCCAAAGAAAAAATAAAATCTCATTTTTTCTTCAAAATAAAGCATCAAGCTATGGACTTTTGACAGCAAAAAAAATGCAATAATAAAAGAAAAACATAAGTTGGTTGTGGAATTATAGTTAATTTTGCTTGCGGTCACCTATCCACATAAACAATATAAAAAATTATTTCCTTTCTACGTTTCAATTGTGTGGGGAATGTGGTATCCTCCATACATTCTTACGCTACTACTAAACCAATTGATTTAAAAAATTAGGTCTTGGAGATAATAAGTAAACAAAGTGACATATCAGCTATAATAGAAATTCGTTTATTATACAGGGTCTTTCCTAATAAGGTAGAAATTAAGGTTATGTATTTTTTAGCAAATGTATGTCCTCAGCAAACAGCGTCTTGTGCAGCTGTTGGTTCAGATTATTTTATGAAATTTTAACCACAAGTTAAGAAGACTACCTCCTAACGATATACGGTGCCGAGAAGATTCAAATTTATACACGGTGTCTCAGATCATTGGACATTTTATAAAATTTTCAATTCGCAATATCCAAGTTTTTTAAATGGATCACCCTGTATTTGATATTTTTTTCTGAAAGAGGCTTAAAAATCTTTGTTATTATCAAACTTTTGGACTGGAGTAAGTTTGGTTAAATCACACTATTTTCACCCAAAGAATCTGCAGTTATGCTGTGTACCTTTAATTAGCGAAAACCCTGTATAATAATTAACCTGTCCTATATATTTTTTTTCTGAAGGAGGCTTAAAGTACCTATCCACTGATATATACATGCCCTATATCTAAATCTAATAGTTAACGAAATACATAGAAATATATGAAAATTTACAACTAATTAATGCTGACTATAATGTAAAGCCTTAAATCTATAAAGATAATTAAAAGAACGCTTCAAGGATTTTTAATTTTCCAATATCCAAGTTAATTGGGTCATATATGTATATATACAGGGTGTTCAGCTAAGGGTGGTTTTCGGCCATATCTCCGAAAGTATTTGCCCTAAGTTATTGGGGAAAAAATCGAATAAGTAAATCGCCAAAAATAAAAAAGCTGGAAAATTATTTTCGACGCGCAACAACAACCGTAAAAATAAAAAACACGTTTTTTTTAAATAGTTCCAATTAATCCTTATCGAAATTATTTTTTGTGATCTAATAATTCCGCATTATACAGGGTTTTTCCTAATAAGGTAGAAATTAAAGTTATGTATTTTTTAGCAAATGTATGTCCTCAGCAAACAGCGTCTTGTGCAGCTGTTGGTTCAGATCATTTTATGAAATTTTAACCACATGTTAAGAAGACTACCTCCTAACGATATATGGTCCCGAGAAGATTCAAATTTATACAAGGTGTCTCAGATCATTGGACATTTTATAAAATTTTCAATTCACAATATCCAAGTTTTTTAAATGGATCACCCGGTATTTGATATTTTTTTCTGACAGAGGCTTAAAGTACCTATTATCGGGAAAAAATCGAATAAGTAAATCGCCAAAAATAAAAAAGCTGGAAAATTATTTTCGACGCGCAACAACAACCGTAAAAATAAAAAACACGGTTTTTTTAAATAGTTCCAATTAATCCTTATCGAAATTATTTTTTGTGATCTAATAATTCCGCATTATACAGGGTTTTTCCTAACAAGGTAGAAATTAAAGTTATGTATTTTTTAGCAAATGTATGTCCTCAGCAAACAGCGTCTTGTGCAGCTGTTGGTTCAGATCATTTTATGAAATTTTAACCACATGTTAAGAAGACTACCTCCTAACGATATATGGTGCCGAGAAGATTCAAATTTAAACAAGGTGTCTCAGATCATTGGACATTTTATAAAATTTTCAATTCGCAATATCCAAGTTTTTTAAATGGATCACCCGGTATTTGATATTTTTTTCTGAAAGAGGCTTAAAGTACCTATTATCGGGAAAAAATCGAATAAGTAAATCGCCAAAAATAAAAAAGCTGGAAAATTATTTTCGACGCGCAACAACAACCGTAAAAATAAAAAACACGGTTTTTTTAAATAGTTCCAATTAATCCTTATCGAAATTATTTTTTGTGATCTAATAATTCCGCATTATACAGGGTTTTTCCTAATAAGGTAGAAATTAAAGTTATGTATTTTTTAGCAAATGTATGTCCTCAGCAGACAGCGTCTTGTGCAGCTGTTGGTTCAGATCATTTTATGAAATGAGAGATATCAAAACGCGGTTTTCTCCAGAATTTAGGTAATTTTTCCCTCTTTAAACTAACTCTGTTGAAAGCATACTGTTCCGTTTGGTTTTTTCGAGAAAATCTCTAAAAATTGAATTTTGTTTAAACAACGCCCTCTAGTAGGTGTACCAACAACTATCGAGCGTCAAAAATGACAATAATTATAAGAGCATTAAATGCTCTTTCAAACAAATACCCACTTGAATACCATTAAATAAAAGATGTAGGAGGCAGAGCACTTTGAAAATTGATTTATTTATTATCTTCCCCCACCCTTATTATCGGAAATATGACAAATCGCCTTAAACAAAACTGACGCAGATTTGGTTGGAGTTTTTGTTGCTCTTATTAAAATGTTACCTCATATTGGGTATTTTCGAATAAAAAGTTGTTTTTTTATTTTCTATTGCAGGTACGCCGTCTTGTGGTAGTTTTACAAACTTGGAAATATTTTCCAACAATTTCTCTTGGCCACTTTAGTAACGAAAAAAAATTTTTTTGGGAGGCTGTAGCATCCATAGTCTGAGAAAAGCTACCCAGCCACCCTTAGTGGGACACCCTGTATATACATATATGACCAAACTAAAAAAACTTGGATATTGCAAAATTAAAATCCTTGAAGCGTTCTTTTAATTATCTTCATAGATTTAAGGCTTTACATTATAGGCAGCATTAATTAGTTGAAACTTTCCATATAATTCTAGATATTTCGTTAACTATTAGATTTAGGTATAGAACATGTATATATCATTGATAGGTATTTTAAAACTCTTTCAGAAAAAATATCAAATACAGGGTGATCCATTTAAAAAACTTAGATATTGCGAATTGAAAATTTTGAAAATATGATCTGAGACACCCGGTATAATTTTAAAACTCCTAACCATCATAGATCGTTAGAAGGTAGTCTTCTTAACTTGTGGTTAAAATTTCATTAAATAATCTGAACTATCAACTGCACAAGACGCTGTTTGCTGAGGACATAAATTTGCTAAAAAAATACATAACCTTAATTCCTGTCTAAATGACACAAAATTTGAATAAGAAGTTCTTATAAAAGTTACCTTTATTTCTTTCAGGGAATCTAAAAATGTAAAAATATACAGGGTGTTCCATTTAAAATTCAGGGTTTGAAGTCGGTACAGCACTTTTCGAATACCCTGTATTAATAAAACTTAAAAAATTAAAAAAATTCATTAAAACCAAGAAATATATTTACCTAAAGTATCTGCAGTTATGCTGTGTGCCAGTAATTAGCGGACACCCTGTATAAATATTTTTTAAGATATTTATTTAAATTTTAAAGAGGAATTTTTGCTTTCTTTTTTGTATTTTACCACATTTATCGCTATTAAATATGTGAGGATAAATATGCATTCCAAAAAAAAAAGCAATACAACTGAGCGATATTATTTAAAATGTTGGAGTGGTTCGGGCTGTTATAAACATTTCAATAATTAAAAAAAAGCAATACAACTGAGCGATATTATTTAAAATGTTGGAGTGGTTCGGGCTATTATAAACCTTTCAATAATTAAATTGTATGGGGTCCTTAATTTCCTATGTTTTAAATAGAAAGTGTATTATAAAATGTCAACTAAAAGGCATTGGATAAAACGAAGTTAATATGTTTAAAAAATTGTGGTTATTTGTCGGCAAATTGGAATCATGATAGCAATTTCGTGGATATGGAGAAAAAAAATGTTTATATTATGAAGAAAGTTTCTAAATAAAGAAATAATTGTACCTATTTTAAATAACTAAATCCAACTTTAATAATCCAAGACCGTTTAAAACTTACATAAATTTACACATACTGCACACATATTTTTGGAACGAAAATTTCCGAATGTTTAAAAGACGGTTATACAATACTACATGATTACATTGGTTGGCTTTAAGATAAAACCAACGGTTATTTGAAAAATAGGATCGGTCTTCTATATACTTGCGTGGGCAGAGTTGCCGACTTTAGCGCGAAAACTATCGATTTTTCACACTTTTTCCTAATAACCAAAAGTGATAGTATTTGGATAGGGACAACTTTTTTATTTGAAACTTTTTTTTTCGCATCGTATTTTAATGCAATTAAAATTTTAATTTCAACACTTTTCTATTTTACATGCGAAATATGATAACACTATCTCTGCTGGCTACCGAGAAACCATGTGATTACAAGCATTCTGGAACACTGTGTACATAAAATATGTTTAAAGAAAAAAATCCGCAAATATCTAATATCACAATATTTTTACAAAAAAAATGGCAGTTATGATAGGATCATGTGGATAATTAAAAATTCAATCTCTAAAAATTATTGTTAACAGCCTTAAACATGCATTAAAAATATCATCTGTTTGAGCCTACATAAAATACGGTTAAATAACTCATGTAGATATTTAAAAATTCAATCCCTAATTATTAATAATAGTCCTAATCTCTAATTATTATTAATAGTCCTAAGCACGCATAAAATAACATCCGTTGAACTCACCTCTATATATGGGATATCCTGTGGGGATAGCTCTTTTACGATGATCTGACACATTTTTGACTAATATATATCTAAATCTATTTATCAATTTTTCGTGTGCTGGGTTTGAAGTTAAAACTAAAAATACCCGCATATATATATATATATATATATATATATATATATATATAGACATGATTTTAAGCCTTTAAAATCTAACGGCACTACTTTTAATGGTTTTGGTCATTTTAAAGAAGTTTTTTTGCCTATTGAGATTTATGTGACAGCTATTTATTTATGGTAGGTCTATAAAACGGTCAGCCCTTTGGCGTTGCACAAACGAATACAAATATGAGTGCTTCTTGGAAGTCAAATACCAAATGTATTTTTAGTTGAAAAAATAAAAGCAGGATACAACAATTATTATACATACACTAATAATATGCATCCTTCGTTAAATGTTAATGTGTGATAGATGTCCCAATATGAATTTTAATATTTCTAGATGTTGTAACAATATATAATACATAATATTTTTCTTTATCTTGAATAACCAAAATACCAAATTTAATTAGTCGAAAGAAATACATCCAGTAAAATATAATCTCATTAAAATTTTTTCGAGTTTGTAAATTAAAACAAAAAAAACATGTTTGAACTAAATATCGTATTTCCGTGTGTTAAAATCTCTAATGTCTATGTTTAAAATAATGACATTTTTATTGTGGGGAAATGCAATCTAATATTTTGTTTTATTACCTAACTAAAATTATTTATATTATGTATAGTAAATAAGTTTTTTTCGGTTTTGTGATACTTAACTATTATATGCAAAAATCGGGCTATCTTGGTTCTACATAATGTAAAAAATTATGAATTGTATCACGAGCTTATAAATATGAATGTTTTTTTTCCTCTGCATACCATACACGTAAAAAAAGGAAATACGAAGGTTTGAATAATTTCACTGAAACGAAAAGAGTTTTCTTTGAATAAGGTTTTTTTCACACGACAATTTTTACGATTTTTTAATAAAATACATTATATATGTAAATATACCGTCAGAGATCAATTAGAAACTTGAATCGCTTTTAGGAAAATCTACAAACATTTTTCCCCAATATTTGGGAAATAACCTAAACAATTATTGAAAGTTTTATAATGTGTTTATTTATCACCATAAATAACCGATTTTCATACGACAATTTTTACGATTTTTAATAAAATACATTGGATATGTAAATATACCGTCAGAGATCAATTAGAAACTTGAATCGCTTTTAGGAAAATTATTATTTTTAGAAACAGAAGGGATATTTTTTAAATATTTTACAGCTTTTTATCTAGGAAACTGTTCAGCACTATGGTTTTCGGGGATGATTAACAAGAATATGCCACTATTATTGTATTTTTTTTTTGATGAGTTCTTTTTTCATACGACAATTTTTACGATTTTTAATAAAATACATTGGATATGTAAATATACCGTCAGAGATCAATTAGAAACTTGAATCGCTTTTAGGCTAGGAAACTGTTCAACGGAGCATCCTAAAATTTGACGCACTATGGTTTTCGGGGATGATTAACAAGAATATGTCACTATTATTGTATTTTTTTTTTGATGAGTTCTTTTTTCATACGACAATTTTTACGATTTTTAATAAAATACATTGGATATGTAAATATACCGTCAGGGATCAATTAGAAACTTGAATCGCTTTTAGGAAAATTGCCTTACCTGCATATGAACGAGAGACGTCGCTTATACTTTTCCAGCCAAACCTCCCAGTCACTAGCCTCTCTCGTAGACCGCGCGGCCTCTTCCCTACACCGCTCCAGCTGAGCCTCCAAGTCGCTAGCCTCTCTCGCAGACCGCGCGGCCTCTTCCCTACACCACACAGCCACTCTCCTACACCGATCTATTTTGTCACACAATGTCGTCTTCAAATTGTCGACTCGAACCATTTCCTCAACGTCTTCAGTTTGGGAAAATGGTCCCAGATTAATTGGAAACACATCTTCGGGTTGGACGTCGTCGGTAACAATTTTTTTTGGTGTCATCAATTTCCGTTTCTTTATAATCCTTCTTCTTTGTTGGATTATAGGTGACACCGGCTCCCCCAACCCAGATGTTGATGGTTGTGGTTGACTGCTTTCCACCTTGTGTTTTTTACCTTGTGCCGCCCCCGAACCATTCATAAGGGCGTCCCTCAGTATTGAAGGTTTTGATGCCTCCTTTATTATTATATCGATAATTATATTCACTGCGGGCTTCGGTTTTTCTTGTCGGTCTAATGGAAAGCAGCCACCGATGGTCTCGTCCATTTTTTTGTTGTTGGCATCACCATACTCTGCTTCGAATGCGTCAGGTGTTAGAAGGCTTAAGTTTACAATATCGAAATTATTCTCGGCGAGTGAGTCAATACAGTCACCAAGAACCAAACTATTGACTGAACCACCAAATTCACTGAATGAACTCATTTTTTTATATGTCACGAAGTATTTTAAACTGACCTTTCAAACTGAACGATTGTTAGAGACTGATTGAATGTTTTAGATGGATATTATGTTGTACACAAAATTTTGGGTTAAAACCATAAACCATAAAGTTGTAATTGGTTTTTACCTCTAGGCTATTTGCTGACCAGTTCCAATGCTGTAAAATTATACCCATCTAAAATAATATCTTTTATTACTCGGTTATTTATGGCGATAAATAAACACATTATAAAACTTTTAATTTTAGGATGCCCCGTTGAACAGTTTCCTAGACAAAAAGCTGTAAAATATTTAAAAAATATCCCTTCTGTTTCTAAAAATAATAATTTTCCTAAAAGCGATTCAAGTTTCTAATTGATCTCTGACGGTATATTTACATATCCAATGTATTTTATTAAAAATCGTAAAAATTGTCGTATGAAAATCGGTTATTTATGGTGATAAATAAACACATTATAAAACTTTCAATAATTGTTTAGGTTATTTCCCAAATATTGGGGAAAAATGTTTGTAGATTTTCCTAAAAGCGATTCAAGTTTCTAATTGATCTCTGACGGTATATTTACATATATAATGTATTTTATTAAAAAATCGTAAAAATTGTCGTGTGAAAAAAACCTTATTCAAAGAAAACTCTTTTCGTTTCAGTGAAATTATTCAAACCTTCGTATTTCCTTTTTTTACGTGTATGGTATGCAGAGGAAAAAAAACATTCATATTTATAAGCTCGTGATACAATTCATAATTTTTTACATTATGTAGAACCAAGATAGCCCGATTTTTGCATATAATAATTAAGTATCACAAAACCGAAAAAAAAACTTATTTACTATACATAATATAAATAATTTTAGTTAGGTAATAAAACAAAATATTAGATTGCATTTCCCCACAATAAAAATTTCATTATTTTAAACATAGACATTAGAGATTTTAACACACGGAAATACGATATTTATTTCAAACATGTTTTTTTTTGTTTTAATTTACAAACTCGAAAAAATTTTAATGAGTTTATATTTTACTGGATGTATTTCTTTCGACTAATTAAATTTGGTATTTTGGTTATTCAAGATAAAGAAAAATATTATGTATTATATATTGTTACAACATCTAGAAATATTAAAATTCATATTGGGACATCTATCACACATTAACATTTAACGAAGGATGCATATTATTAGTGTATGTATAATAATTGTTGTATCCTGCTTTTATTTTTTCAACTAAAAATACATTTGGTATTTGACTTCCAAGAAGCACTCATATTTGTATTCGTTTGTGCAACGCCAAAGGGCTGACCGTTTTATAGACCTACCATAAATAAATAGCTGTCACATAAATCTCAATAGGCAAAAAAACTTCTTTAAAATGACCAAAACCATTAAAAGTAGTGCCGTTAGATTTTAAAGGCTTAAAATCATGTCTATATATATATATATATAAATATATATATATATATATATATATATATATATATATATATATATATATATGCGGGTATTTTTAGTTTTAACTTCAAACCCAGCACACGAAAAATTGATAAATAGATTTAGATATATATTAGTCAAAAATGTGTCAGATCATCGTAAAAGAGCTATCCCCACAGGATATCCCATATATAGAGGTGAGTTCAACGGATGTTATTTTATGCGTGCTTAGGACTATTAATAATAATTAGAGATTAGGACTATTATTAATAATTAGGGATTGAATTTTTAAATATCTACATGAGTTATTTAACCGTATTTTATGTAGGCTCAAACAGATGATATTTTTAATGCATGTTTAAGGCTGTTAACAATAATTTTTAGAGATTGAATTTTTAATTATCCACATGATCCTATCATAACTGCCATTTTTTTTTGTAAAAATATTGTGATATTAGATATTTGCGGATTTTTTTCTTTAAACATATTTTATGTACACAGTGTTCCAGAATGCTTGTAATCACATGGTTTCTCGGTAGCCAGCAGAGATAGTGTTATCATATTTCGCATGTAAAATAGAAAAGTGTTGAAATTAAAATTTTAATTGCATTAAAATACGATGCGAAAAAAAAAAGTTTCAAATAAAAAAGTTGTCCCTATCCAAATACTATCACTTTTGGTTATTAGGAAAAGTGTGAAAAATCGATAGTTTTCGCGCTAAAGTCGGCAACTCTGCCCACGCAAGTATATAGCAGACCGATCCTATTTTTCAAATAACCGTTGGTTTTATCTTAAAGCCAACCAATGTGATCATGTAGTATTGTATAACCGTCTTTTAAACATTCGGAAATTTTCGTTCCAAAAATATGTGTGCAGTATGTGTAAATTTATGTAAGTTTTAAACGGTCTTGGATTATTAAAGTTGGATTTAGTTATTTAAAATAGGTACAATTATTTCTTTATTTAGAAACTTTCTTCATAATATAAACATTTTTTTTCTCCATATCCACGAAATTGCTATCATGATTCCAATTTGCCGACAAATAACCACAATTTTTTAAACATATTAACTTCATTTTATCCAATGCCTTTTAGTTGACATTTTATAATACACTTTCTATTTAAAACATAGGAAATTAAGGACCCCATACAATTTAATTATTGAAAGGTTTATAATAGCCCGAACCACTCCAACATTTTAAATAATATCGCTCAGTTGTATTGCTTTTTTTAAATTATTGAAATGTTTATAACAGCCCGAACCACTCCAACATTTTAAATAATACCGCTCAGTTGTATTGCTTTTTTTTTTGGAATGCATATTTATCCTCACATATTTAATAGCGATAAATGTGGTAAAATACAAAAAAGAAAGCAAAAATTCCTCTTTAAAATTTAAATAAATATCTTAAAAAATATTTATACAGGGTGTCCGCTAATTACTGGCACACAGCATAACTGCAGATACTTTAGGTAAAAATATTTCTTGGTTTTAATGAATTTTTTTAATTTTTTAAGTTTTATTAATACAGGGTATTCGAAAAGTGCTGTACCGACTTCAAACCCTGAATTTTAAATGGAACACCCTGTATATTTTTACATTTTTAGATTCCCTGAAAGAAATAAAGGTAACTTTTATAAGAACTTCTTATTCAAATTTTGTGTCATTTAGACAGGAATTAAGGTTATGTATTTTTTTAGCAAATTTATGTCCTCAGCAAACAGCGTCTTGTGCAGTTGATAGTTCAGATTATTTAATGAAATTTTAACCACAAGTTAAGAAGACTACCTTCTAACGATCTATGATGGTTAGGAGTTTTAAAATTATACCGGGTGTCTCAGATCATATTTTCAAAATTTTCAATTCGCAATATCCAAGTTTTTTAAATGGATCACCCTGTATTTGATATTTTTTCTGAAAGAGTTTTAAAATACCTATCAATGATATATACATGTTCTATACCTAAATCTAATAGTTAACGAAATATCTAGAATTATATGGAAAGTTTCAACTAATTAATGCTGCCTATAATGTAAAGCCTTAAATCTATGAAGATAATTAAAAGAACGCTTCAAGGATTTTAATTTTGCAATATCCAAGTTTTTTTAGTTTGGTCATATATGTATATACAGGGTGTCCCACTAAGGGTGGCTGGGTAGCTTTTCTCAGACTATGGATGCTACAGCCTCCCAAAAAAATTTTTTTTCGTTACTAAAGTGGCCAAGAGAAATTGTTGGAAAATATTTCCAAGTTTGTAAAACTACCACAAGACGGCGTACCTGCAATAGAAAATAAAAAAACAACTTTTTATTCGAAAATACCCAATATGAGGTAACATTTTAATAAGAGCAACAAAAACTCCAACCAAATCTGCGTCAGTTTTGTTTAAGGCGATTTGTCATATTTCCGATAATAAGGGTGGAGGAAGATAATAAATAAATCAATTTTCAAAGTGCTCTGCCTCCTACATCTTTTATTTAATGGTATTCAAGTGGGTATTTGTTTGAAAGAGCATTTAATGCTCTTATAATTATTGTCATTTTTGACGCTCGATAGTTGTTGGTACACCTACTAGAGGGCGTTGTTTAAACAAAATTCAATTTTTAGAGATTTTCTCGAAAAAACCAAACGGAACAGTATGCTTTCAACAGAGTTAGTTTAAAGAGGGAAAAATTACCTAAATTCTGGAGAAAACCGCGTTTTGATATCTCTCATTTCATAAAATGATCTGAACCAACAGCTGCACAAGACGCTGTCTGCTGAGGACATACATTTGCTAAAAAATACATAACTTTAATTTCTACCTTATTAGGAAAAACCCTGTATAATGCGGAATTATTAGATCACAAAAAATAATTTCGATAAGGATTAATTGGAACTATTTAAAAAAACCGTGTTTTTTATTTTTACGGTTGTTGTTGCGCGTCGAAAATAATTTTCCAGCTTTTTTATTTTTGGCGATTTACTTATTCGATTTTTTCCCGATAATAGGTACTTTAAGCCTCTTTCAGAAAAAAATATCAAATACCGGGTGATCCATTTAAAAAACTTGGATATTGCGAATTGAAAATTTTATAAAATGTCCAATGATCTGAGACACCTTGTATAAATTTGAATCTTCTCGGCACCATATATCGTTAGGAGGTAGTCTTCTTAACATGTGGTTAAAATTTCATAAAATGATCTGAACCAACAGCTGCACAAGACGCTGTTTGCTGAGGACATACATTTGCTAAAAAATACATAACTTTAATTTCTACCTTGTTAGGAAAAACCCTGTATAATGCGGAATTATTAGATCACAAAAAATAATTTCGATAAGGATTAATTGGAACTATTTAAAAAAACCGTGTTTTTTATTTTTACGGTTGTTGTTGCGCGTCGAAAATAATTTTCCAGCTTTTTTATTTTTGGCGATTTACTTATTCGATTTTTTCCCGATAATAGGTACTTTAAGCCTCTGTCAGAAAAAAATATCAAATACCGGGTGATCCATTTAAAAAACTTGGATATTGTGAATTGAAAATTTTATAAAATGTCCAATGATCTGAGACCCCTTGTATAAATTTGAATCTTCTCGGCACCATATATCGTTAGGAGGTAGTCTTCTTAACATGTGGTTAAAATTTCATAAAATGATCTGAACCAACAGCTGCACAAGACGCTGTTTGCTGAGGACATACATTTGCTAAAAAATACATAACTTTAATTTCTACCTTATTAGGAAAAACCCTGTATAATGCGGAATTATTAGATCCCAAAAAATAATTTCGATAAGGATTAATTGGAACTATTTAAAAAAAACGTGTTTTTTATTTTTACGGTTGTTGTTGCGCGTCGAAAATAATTTTCCAGCTTTTTTATTTTTGGCGATTTACTTATTCGATTTTTTCCCCAATAACTTAGGGCAAATACTTTCGGAGATATGGCCGAAAACCACCCTTAGCTGAACACCCTGTATATATACATATATGACCCAATTAACTTGGATATTGGAAAATTAAAAATCCTTGAAGCGTTCTTTTAATTATCTTTATAGATTTAAGGCTTTACATTATAGTCAGCATTAATTAGTTGTAAATTTTCATATATTTCTATGTATTTCGTTAACTATTAGATTTAGATATAGGGCATGTATATATCAGTGGATAGGTACTTTAAGCCTCCTTCAGAAAAAAAATATATAGGACAGGTTAATTATTATACAGGGTTTTCGCTAATTAAAGGTACACAGCATAACTGCAGATTCTTTGGGTGAAAATATTGTGATTTAACCAAACTTACTCCAGTCCAAAAGTTTGATAATAACAAAGATTTTTAAGCCTCTTTCAGAAAAAAATATCAAATACAGGGTGATCCATTTAAAAAACTTGGATATTGCGAATTGAAAATTTTATAAAATGTCCAATGATCTGAGACACCGTGTATAAATTTGAATCTTCTCGGCACCGTATATCGTTAGGGGGTAGTCTTCTTAACTTGTGGTTAAAATTTCATAAAATAATCTGAACCAACAGCTGCACAAGACGCTGTTTGCTGAGGACATACATTTGCTAAAAAATACATAACCTTAATTTCTACCTTATTAGGAAAGACCCTGTATAATAAACGAATTTCTATTATAGCTGATATGTCACTTTGTTTACTTATTATCTCCAAGACCTAATTTTTTAAATCAATTGGTTTAGTAGTAGCGTAAGAATGTATGGAGGATACCACATTCCCCACACAATTGAAACGTAGAAAGGAAATAATTTTTTATATTGTTTATGTGGATAGGTGACCGCAAGCAAAATTAACTCTAATTCCACAACCAACTTATGTTTTTCTTTTATTATTGCATTTTTTTTGCTGTCAAAAGTCCATAGCTTGATGCTTTATTTTGAAGAAAAAATGAGATTTTATTTTTTCTTTGGGAACTTTTGGAGGAATTATCCTGTAAATATCGGACACTTATTAGGAAAGACCCTGTATAATAAATGTTTTTCTTTTATTATTGCATTTTTTTGCTTGTTAGTTTATGTCAAAAGTCCATAGCTTGATGCTTTATTTTGAAGAAAAATCTCCAAGACCTAATTTTTTAAATCAATTGTTTTAGTAGTAGTAGTGTAAGAATGTATGGATGATACCACATTCCCCACACAATTGAAATGTAGAAAGGAAATGTGTAGCGAATTGTTTTGTGATACATTTCTGTGAAATTTTAATTTACTACAAAACCTTTCTTTTTTATCATAGTGTGAAACTGGTTTGATTTAAGAAAAATATTTATGTTCCACCAAATAAAACGTATTTTTACAGCAATGGTACAACTTTTGGTATAATCTACCCCTTTGTGTCACGCTACGCATCTATCAATAAGATAATTAGGTGATTATGACATAATTAAATTTGATTGTAATTTCTATTATATTGTTCTAGCACACCATCAATGATATAATGGCATTAGAACATATGGGCAATGAGTCCGACACAGATTCAGAGGAGGACAATCCTCCAGTTGATGGGGGCAATGTTTATGTGGATAATGCACAAGTTGCTTTGGACAGCCATCTGACTAATGGGGGCAATGGGGATCTGACTAATGGGGGCAATCCATCACCCATCTATATACCGCAAGATGATGGTTATATATTAATATTAAACGATACAAGCATGTTAGAATAGGTATTTAGAATAGTTATTATTATTATTATTATTATTATTGTTTAGAATAGTTATTATTATTATTATTATTATTCTTATTATGTATTTTCTATTAATAATGCGTTGTTTTATGAAGACATATTGAGTTTTATTTAAAAGAAGACAATAATACCAAATTAAACAAATATTTCTAAACTTTGTTTTATTCTAAACACCCAAATTTAAATATTGATCCGCTATTGCTTGCTACAATTAATTTTTACATCCCTATTTGATAAAATAATTATTAAAATGTTTTAAGTAAACATTTCTAAATTTTGTTTATTCTAAATAAATATTTCTAAATTTTGTTTATTCTAGACACCCAAATTTAAATATTGATCCGCTATTGCTTGGTACATTTAATTTTTACATCCCTATTTGATACAATAATTATTAAAATGTCTTAAGTAAATATTTCCAAATTTTGTTTATTCTAAACACCCAAATTTAAATAATGATCTGCCAGTATTAGTGCCCGAGAAAGAATATACCAAACATTAACTTAATTATGAAATCCCTTGTGACCGCACAGAGTGCCTCTCTTCAATTTTATGGGTAGAATACCTGGCTTTAATAGCTTTTAACACTCGAGACCCTCTGTCGTCGCACACCCCCAAGGCCAAACAATATGCAACGACGAAAAGTTTTATACACGCTCAAGGTTATATGATGTTAAAAATCCTCAAGGCCAAACGATACAGCACACCTGGGCTCCCAAATCAAAGAACGAAAAATTTGGTGCACGCTCAAGGTCATGTGACGTCACATGGCCTCGAAGCCGCGTGATGCGCGCTCAAGGTCATATGACGTCACATCGCCTCAAGGCCAAACTACACAGCACACCTGGGCTCTCAAGGTCAGGAGTAGTGGTGGGGGGTGAACCAGTTCCCGTATTTGATATCTACTGAGGTGATATCCAAAATATCTGCCAATTATTTAGAATTTTACTATTTTGAGCTATACTGCTTTGAACTTCAAAATCATAAAATGTATTAAGCCCTTATAAACACAGTTTTATTAGAATAGAATAATTTATATTACCATAAAATATATTATTATGTCGTCAAAAAGTATGTAAAAAAAAGAAAAAGTATAAAATTAAAAATAAATATAAATTTATAATACACATTAAATAAAAAGGAAGAAAAAATAAAAAACTTGCATGTAAAATATCTTGAAAAAAACGCTTTTTAAAAAAATAAGTACACATAACATCCAATAAGAATATAAAAACTGAACAATTCGCACAAGAATATGGAACAAGAAAAACAAGACAAACTATTAGTATAAATACTATCATGTGTCAAGAACTTTATAGTGTATGGGCAGTTTAGTATAAAGGGTTAGACAACTGTAATATGGAAATCTCCGAAAGAATGAGTTTTTATGACATGGTACACAAATGTCATTCTCATTTCTAGTCTTGTACGAATTAGTCGCTCCCAGTTTGACAAATAATTTAAAGTTATTGTTTATATAAATTAGACACTTAAAAATATATATATACAGGGCAATGTTGAAATTCTCTTTTGAGTAAATATAGGCTTACAACTATTTATGGGCTGGAGATGGAAAATCAGTCTTAAAATCCTTTTTTGTCCAATAAAGACTCCCTCCCACACTGCTCTACCTCCTTATGAAATAATATTATTAGATAAGTGGCTGTAAGCCAAAAAATAATAAACACTAAAACATTAAAGTTCAGAACAGTGACTATTAAAGTTAGGGGATGAGTCTATTATAGTTCCCAAAAATATGCTAGAATTTTAAAATTTAATGTTGTTAAGGCTATCAAAATTTAAACGCAAAGGTTTACAAACAAATATATTAATATATACAGTTTTGTCGGAGTTAAGTATTAGATAGTTATTACGGCACCGAATCTCCATACCGCTACAAACGTTTTTTAAACTACTGGAAAGCACCTCCAGGGTATTTGCCGCTAATACCACCGTCGTATTATCAGCATACATTGTAACGTATCCAGTACTAATATTTTCTGGCAGATCGTTGGGATATAGTAAAAAAAGTAATGGTCCCAGTACTGAGTCTTGGGGAACTTCAATATTTACAGATCTAGTATACCCGGACTGTACGGCTTTAAAAGCAAAATATCTGTATTGGCAGTATCAAATGCTATTGAAAGGTTAAAGAAGAGAGCCACAACATATTTTCCCTGGTCAAGCATAGAATAGATGTTGTTTAAGAAATGATAGGAGGCTGTTTTGATTGACTTATTAGGTAAAAAACCATGCTTACTCTCACTCAAAATATTGTATTTCTTAACAAAATTAAGTATTTTCTCATAAATTATTTTCTCTAAAAGTTTAGAAAGTATGCTAAGAATTGAAATTTGACGATAATTTTCTATGTCGTCACGATCGTTTCTTTTGTGTAGTGGTATCACATTTGTAGTTTTTAGGATTAAGATGTGTAAATCTACATTTATTAAATATGTAAGTGGATAACTAATGTAATCCCTGGCGGCCTTAACCAGTTTTACATTTATATCATCAGAACCAGCAGCATTTGTATTTTTCGAAATTCGAAATTACTTTTATTACTTGGTCCACAGAGACAGATTCAAGTACAATTGAGTGAGTAAGAGAAGTCAGAGATTTAACTGCGTCCACTTTTACATTGCCATACTTATTTTTTAATTTATTAGACGAAATAGAACTAAAATGATTTATAAGTTAGGTTCAGAAATAACGTATTGTTTAGGTTTAATTTTATAGGTTATGAATTACTTTTACCTCGATTTAATTTCTTATTAACGATTTTCCAGACCTCTTTTACTTTAATATTGGAGTTTTCAATTTTGTTGCGATAGAATGTTTCTTTACTTAACCTAATTTGCGACCTATATTGTTTTTAAGATCTTTGTATTGTATTGTTAAATTGTCGTCTTTGGTATGTTTTTCCGGATAATGTAGCCTCTCTAATTATGTTTTTATTTTATAGAGACTATCATTATGCCAACTAAATGACTGTTATTTTAAATTAATGTTCCATTGTGACCTATAGGCCAGGAATTACTATACATTGACAAAAAGGGATTATGTTTATCAAGTACATCACGTATTTGAGATGTATAATGCTGTCAGCAAATTTACTTACTGGGGGTCAATCTGGCTGCCTGTTCGCAGCATAGCTAAAAATCAACTCTAACAACAACCTGACAACATTTTCGTAAAAGTCCATTATGGCGGAACAAAATGGCGGCCCAGTGAAATGTAAAAAAATTACCAAAAAATCAATTATCCCATTTATCACAAAGTGTTACATAGGAATGAACTGGTAATATTTTCGTATGAATCTAAGATGGCGAAATAAAATCGCGGCCCAATAAAATATTAAACAAATCAGAGAGTGATATATATAGACTGGTACAATTCAGGTACGAATTCATCGTAAAATTTGTTTTCATTCATATAATTTCAAATTTTGCACAAAAATTAGATGTATTATAGGGAAAAATTTAGGAACGAATTTAACATGAGACAACAAAAAGGCTATTTATTTAATTATTATAGATTATGCCCATAAGTAAACTGTGGCATAGGTAGAAACTGGTAAATTATTGATACGAATCCAATATGGTTTAACAAAATGGCGACCAATAAAAAGTTTAAGACTAGAATACAGTTTTGAGTTTATTTCTGTGACAACCAAAATCGAGTTATTATTTGTGATTTTCAACTACATTTTGTCTGTTTTCTGGCATTTTAAATCGTTCTCTTTTCTTGCTTCCTAAATTAGCTTTACCGTAAATAAAATATGCAATTTAGCTGCAAAAGACATTTTTTTGCTGTAAACTGTAGAAAGTAGGGTCTAAAATGCTGCATTATGCCTAAGCCATTTTTTTTTCTGTATGTTGACACATACAAGAAGCAGTAGCTTAAGTTTTTTAGCTGTAATATTAACTGTAATGCATATCATGCAGCTATAAAAGAAATGTGGAAATAGCTGTATATTTTTTGAGGTTATGTCTTGATACTGAATTGAAGGTTTCTACTCTAAACTCTGGGCGTTTGTACCGTTAAAAATGAAAAGATCGGTGTCGTATTCCGGTTCAGCAGAAGCAAAACTATTAGACTGATGAAAGTCGTGAAAATTATGGGAATAAAAATTCTGACAATGAGGACAAGGATTTGATCCAAATTGTGAGCGGTACAGATTTATTAAGGCAGTGAGCAATGTCCTTCAAAATTACGCATTCTGTATTGAAAGGTTTACTGCCTATATCAAGGGTCTTCAACCTTTTTTAGTGCAAGGGCCAAAAATCGATTTCACATCGTCCGAAGGGCCACAATGGTCCATGTCACTTTACCACCATATCAATAAAATAGAAAACATATAATTTCGGTGTAATAATCTTTATTGGTTAAAAAGTTCAATCAATCAATTCGATTTTTGACATCGTTTATTTTTGACAAGTAAGTCGATATTTGGTTTTATTTTTGTCGGTGCAACCCGCAAACTTCCTTCCAGATGTGCGTCTGTAACTCTCCACCTTGTTGTAGACTTCACATTCTTCATACGAGGAAACAGCTGCTCGCACACATATGTGCTCCCAAACAGAGACATCAATTTCTGGGCATGTTTTCGGATTTCAGGAAACGAGTTTTGATTGACATATTTTGAACAAAAATCATGAAGATCCATGTCAAACTTATCTTTCAGTTCTTCAGAATTACACTGCAAATCGATAAGCTCCATCTGAAAATTGTCTGGCATGTCTTCAACGGATACACTGAATAGTCGGGTCAAAGAGATTGATATAATTTTCATTATTTCTGAAGTCGCAAAACTTTGATTGGAACTCTTTTTTAAGTAAATCTAGTGCTGCGACATATTTATCCACATCTGTACTGTAGAAAAGTGCGTAAACTGATTTTTCCGTAAATCCAGTTTTTTTTCCTTGTAGTTTGGTGTTCAAGTCATTGAGGTGCAGCGTGATGTCCGTGAGAAATCCAAAGTCGCGCAGCCAGTCGGGGTCACTAAATTGAGGAGCTGGTTTCCATGAAGGATGCGATTTCCTTCTTGAGTTCAAAAAAGCGTTTAAGCATTTTTCCTCTGCCCAGCAAACGAACAACGAACATTAGAAAAATATGTCACATCACCATACTCGGCATTAATTTCGTGTAAAAAATTTGGAATTCTCTGTAGTTGAGGCCGCGAGATTTAATGTTTTTACGACCACTTTCATCACCTGATCAATATTTGTGGATTTTGCACAAACATTTTGTTGTTGAACGATACAATGGTAATACATCAAAGGAAGATCTTTCTGTTTTTTTTTTCATCAAACCCACGAGCCTTTCATTTTTTCGTACCATGGATGGTGCACTGTTACAACTGCAGAAAGGTTTGTCAATTCTAAATTATATCGTCTCAGTACTGTCATCAAACACTTACAAATATTCAAATTCAAAATTCAAAAATAGTTTATTTGTCATATGATATCATTAGCATTTTACATACATAGGTTCTTAATACAAAATTTACATGATTTACATGACAAAAAGGGTGAGCCTCTCGATTATAAATAACCGTTCGCAATTACACCAAGCGGACTCAGAGCAATTGTGAGGCGCCCTACATTGATCTTTTTATATAAAAATTATTAGATATATCAGTTTTCCATTACTAAAACTAAGCATTTTCAACAACTTTAAATATATTAGATTTTCTAACCCTATATAATCCTAAATTAAACCTAAAAAAAAATTCACCATAATAAGGTAAAGCCGAGGGTAAAGCAGCAGGGGGAACAGGAAGGCGCAAAAAATATCCGACGAGGGGGCTGCAGGGGAGCAGAAAGGAAACCACGAAACCATGCAGGGCGCGTTTTGTCGGAGAACTTTATAGTGTTTTAGTTTTTTCTTTTAATTAATTTTATTTTAACATTTTTTTTTTTTTAAATTGGCAATTGATGTAGCTATATAATTATATTGAAATGAATTGAGTTAATTAGTTAATGTTCTTTGTTCTAAAAGTAGTTTTTTCCTTGTGTGTTCAGAATAACTTTTTATAGAAAGATTCTTAATGTTAGTTGGTAAGGCATTCCACATTTTAATGGCAACGAATGTAAAAGATCTTTGAAAGGCCGCTGTTCTATGTAAAGGAACCACAAAGTTTTGAATATTTCTAGTTCCTTGAGTGCGAGGAAAATTGGAAAAATTTTGGCTTAAATATTCTGGTTGATTTTTTTTTATTACTCTGTATATAAATTTGTACATATGATGTTTCCTGCGATTTTCCATGTTGAGTATAGCAGCTTCATTTAGATAAGGTGTTATATGATTTCTATACGGAACCTCATATGAAAACCTGACACAAGAATTTTGTATTTTTTGAATTATTTTTTTCGTGCGTACCGTTAAAGAATCTCCATACACAATATCACAATAGTCAAACAGTGAAATAATTAGACTCTCACACAAAAGGTATTTCTGTTTGGATGTTAGAAACTGTTTTAATTTATAGAGTTTTTTAAGACGTAAGTAAGCTGATTTTGCTTTATTTTTTACATGAGATTCGAAGGTTAGGGCATCATCGAAAGTTACGCCCAGATTTTTAGCCTCTCGAACAATTGGAATTGGGTTATTACTGATGGATATTTGTAGGTTTTGCTGGACGGCATTTCTGACAACGGCATTATTTCCTATGACTAGAATTTGCGATTTTAAAGGATTAAATTTTAGATTGTGATTTTCGGCAAAGGATTCTATGTTTTCTAAGTCCGCGAGGAAATGTTCCTGTACTGTATTAACGTTCTGGTTGTTAATGGGTATATATATTTGTGAGTCGTCTGCATATTGCTGAAGCTCTGCATATTTAACCACTTTAAACATATCCGCGACGTATATTGAAAACAGTAATGGTGACAAAATCGAACCTTGTGGAACTCCTTGTGTAATAGGCAAAAACTGGGAGGCAATCTTTTCAGCCCCCTTAGAGACTATCACTTTGCTTTGGCGGTGGTGTAAATAGCTAGTTAAAAAGTTTATCGCATTTTCCGATAATCCATAATAGTGTAATTTTGCCAGTAGCATTTTGTGATTCAAGGTGTCAAAGGCTTTACTGAAATCTAAAAGCGCCATGCATGTACAGTTTTTTTCTTCTTCATTTAGGCGAATTTTGTTCACGATGTTTACTAAACTGGTAGTAGTGCTATAATTTTTTCGAAAACCTGATTGGCAAAACGGTACTATGTTATGTTCTTCTGAAAAAGCCGATAATTGAGAAAAGATGTGTTTTTCGATTATTTTAGACACTGCTGGTAAGATACTTATCGGTCTAAAATCCTTAAATTCTACAGGATCAGCGATTTTGGGAATTGGTTTAATTACTGCTTTTTTCCATAACATTGGATATATATTTTCTAAAATACATGTATTTATTATATTAATTAGAGGTTTTATACAAAAAGGTAAACACAATTTCAGATCTTTTATAGAATAAGCGTCAACACCAATAGCATTTGATGAGATACTTGAAATAATTTTTAAGAGCTTTTCTTTGGTGACAAGATTAAATTCTAAATCTGCGTCGACAATTCTGTTATTAGTATAAAAATTTATCAAAGGCTGTGAGGTAGTGTCTGGTAGATTGTTAACAGACTGAAAAAAATTGTGAATACCTGAAACATCAAGCAAATTTTCAGGTAGTTCAGTGCTGTTTTTATTCCTAGTAAGGTTTAATTTATCTGCCGCTGACCAAAACTCTTTACCCTTTTTTAATGATAATTGATTAAAATACGTTATTTTTTCTCGAGTAATTGCATGCTTAGTGTAGTTTTTTAATTGTCTATAATAATTTAGATGTGTTTCTTTTTTAGATTTTAAGTATCTGCGATGCGCGTTATCCCTTAACTTCATTAACGATTTAATGTTATTGGTTATCCATGGGGTAAAGGGTTTTTCGCGGATCTTTTTTATTCTCAACGGAATATGTTTATTTAGGTGACCAAGTATCTGAGTATTAAATATATTAATTTTTTCTTCAACGTTTTGCGAATAATAGACATTATCCCACTGTATTATTGAGCCATCAAGATAAAAATCATTTTCGTTTATATTTTTGTAGTCACGATATTTAATATGTTTTAAAAAATTATCTATTTTGGGCATATTAAAAACTGTATAAATTAGGTTGTGATCAGATAAGGATTCAGATATTCCCAATGACTTTGCTCGCAGTGATATTAATTCTTTACTTGCTATTATTACGTCAATTAGACTGGATGTATTTGTAGTGTGATTTACTCTAGTAGGCTCTGTAATACGTTGCGAAATATTGAATGTCTCCAAGATGCTAATTAATTTTTCTAAGTATACTGTTTGAATTAAAAAATCTATATTTAAATCCCCCGCTAAAATTATATAATCATAGTGGGGATATATCATTGACAAAATATCTTCCAGGTTGTCAAGGAAACATGGTATACTTCCAGAAGGAGGCCGATATATGTTTAGCAAAATATATAACTTGTTTTTTATTTTAAAACCAATGTCAACAAACTCAAAACTCTCAAACGTAAGGTTAAAATTGACTTTCAGCAGATTTAATTTTTTCTTGACATACAGTGCCACTCCACCTCCCCGGCTGTTCCTATCTTTTCTTAGCAATTTATAGCCTGGAATATATAGCGAGGCACTTTCAAAATTTGGGCTGAGCCAAGTTTCTGTAAGGCAGCATATATCGAAATCGTATTCAGACATATACTGTGTAAACTCGTCGAATCCTGTATTTATTGATCTAATATTTAAATGACCAACTGAAAAATTATTTTTGCTATCCGACAGCGCCAAGATCTCGTCATCCATCCCACAAAGCACCCTCACCCGCAACTCCCCCAAGATAGACCATGCGCCCCCTGCCCGCTGCATAACCCATACTATTTATAACAAAAAATATACACAAAAAACATAAAAAATAAAAAATATGTATAGTGAAAAACTGCATGTTGCTGCAAATATCACACCTTTTTGTAGTTCCTTTAATCGGAAAAAGGGCAGCCATCTCTTTAGTGATTTCTAAATTATTATCAATGCCCCGAATAGCTAATTGAGCGGTATCAGTTAAATTTGTGCTTTCGTCGAGAGCAACAGAATAGTATACGAAATTCGATGCACGTTCTTTAAGTGAACTTTCAATGTCTGCCGCTAACTCGAATCTTCTGGCGACAGTAACACCGGACAAACTAACTTTAGAAAAAAGTTGTTTTTGGGACGGGGACAATACTTCATCGGCAGCCTGCCTACATTCTTTGATAAATTCACCATTAGTAAAAGTTTTTGATGTCAAAGCTATTTTTTTGGATATAATGTAGCTAATCTTCACGCTTGCTTCATTTTTAATATTCTGCTTTTGAAAACTTGCTCGGAGTGTCATTTGCGGGTGCGGCGCGATACAATATTTTCTTTAGCCTCTGGGAAGCTTGGCCTATATTAACGCAACTAGAAGTACCACATGATGTATAAAAAGTATATTAATAATAAAACAAACCACGCATTGGATTGATATTTAATCGTTGCTCGTAAGTGTTTTTTTTTAACATTAATGTCCTAGCGATTAGGAAGACACTACAGAATTTTAAATATAGCCGACAAGCCTAGCAACTTCGGCATATGTCATATTTGTCAAGAGCTTTTTACCTAAATTTAAGTAATTTCAACGTTTATTCGGCCTTTTTTTCGCGCACCGTAAGACAGACTGAATATCTGCAATTAATATTTTCTAGTAATAACACTTTTTTTTTAATTTTCTTTTTATGAAAGATAAATTGGTCTATATTTCATATTTTTTAAGGCGCTCCGCTCTTCACATCAACATTTAACAATAAATTTTTTTTGCTCTTGGATTGAAGTTATAGGTAAATCATAAAATGTTTTCTTATATATCATTAATAAAAGTAATGGAGATATTTAAATCACAATGACATGTCGGCCATTAGCAGTGAATAAGTAATTGATTCTTTATGGATTCTTCTAAGCATCAATGCAAATAACATAAAACGTAATATTATATTTTTTATATTAAAGTTTTAGTTTTTATGAGTAAGTTGTATTGACAGGAATGGAAGCTATGACTTTGAAAGACCTACTTAAAAAAAAATCCTGTATTGTTTACTTATTAGTCATAATAAGCTATAATAGAGTCTGTAAGGACATTTTACAGCTTTATTGTAAACATGACAGTGGTTGGTTCCCAGCCCTTACAGACTAAAAAGAAACGCTCCTATTTAGATGTTACAATGTTCTCACAGCCATGCCGCAACAACTATCCTTTAAGGTTTTTTACAGATCTTCCTGTCTATTCGCTACTTACCCAGTTAAAATTTTGGCCAAAAATTAAGGGTCATTTGGGGATGCCCTGGTAACATTTTGATAAAAACATAATAAAACGGTGGGCTAGTGAAATATTGAAATGAAGTGAAAAAAATATTACTAAACTACTTATCTAATGTATCTCAAATTTTGCACAAAAAACAAATATTATGTAGGACTCAACTGGAAAAATTTTGTTACGAATCCAAGATGGCGGCTTAATAAAATATATAAAATGGTGATAAATGATTTCAAATTGTGTGCTATAACTAATTGTGTTTAAGCGATGAACTACTCGAACTCTGGTACTGACTCAAAATGGTGTAACAAAATGGCAAAACCATCTCAGATTTTACATATTTTCGGGTTTTTGCGTCCCTAGACAAATATTTAAAAAATATGTTTATCAGTTCTGTCTGTCCGACTGCCTGTTTGTCAATTCCCGGCATAGCTTAAAAACTACTTCTCAGAGTGACTTAAAATTTTAGTCAAAAATTAAGGGTCATATGTTGATGACCTGATGATATTTTGATAAAAATCCAATATGTCGGAGCAAGATGGGAGCATAGTGAAACGTTAAAAAAGGTGATACTAAAAAAACTAATTATACAGCTTTCTCAAATTTTGCACAAAAATCAAGTGTTAATTAAGAATGAACTGGTAAGATTTTGGTATGGATATAAGGTAGAAAAAGAAAATGGCCGCCTAATAAAATATTTAAAAATTCGGCCTGAAAAAAACTACTTATTAGAAAACTTTTAAAATGTGTGTAAATGTTTAAATTATACTCATATATCAAGTGTAGTGTAGGTAGGAATTGGCAAAATATTGGTAGAAATGCAAAATGATGGACATAATAATAGATTAAAAATGTTTAAATAGATAGTATATATGTGTTACTACTGTACTGAATGTTTTGAACTAAATTGCACTATTCGTAATAAAAGGAAAGATTCATTACGAGGGCAGTTCCGGGTAAATTAAATTTGCTGATTTTTTTATTTGTTTTTAATTTATTTTTGCAAAAATAACAATATTATATATTTTTCATAGCTATATTTACATAGTCTATAAAAATGAATTATTTTCATCCATAAAAAGAAAGTTTTTATTCAAAGAAATAGAATTGTACCGAATATATTTAAACATTTAAACTGTTAATATTTTAGATCTTATCAGTTTATCCCTGTTTCTTGGTGGTTATAGTCAGTTGGATAATTTGTTTTTTGGTACTTAATTTTTAAACATTTCACTCGATTATTTTATTTCCCCATAGTGACATCACACCAAAATTATACCAGTTTGTCTTTATATCACACTTTGTCAAAAAATTGCGGTGCATTCGATAAGTAATTTTATGATAATGATTTTTTTATCTTGTGAGACCGCAATATTTTGCCATATTGAACTTTCAACAAAATTTAACCAATCCCATATGATCATTGTTTTTTGAAATCAATCGGACAGTAATTATTGAGGTATGCCTCGTGCAGGCAGATCGACATACCGAAGAAACAATCCTAAAATGCACAGATCGGCCAAAATCTAGCAGGTTAATTTTTTCAATTACGTTCCTCTTACGAGGGAAGCGAGGAGTAATAGCAAATCTTGCCCACTTTAGCTCATGTATAGAATTATATGTTTTTCCCTAGTTAGTTTTCAAAAAATATTCAAGTATAATTGAATCTCTTAGAACTGACTTTAAAAAGTATTTTCCAGTGCAAGTTTTCCGAATATTTTTTGTTTTTTCCTTCTGCAATAAGTTTAATAAAACTGCTTGTACCCATTGCCGCCTTGGTCACAAGTTCTAAGGTTATCTAGTACAAGAAAGTATGAATAATCTAGTCACAGAACTGTCAATATTTTATTTGTTGACTTGATTTATTTATATTACTTATATGGATGTAGCGAGGTAAGCACATGCAATAAAGCCATCATTAAAAGACTAATGAAGACACGTGTGAAATTTCCATTTTATTTTTCGCAAATTTCTCGAATTTTATTATACTGCATTTTATCAAAAATGCAAACAATAATATTTACACCTATTTACACTATGCACATTACATTTAGAATTCTAAGGCATACAGATATTATCCTAAAGCAAATATCATTATTATTAATCCAAGTACTTAGTGTTGCCATACGCGCCCAATACTTTAAAAGAATGAACTGTTAGGTCAATCTCTTGACATAACAATTATTTAACCTTACCTTCTGATGGATTGCTATATATATATATATATATATATATATATATATATATATATATATATATATATATATATATATATATATATATATATATATATATATATATATATATATATATATATATATATATATATATAGGCCGTTTTTCACTTGTTGAAATTATATATTTTTGTTATTCTACATATATCTTTTCCGGTCAAGGACATTTGATAAAGATGTGTGAAAGCGCATTTTTATCGATTTTAGTATCTAATCTCCGCATGATGGTGCTAGTGCATACTTTTCAAAATACCTATGGGTCTGCAGCCGGAAACCACCCTAGCCCCAGTAGGTGGCGCTAAGTGGTACAATTAGCATGTAGTACTATTTCAGTATGATCGACGTTTCGTTTTCGATTTATTGATAAATTAATAAATGACCACACTATCAATTAAACTCCTTGTAATTACACCCATTGTATATTTTTTGTGTAAATATGTTTTCTCACCATTCATTGTAAATGTCATCTCATCATATCATCACATTTGTATATCCATATATGTTTAATGTACTCATGTTGTGTATGTCCAAATATATATATATATATATATATATATATATATATATATATATATATATATATAAAAAAAAATAAAAATAAAAAAAGAGAGAAAGGTATATAAAAAAAAATTACTATCCAAAAAAATATATATAAATATACACATGTTTAAAAATAGCCTTTGGCAAAATTAATATTAAGATTATCATTTAAAACTTGACTTTATATAAAATATTACTCATTTTCATTATTGAAATTCCTCCACCGACCATATCGTAAATCCGCCACTAGACCATACCGTACAACCCAAAATGCAAAAATTTTGGATATATTTGGCTAGGCCCAAACCGGCCAAGTTAACTAACTAAAGATTTTTTTTATTAAAACTTATGATTTAGACAGTTAAAAAACCAAGTACTCTGTACTCAAAGTAGTAACCATATAGAGAAAAAATAAAGCGAAAAGTTTACTTTCTTTACCCTTGTCTTGGTAGAGGTAATAAAAGCATTCAAATAAAACTAAATTTTAAAAATTAAAAAACTATATAAATATATAAATAAATAAATAAATAAATAAATAAATAAATAAATAAATTGTCATATCGAGCAATCTGTTATTTCAGATCTCCTTGGGTACAAGCCTGCTTGATGAGAGTAGAGGCTCAGAAATCATGATCGCAGGGGGTACCATGTGACATAATCGAAAGCAGTTCTTGTTGTTCGCCATTTTGCACCTGCAGAAATTATATATTTTTGCTATTCTATATATATCTTTTCCTGTCATTATATTCAAATTCATAACTATAATATTAGTCAGTTAAATACAATAACATGTAAATTATAATTTATAATAATATTAGTTCTGACGAATAAGCACAACACTTGCCTCAGAAAGATATATTACCTAATTTTAATATTAATAATACAAATTAAATGCGAGCATATACACATATTTATATACAGTTAACTCTATAATTTCAACAAAAGGCGGAGTTCACGAACAGGCAAAGCAGCGATCCACAAATACGGGCGTTGCAGAACGGTCGCCAAACAAGGAACAACCAAAAATAATAAAAAAGAGATTTTAATTAGAAAATCGGCACACCAGCGGAATAAATTAAAAAAATATTTATATATAGATTTATTTAACTGACTGTATGAGTTTTGTTTAAAAGCATATCGAGTTCGAAAAGAAAAAATAACCAGCTATTGCTAAATGTTTCGTTGCTTATTTAAAAGTAAAATGTATTCATTAAATTTAAAAACTGAAAGATCTCTAATGTGATTAGGAAGATTGTTCCATAATTGGATTGCTACAAAACTAAACGATTTTTGAAAATTTTCTGTTTTGTGGGGTGGTATAGTAAAATTATTTACATTTCTAGTAATATGAGAGTGATTATGTGTATTAAATAGGGCTCTTAAGTATGGAGGCTGACCAGTTTTAAAGACTTTATAAAGAGACACCAAATGACATTTACGTCTGTTTAGCATTGACAAAATTGTATTTTTGTTAAGATATGGTATCTAAAGGGAATATTAAAGGAAAAACGAATACAAAACTTCCATTTATTGAGCAGTGATATAGAACGTCACCATAATCTAGAAGCATATTACATAAATATTATTTAGCCTTTTGGAGTAAATAATTTTTAAAATTTGATTTAACAACGTTAAGTTTTTTTTTACATGCGATCGAAAAGTGAGATCAATATCAAAATTAACTCTCAGGTTCTTGACTTCAGCAACCACACGTAAAAACGTGTTATTTATTTGTACTTTAAAATTGGACGTCGCATATGTTATAATAAACTTATCGCTTAAAAAAAACAGTATAGTAGATTTGGATGCATTTAATTTTAAGTTATGGTCCTGGGCAAATTCATTTAATTTTCGTAAATCATTGTTAAAATTTATCAGAGATGTTTGCAGTTTATCGAGTGAAAATGACATATACAGCTGAGAATATTGTTGCAGTTTAGTATATTCGGTTTTGAGGATTTCGGTGTTTTGATAATTAAATTTATGTTGAAATTGACTTTCATGTTTAGTAAGAGCGGTCTGGTTGGTTTTATCATATTTATGACTGTTCAGCTTGATGCCCAAATACTGACCAGTTTGCCCAATGTAGATTTTGTTATATTCAGTGCATGGTATCTGATATATAGCATGAGTTTTTTTATTTTTTGGTGTTTCTGAATTTAATTTACTGCCTCAAAACAGAACCAAATAAACAAAAAACAAAAATTCTAAAAATGATATATATTAAAAAAACACACTCGATTAAAGACGAAAACAGACATCAAAACCTTAGCAAAATATACATCAATATTCTGTAATTCGGTAAAATGAGTTTAATTCTGGAAAGATACTATTTTTCAAAAATACAATAACAAGTTTTTTAATGGCAACTAAACTCTGTAATGCGGTGCCTCATGTCTCGATCAGTATTAATAATACTGGGACAGCTTCACCTAAATATTTTAAATCCGTATCATACGTATGCAAATTTTATATATGATAATAACTGATTAAAAACATTTAGTTTAAATGTAATTAATTCATTATATTTTGTAAATTACATTATCTTGTATTTACTACCATTTCACACAATTTTCCCAGGTGTCAAGTGTCTATCATAAAACTAGACTGATTAAAGTGCAAATTTTGAATTTAAAGTCACCATATGAAGCGTCATTTTCCTGCAATATATTTTGTAGCTTCAAAAATATTCATCACTTGTAAATACATTTAAATGCTATCAAATATATATTTAATCTTTTCAATACTCTTTTTTTAAATACTTTTAAATAAATTTTTAAGACATTTTACCCTTTTTTTGATACGTTTGAATAGTCAAAATACGTAATTTATTAATCAGTACATACAATTTCAACCTTTATAAAATAATCGTAATTTTTTACAGTGCTGACTGTAGACTTTCTAAAAAACATCTTGCTGAGTGTGTACTTCAACACGTTATTAAATAAATTGCTAATAAAATAATTTTTTGACATTTATTTTTGCAAAATAATAAATATTTCAATATTTAAAAAAATAGCATTTAGATATTGACCCCAACTTTTCTCCAGGGGTATAGGTAATCTTGATCAAAATAGGCTGTTAACGAAGAGTAAGATGTACTGATACCACAAGAATAAATTATCTATTTTTGTGACAAATATAATATATATGGCTGTTTTGCAGGGAAGAGCTTAAACGATTATCAGTTTGTTTTTGTTACATGATATTAGGATTTTGTATGTTCTCGAAAGTTGTGGAAAGAATAAATTTCTCTTGTATTTCCATTAAGGAAAAAACCTGGACTCGCATGTTATACCGGATCGTAGATAAAGGATTACTAAAAATGTCTTAGTACAAAAGGCCTGCAGTGCTTTAACATCCCTCATTTATATCCTTTTCTCCCCATTTTCCGGATGAGCGGGCTGGGAGGGGTTTAAAGCGGGGAAGCGTGGAACTTTTTTTCCAGTCATTATTCTTTAGGTATTTTGGTTTTTGTTTATTTATTTTTTTTTATCTTATTTTATTTCTCTTTAATTTTATTCCTTTTTTTAATTTTATTTCGTTAATTTTCTTTTCTTCATTTTATTTTACATTTTATTTTTTGGTTAAAAAAGGCGGTAGAGGAATTTTTATCCTCTCCCGAGAAGGTAGCCCTGTGTATATGAGTCAGGTTTCCTTCCTTTTTCTTTCTTTTTCTTTATTTTACCGAAGCCCAATAATAACATAAAAAAATGATGATAGTAGATGAAAAAATGGTGATGGATGTTACTCAAGTAAAATAGTTGAAATGTTATATCACATTCACCAATATGTGTGGCTTGAGTAAAAACCTCAACTCGGTTCACTACTATAGTCAATTCTGCAAGCCTCATATTTTCTTCCTATCCGAGATTAAAATAAGCCGCAAAAATGCAACTAAACACCTTTTCTTTCCTGGCTATGAACTTCTTGCATCATTCCGTCTGAACGGTGCCGGTGGAGTTTGCACTTACGCTCGTAAAATGCATTTCTTAATCTCTGAATGCCTTTCTTGTGAAATCATTATGCTTGGCGATTTTAACGTTCATAATAAAGAATGATTATGGTCTATTAAATTCGATCCCCAAGGTAGAGCAGCAGGGGCTTTCACAATCAGCCAATCTCTTACCAACCTCATTAGAGAACCTATTTACTTCCCACGCTTCGTCACACATAGCCAAAACCCATTGGACCTTTTCTTCACCACTCACCCAAAGTCTTATCAGTCTTCCATTTCCTCTCCTCTGGGTTCCTCTGACCTCTAATTATTGTTTCCTCACCCATACAACAGGAAGTTGTAGAATCCATGCCACCTCGTACTATTTGGCACTATAATTTTGCTAACTGGGATGGGTTGTAGGATTTCTTCTCTTCCTTCCGTTGGAATGATGCTTTGTTTCTCTTACCTTTAAACCGCATTCTATTAAGACTTCAAAACCTCACAGAAATAAACCTTGGCTTTCAAAATCCTGCGAGAGAAAATCCGTACTCATAACAATTTTCTTAAGAACCCTATTTCAGAAAATCTACATGCTACGAGGCACGAAATCATTATAAACTCATAATTCTGAAGCCAAAAATACCTTCAATACACGCATAAAATGCAAGTTTCTTTCTTGCCAAAATAAGAACCAATCCTTTTGGTCGCTTGCCAAAAATAATAATCAAAACTTTTGCAAAATCTCCTTTCCACCTCTTAACTTCTGATAATGAAATCGTCTCCACGTCTAAAGCAAAAATTGAGCTTTTTGCAAAACAATTCGCGGCAAATGCTACTTTAATCCCTTATCTTCATTTCCCTCTTTCATCAGTACCAGCTTTGACATACAATTTGCACAAAATTACCTTCAACGTTAAGAAGATGCGACGTATTCTCAAAACACAATACCAAAAAGTCCTCTAGCCTTGCTGGTATTCCAGCTGGAATCCTAAAAAAAGTGCGCTTCAGAATTGGTCTCTGTTCTCACCAGGTTATTCCAAATATCCTATGACAAGAGCATTTTTCCCAAAAACAGGAAATCTGCTAGTGCACAGCCTGTACCCAAAAAGGGATCCAAAACTCTTCCCTCTAACCTCAGACCCATATCCCACCTCCCAATATGAGTAAGGCAATGGGGAAATATATCTATAATCTAATATCTTTTAAATTACCTTGAAAGGCAATACGGCTTCCGCCACCAAAGTTTCAAGGCAGATCTCTTACCTTCGTAACCCACAACTGGCATAACGAATGGAGATTTCAACGTAAAATGGGAGGATTTTTGGGGGATATTTTTAAATAGGGGTAGGCTTATTAAACATCAGGGATTATCTCCCTGAATAAGGGGCGATGAATGGTCACTTTTTATTAGTATAATCTATGAGCTATATAGAGGGAAGGTATTATTGAGGTGTAATGGGCCTAGATTATTAATATTTTTAGGATAAAAATATTTTGAAAATCGTTTTAGGAATACTTAAGTTTCTTCTCTTCTCAGTGGCCTTCAAAAATAATTATCTAAAGCAGATTTGTGAATTTTTCGAAATTCTATTCTTGAGAAGCGGTAATGTGTTTTCACTTTTTAACAATTTGTTTTCAGCTAAATGTGATTTTAAGAGTAATTCTTCGTCAGTAGCTTTCAAAGATGTTATCTAACAATTATTTCTGGATTTTTCGAAACATATATTTTTTGTTTTTTGTAAACTCTTGAATAACATGGGATTTCACTAATCTAAAAAAGTTTTATTGAATTTTCGAAATTCGACTAATAAGCAGTAAAATATGTTTTGTTGTGTTATGCTGTTTTTTTATACAAATATCACTTTAAGTGGACTATTGTGTTCAGTATTATATTATTGTGTTTAATAGTTACTGAAGAACCTATTTCAGAATTATTTAAAATGTTATCTATTCGTTTGAAATTATTAATTATCAAAACTTCGACGGCAGATGTTATTGCATGCCGAAACTGCTTGGGCATATTGGGAATAAAAATGGGATTCTTTTTGTGAAAACAGATAAAGGTTGTATAGTAAAATTTAAGGTCTATTTTTATAATATAACTTACCATACCGGTTTTTCTAAAAAGCAAAAAACAGAACTTGTTTACCTGTAAAAAAACTGATAAGGCTGGTTTTCGTATGTCTTAACTAAACATCAAATCGGTTACCGTCTTGGTTATTATAAAACTATTGTTTGGCAGATTATTTTCCGTCTAATAAGATAATGTCAGTTTTTTTTAGAAGCCATTAAAACGATAACCAAATATAAAAGAAAACTAGCTCGCCCGGCAGACCTTGTTCTACCTTTAGCGTTAGATGGCGAGATGAGTTTCCAGTGAAATTATAACAATATGGGGCGCATTCGCCACTTTGTCCTGAAATGTTATTGAAGGAAAAAATATTGGTTTTATAGTAAAAATACACAATAAAACAATGCAAAAAACAGTGTCTCGATAACCAGACCATTATTTAAAAATAAAAAACATGTAAATTGGTGCAGTACAACTCTTTCACGAACTTGCTGAAAAATTTGACTTAGTCTTTTAAATATATTAGCTGATCTATTTTTGAATACCTTTGTTATTCCAATTTAATACCCTTTATCATTCTCAATGTTTTAATTGCCTTTTAGTATTTTTAATATTATTTCATAATTTTAAATAACTATTGAATATATTAAATGCCATTTGAAACTTTTGGTATAATTTTAATACCCAAATAATTGGTGTACAAAAGTTTGGCGCTACCCTCGGACATTTGTTTCTAACATTCCAACGAATTATTATTTAATTTCTTAACATAGGAAACCTATATTCACCCCTAGGACCGCCCAGTACAGACAAAAAATATATAAACAAAAAAGGAAATACATTTGGCGTCTTCTATTGTTAAAAAATAACTAATTTAGTTTTGTTTTTAAGGAGCTGTTTCACAGATACAGAGTTTCAGTCTAATAGAACCGGGAATAATAATATATTGTCAAATTCTAATGTCTTGCGAACTGCGTGTAAGCAAGTTTAAACTTAATCGGTTATATAGAAGAGACAAACAATCAAAAGAAGCAAGGACAAACATGGACGCGCCAACCCAAATTGTCGGCCTTGTGCAAATATTGATGTGTGCTTTTATCGGGTTTTATTTTATACGTTATATATTGCACAAAGAAACATAACAGCATAAAAATCGACCACTAAAAAAAGTTCTGTAAGCGTCGCTGTCGGGCCCCTTTTGGATCTGGCGCACGATTTTGCACATATAGGCTCTAAGCATACTGAAAACCGGATCCAATAAAAACGCATTAAAATCATAAATATTGCAGAATTTTTAATAAACGTACTTGCATAAAAGGCGGGACGACGCTGGATTAGGCGATCATAGAACCAATATATTGAGATTATGTGAAAATTCGTTATTCAACCTGTTACATTCTTCAATCGTTTTTATTTCGGCATAAATAATATTTTTTTCTTTTTTTACCTCTTTTATAAGATGGCCAATTAAGTTAGGCAATCTAAACTGTAAAACTTGCGACATAACTGCTTGTATACGTTGAAACCAAATTGAATGCAGGAAAATCAACAAAATCCACTAGGTTTTAGTTCAATTAACCTGGCGATACACTTCGTTTTGTATACTTGGAAACCAAAGCAGCTAATTGCATAATTCATCGCCCTTGCCGAATTGTTAATTTTTTCAGTGCGTTTTCGAAAATATAGCTGTTCGGTTTTTTAAACTTCTCCCTGTACACCTGCGTTAAAATTATTATAGATTCAGCAAATCTGTTTGCCAAGAGGAGGATAAAAATTTGAACCAACAAAAACTGGGGGGCTTTTTAACAAATTTCAACAACTAAAAAAAAGGCCCGCTTTTTGTTTCTGTTTTTTTATACAATTGGTATATCATACTATTTATTTTATTTTAGTTTAAGTAAACTTGCCCTGGGGGAGGTGTTAACCCCCAAACCCCCTAATCCTGCCACTAGTGTGAGGGGCCCCAATATACGTATATTTTTGATTTTGCCAAACTTTTAACTTTAGTGATAATTTGACTAATAATTTTGTAAATAATTGTTAAAAAATACGTGTAAAAACTTATAATTTTTACATGTATTATTAGTGTATCAACAAATAAAAAGTTATATTGACTCATTAAAATTATTACCTTTCATACAATCCGGATTTAGGTCTGGATACAGCACAGCAATAGCACTATCGGACTTAACCGATGACCTCTTAGGCACTGTTGATCAGTCTATGACCCCTGTTCTTATTGCGCTGGACTATGCCAAGGCATTTGATTGTTTAGATCATGAGCTTCTACTGGCTAAATTAAAATACTATTTTTTTACAAGTATTTCAGTTCATATTTGAGCAACTGTGTCTACTAGTTTGCAAGTGTTAAGTGGAGTACCCCAGGGCTCTATCCTGGGGCTTTCTTTATTTGCACTATTTATAGCAGACTTGCCTGATAACATATCTAGTTCGCATCATTTATGCGCCGATGACTGTCAACTATATTTCTCAGTTTCACCCGATAGTCAAATTCAATCTATTATTAACACAAACGACAAACTTAAAAAAATAAGTTTTTGGTCTAAAAACAAAGGATTTCTTTTAAATCCCCTGAAAACGTCAGGCACCGAAAAAAGGAGAGCAAAACTTCAAATTGAAAATAAAATTTTCCTGGATGATAGGTTTAAAGATAATTGTAAAAATCTCGGAGTTACTTTTGATCAAAATATATCATTTAGTTTGCACGTTGATAATATCTTAAAAAATGCATTCGCAACCAATTTATAAATTTAAGTATGTGCTATATACACAGACTAAACTAAAATTGAGGGAATCAATTATATTATTCCTTACTGACTACTGCAACGTTGTCTATGGGTCCTGTTTGACAGGTCTGGATTGCCAACGGTTACAGGTAATGCAAAACACTTGCATGCGCTATGCTACATGTACAAAGCGAAGGGACCATATTACACCTTCATTTACTCAGTTTGGCTGGCTAAAATTGGACAAACGGCGTGCTATATATTATAGTTGTTTTGTACCTAGAATAATTTATACATGAACGCCAAATTACCTTTAACAAAAGTTAACTTTTGCTGAGAGCGTGTTTCAGAGGACTCGACGAGTGCCTCATTTGCTCCATTTTCCATTGCATACTACCCCTTCCTTTAAGGGTTCATTTACTTGTAACTCTAGTATATATTTTAATAAGTTGCTTAATTGTGTAAAATTAATTACAAATTTTAGTTTATTTAAGTCAAAAACTAAGGAGTATTACTCTAATTCGTAGTGTTTACGGTTTCATCCTCGAAATATCAAAATATATCAAATAAGCAAATCATATCTAAAAAATACATTTTTCTCATTTTTTTTAATGTCACTCTAAGAGTACATGTAACAATTTATTATAAATAATCAAACTCCTCTTTTTTTGGCTTATTTGTTTAAATAGTTTAGTAAATATAATTATAAGTTCACATGTAAACATTTAGGGATATTACTTATAAAATGCATATACAAATATTTGTAATACTTTTTCAGGTTGGGTTAACACAGCCTTGGCTGAACCCCGCCTTAATAAAGACGTTTTGAATTTAAATTTGAATATGAAATATAAATTAATTTAATACAAAGTGAATGGAACAATATATACGACTAAAGATGTGTCATTTCTTTACAAAAAATGGCGCTTGAAACAGAGATACACTATGACGGCACGATCCTGATTTCCCAGTATGAAGTAGAACTGAAATATAGATTTTCTTGGTCGCTAATAAATCCTCTTATGCTCGTCTAAATGTATGTGCTATTTGGGTTAAATTTGGTAGCAATTTTTAACAAAGAGAAAATACTGAAACCGAAAATACCGAATACTTTTGATGACAATTGATCGAAGCACACGAACAATGATTAATTTTCTAAAAAAAGAAATTCGAGAACGACAACAGATCTTTTACTTTGGCTTCTCAATCAAGGAGCAAAGGAGAACATAATTCGCAAGAATGTCGAAATAAAAACAGAACAAGCCCCACAACAAAATAAAATTTAGTTCGTTGTTTGTTGGTTTCCTCTGATCTTTACATTAGGGAGTTAAGGGTCCTGTTAAGAAAGAAAAGCTATGTATAGTTTATGCAGTTTCTGAGAATCTTTTTAGAAGTTACTCCTATGAAGATGAGAATTGGTGAACACTTCCATTTTATACATTTAAAATAAGTAGAAAATAGATTAAAATTATTTTAAGATGGGCTTCTGGCGCTTTTATAACAAAAGTAATTTTGTGGCCATATTTTTAAACATGGTCCAATGTGTTTTGAAGTAAAGAAGGAGAAAATACTTCTTGGATGGATAATAATCGAAACACCAGTATATCTCTTAAGTAACGAATATCAACACAGATCGTTAAACAAGCCGATGCTAATCTGACATTTTACATTTTTGCTGGTACCTATTTTCGGGGTAGTTGGCCCAACTTTTTATAATAATTTTTACTATTGTTATTTAATATCTGGATCATTTAAAATAGTGTAGTAACACTAGTTCCATAAGACATGATTTTATCGCACAGAGTCCCAGGATACTAAGACTAAATATCTTATGAAATTAGTATTTTATATTTTTTTTCTCTTTATTTAAAAAAACATATTTAAAAAAATTATGTTGAACATTTTCAAGTTGGTAACAATGCATGCCAAAAGTGACAATTACATAAGTAACACATATACAATAACCGGTTTCAAATTAAAGGTGGCTCTGACGCAGCATTGTCAACTTTGAAGAGAAAAGTAGTGTTGAATGAAGGACCTACGGCACTACTTTCCCTTTCGGAAAGACGTCTTTATCAAAATGGAAAATTTCATTTTCAAAAATAAGTTCTCAAACAATACAAAATCTTGGGAAGTGAGGTAGGGTGGAAAAATATATGCTTAAAATTTTGTGTAAAAACATTTAAAAATCATTTGCAAAAATGTACTTTCGAACTTTTAAAAGAAAAATAGATACGTCTCCAAAAATATTGCTTTCCGCTATGGGCTGAAATCTCATGATATTTTAAGCAAGTAAGTTAAACGTCTTCAAGTAATCAAAAAAACTGGTCAACATGAAGATCGGCAAATCTAATTTTTAGCATCATATTGAACGTGGTTTGAAAACGAGTCAACGGATTTTCACGAGCTTTCCGGATTTGAAAAGATTGTCTCGTGAAACTTTTGCTAACGTCAAATTATTTTAACCTTATCGACTTTTATCACTGTTATACAGGGTGTTGATTGAGATGGTGTAAAATTATAAAATTTTCTGGTGGCTAATAAATTAATCCACGTTCTTTTCTTTTGGAGTCGCTTACTACTCGAAGCTACTTACTATTCGGTTTGATTCGTTTATTGAATTCGTCCATTCAGACGAATGGATGAATGACCGAATTAGAGAATTGACAAATATTTCAGTCAAACTATTCATCAATTTTTATTTTGTAACTTTCAATGTTTGAAAATACACAAAAAACTAAAGATTAGATTCGGACGAATGGTTCGCCGAGATCAAAGCCTACTTGATTATTTGCTCAAAAGACGGTATCGCCGTGCAACCAATCGAAGGGAAGCGGAGGAATGAAAGAATGGACGAATAGTGAGACGCGGAATTAAGGTAATATTACGCATTGCTTTCGGCAGTTTTTCAAGAAAAACCCTTTGTGTGAAATTTTGCTAAGGAATAAAATAATCCTATTAATCCTTCTTGGCATGCTTTCCACGAAGGTTGTAATAAACACTCGAGTAATCTCACTCTGCCGGTGATGTATTCACCAATTCGTTCATAGTATGTCCAAGGATCTAGCGAGCCTATTTACGTGGTTAATAACAGAATTTAGCGAAAATGAATTACGAAACGTTTTGTGGCAAGTTAAGAATCTTTAGTAAAATAGGTGTCATATAATAAAAACAACAAATTATTATATGCAATCTAGGCCAGCAAGGCCGAATTATGAAGGATATAGCTAATTTGATGGGGTTCACTAAATCTAGGGTTAAAAGAGTATTAGACATACACCAAGCGAATTATGATCCTCAAACTGTCGAAATGATCGTCAAATTTTACTAAACTGAAATCGTCATCGAACACTCAATGGCACCCATTTTTTAAATATATGATGCCACCCAACTAAATGTCTCACTTTGTGCAGTCACAGGAGTAGTATCTGCACAGACTGAGTGAAGAGGGCTACATGAACGAGAGGTGAAAGCTCGAAGACATGCTACCTACTCTCCTCTACTGCAAACCTGATTGACAGCATGCCAGAAGACAGTTTTCTTTGTATTTTTTGAAAATAAAATTAAATTTAAAAACTTTGGTATTTTTGGAATAAAGTAAAATATCCACGTCTGTTTATTTGATTTTCTTTCAATGAACAGTGGGGTTTTTTGAAAAAAAGGCAGAAGATATTGATAGATGAAACATCTTATTGAACACATATACAGAATTAAGAAACCAAAAAAGTTTTCTGCCTAAATGAAAATTTAAAATCCTATAAATTAATTTTTCATGAATCATAAGAATCTCGTAAACGCATAATTTTCAAAAAATTGTATTGGGAGGTTTATTAAATTTATCTATGCAATCTGAATACTCCGAATTATCGCTCTAAGTTAAGGAGTGTTTTATTCTTACCCCAATTGGCACATTGTTCGAAGAAACCCCAAATAAAGGGTTTTTCAATAAAAGAAAAACGGCCGAAAACGTTCCGAGATAATACCCTAAAATTTAAAATTCTATTAAAAAAAACATGATAATTAATTTTTGAGTTGGGCCGTTTTTTATTCAGTTTTTTGGGACCACCTAAAAGCAATCTGGATACAACAAATTACGTCTTTTTCACATCGACACAAATCTATTGTTTTAAGGTAAAAGTAGTATTTTATTCGATATCAAATTTGCAAATTTCCCGAAGAAGTTCGAACAGTGGGGTTTTTTGAAAAAAAGGCAGAAGATGTTTATTGAAACCAAAAAAGTTTCGAGATATTACCTTAACCTTCCCTTTACGAGCAAAGGCGGCGCAAAAATATATCGACGATCTGTGTGCCACCAGAAAGTTCCGGATTTATGCAACATCTTATTGAACACATTGTACAACAGTAATTAAAGTAGCTAATGTGAAAACAATTTAGCAGCAGGATTTTCATGAAATGATCTTTCAAAATCCGAAAAACTCATTAACTCGTTTTCAAAATTTACGTTTTTAGTTTAGAATCAATATGGAGGATAATATTAATTTTTCATGGAATTTCGTGTCTCGTTTTACTATGTACCAGACGATATAAAATTGTACATTACATTTTCGCATTATTATGAACCACACGTTCCAGGTAATACCTAACAACCAGTATTATTCCTGGAATGAGAGGGGAAGATATAATTTTAAATTGAAAAAAAATTTTACTTCAATACATTTTGTTGAAAATCGCTACTTATGAAATGAAGTCGAATGTCAAATACATGTCTAGATGTACCAATGAATTGGTAGAGTTAAGCTGAAGGATGGTGGCAAGGGTAGTTCTGTCCTTGTTTCAGACGCTAATAAAGAATATGTTTTTTATTTAAGCATTACTTTAAAATTTAAATCTGCATACCAAAAAAGGAAAGGGTGCAAGCAACGTCTTATAGTATATCATCATTTTTTACCCCTACACGAGGTTGATAAAAATCGTAATATAATAAAACAACAGAAAAAAGATAAGATAGAGCACGAACCTAGTGATTGGAGGTTTTAAATCAACCAGCCAGCTGCGGACATATCAAATGTTGAGCCATCGTACAGTTTATCGTCTGTGGAATCTGAAACTAAACATAACGCCAATACCAAACAAATTAAACTACAAATTAACAAGAAGTTAATTGAAGCTATTGGCTTTTATCCCTATAAATCAGAGGTAACGGGGTACGACGATCCCGGGGACCCCAGTCATACTCTCACTCACATACACAGACTCACACAACCACACACACACCCACCTATATACACACCCACCTACTCACACACCCACCTACTCACCCACCCACCTACACACACACACCCACCTACACACACACACACACACACACACACACACACACACAAACTAACATACAAACACACTCACACACCCACACATACACACACATCCACACACACACACACACTCACACACATATATACACAACCTGGCAGAAGGTCTAAAATGCAAAACTCTTCATGCAATGTCTAATCCCCGTATGGCCTCGGATATTGCATTGCCACTCCTCGACTTAGGCAGAGGGTCGAGTGACGCTACGAGACATTCTCCAAAACGAACTGATGGTGAAGCGAATGGCGCCCTCAGCCGGAATACTACCATTCCTAAACAAAACAAAATTACTTCTAATAATTTTCCTCCACTACCCTCTACTGGATCCAAACGATTCTAGAGAGGCTAGAGTCTTCGGACTCCAACGAAGGCAACCCCTTCCATACTACAAGGTATGATAAGTATTTTTTAATAAAACCAATTGAAGAAAATAATTCCCTTAAAGATTTATCACCATTTAGATTATTCAACTTTTTCCAATCAAAGCCTAACTCTGTTAAGAAACTAAGAGATGGCTCTCTCCTTGTCGAGGTTCTGAACAAAAACCAAGCAGATTATGTAACCAATTTAAATAAGATTTGTGGAATTAGAGTTAGTGTCTCTCCTCATGAAAGGCTAAACTTCATCAAAGGCCTCATAAGCTGTTGGGATCTGAACAACTCTGATGAATCAGAGATACTTGAAAATCTCAAAGCAATTAATGTAACCGAAGTCAAAAGGATGAACAAGAAATTAAATGGACAAATTACTCCATCCTCCACTTACATTTTGACTTTTAGAGCACAACAGCTACCAGCTGAAATTTCAGTAGGTTTTAATCGACTCAAGGTACGACCATATATCCCGAATCCATTAACCTGCTTCAAATGCCAGAAATTTGGTCATATTTCCCATACTTGCCCAAATGATGCTAAATGCCCTTCATGCGGTAAACCCTCACATGGAGAAGACCCATGCTCCCCCCCTCCTGTATGCGTGAACTGTAGTGGCTCTCATTCCCCAAGGTATAAGGGTTGCCCAATATATAAGAAAGAATTCGCTATACAAAAGTTAAAAACACTAGAAAGAATATCCTATTCAGAGGCAAGAAAAATAATTGAAGCTACAACCCCAAATGATAGAGTAACCTATGCAAAAATACTAAATCAGACTGACACAAATTCGTCTTCTGCTCTCACTTCCTCATCTCACCCCAAAGAAAAACCCCTTACGAGAATGCCCCAAAAACTCCCTGACAACTCCAATTCCCCTCCTCTACCTTCTACTCCAGAACCTCTACGTCCCTCCTCTTCCTCCCGCACCATTCCCCCACCCTCTCCATCCTCCAAGATTCCTCCACCCCTAAAATCCACACCTCACTCAGCCTCTAACTCGTCTAGGGGCTCTCACACAACCACTTCAAAACCTCCCTCAAATACTCAAAGTAAGGTTTTCAACCCTGCTCCTAACTGCAACCATGCCAAATCCAAAAGCTCTTCATCAAGAAAACCTAAGGATATAAAAACTACGGCTAGTAGATCACGTTCCCAAGATCATTTGACCCTACATCCTTCTTCCTCAGAAAACTCAATAATATCCAACGATAGGATGAGCGTAGGAACCAATGGATCTACTAAATCTAAAGATTCAAGGAAATAATGAACTCCAAAATAATCCAGTGGAATTGCAATGGTCTGACTCACCGCTTTGAGGATATTAAATCGTTGGAAAATACTCTCCCAGTTTTCTAGCCATTCAGGAAACCAATCTGAAACCTTCAAAGAACTTTACCCTCAAAGGTTATCAAGTTAGAAGGAAGGACAGATCTCAGTTCTCCAGAGCATCTGGTGGCGCAGTGTTGTTAATCAGGGAAGACATTCCCTTCTCTGCAGTAAATCTAAACACTACTTTAGAAGCTTGTGCCATATCAACTTACTTGAATACCAAAATTACAATATGCAATCTATACCTTTCCCCTAACATACAGGTAACAAAAACTGAACTGGATAACATCATCTCCCAGCTTCCACCACCATTCATTCTGCTGGGTGATCTCAATGCTCACAATACACTTTGGGGTTCAGTACACACAGACTCTAGAGGTAAATTAATTTCACATCTCGTAACAGAAAATGATCTCATCATCCTCAATGATGGATCCCCAACCCACATATCATCCTCTACAGGCTCCCTATCTACAATAGACCTCTCCATTACCAGCTCAACCATTGCCCCAATCTTTCTACATACCATACTAGATGATTGCTATGGAAGCGATCATCTCCCAATTCTAATAGAACTCCTAAACAGCCCTACTTTTTTTATCCCTCCCCCATCATATAATCCTAGCAAAGCTAATTGGACATCCTATACGACCAACTACATACCGCCAATACTAAATCCAAACAATATTGAGGAGTCCACTTCACATTTCGTACAATCTATTCTGACAGTAGCAGATGACTACATTCCAAAAACTAAACCCTCAAAAAATAAACCCCCTGTACCATGGTGGAAAGATGAATGCCACAAGGTCATCAAACAAAGGAAACGAGCACTGAACAGGTTTAAACATCACCCCTCCCTTGAAAATTGGGTAGACTTTAAAAAATCCAGAGCTCATGCCAAAAGAATAATTAGTGAAGCAAAGAAATCTTCCTGGCAATCCTACACATCCTCTATCAACTTTAATACTTCAAATCAAGAAGTTTGGAAAAAAATACGAAGGTTAAAGGGAATACACTCGAATAACATCCCAGGCATATTGAAGAACAATCTCTGGATAAATAACCCAGCACTCCTTGCAAATAGCTTCGCTGAACATTACCAGGAATCTCTAAATATTCATCAACTACCTGAACTATTTAGTTCTCCTATGCCTACAGATCAAATGTTCTCATATAATTTGCCTTTTAATATGACTGAGCTCGTCCATGCATTGGAAAAGTGTAGAGATAGTGCTCCAGGCATAGATGGCATCATCATACCAATGATCATACACCTACCGACAAAAGGTCTCGAAACTTTACTCCAGCTTTTTAATCTAATTTGGATGAAGGGAACAATTCCCTCAACATGGCGAAAATCAATTTTGGTACCCATTCATAAACAAGGTAAACCTAGAAGTGATCCTAATAGCTATCGTCCTATTGCCCTTACAAGCCATCTGAGCAAAATATTGGAAAGAATGGTGAATTTTAGATTAACTTGGATTCTAGAAAAGCGTGGATTGCTCTCACAAGCCCAGATGGGATTTAGGAGAGACAGATCGACGCTAGATCACTTGGTTGGACTTGAGATGGATATCCAAAATTCCTTCCACAATCATTGTCACACTATCGCAGCTTTTCTAGACCTTACCAGTGCGTTTGACACCATAAAATTCGATAAAATTCTAATCTCACTAAAGGAATGGAATTTAAATGGAGAAATGTTTAATTTTTTCAAAAACTTCTTAACTAACCGCGAATACTCCGTGAGAGTAAATCATCATTTATCTCGTTTCTACCCTCAGAATAATGGGGTTCCCCAGAGCTCTTCAATCAGTCCTACCCTTTTCTTAATTGCTATCAACAGCATAGAAAATCATATCCCTCCACAAGTCAAGTTTAGACTGTTTGCTGATGACATCCTAATATACCATACATCGCAAAACCCACAAGTAAGCGAAATGCAACTAAACGTATGCCTCTCAAATCTATACATCTGGTCACTATCAATCGGCCTATCCTTCTCAGCTACCAAATCAGCAGCAATTCATTTTTGTCGCAAGCACTCATGCCCAAGAACCTGTAATATCATTCTAAATTCTTCCGCTTTATCTCAAAAATGTCATCAAAAATTCCTAGGCTTAAGCTTCGATCCCCTACTTAATTGGAAGTCTCACATCATGGATGTCAGAACTAGATGTCAGAAAAGCTTGGGTATAATTCGAATGCTTTCCCATACTAGATGGGTATCTGACCGCAAGTCCCTCTTGAATATCTATCGTGCAACTACCCTATCTAAAATTGATTATGCCAGCTTAGTATATTCCTCAGCCCCACACTCCTACCTTAGAAAACTGGACACAATTCATAATACTGCTTTGAGATTGTGTATAGGAGCATTCGACACAAGCCCAGCTATAAGCTTGAACTGTGAGACAGAGTCCACAACTTTGTACTTAAGAAGACAACAACAATTATTGAACTATGGCAACTCTTTGAGATTCAGATCTCATATAAATCATCAGGGAAAATTCCTTTCTCCTCCTAGCACATATCCACCACAAGTAAGATACCAAATGGGAATTAAACTCCAATATCATAAGCTAAAATCGAATCTCTCTTTCCATATTCCTCCTTCCTTCACAACCAACCCTTATCTTTTCCCCCCTTGGAATCTCTCTCAGATATCTATTGACTACAGTCTCACTCCATTAAATAAAAAGGAAGTCATGCCCAGAATTATCCAAATTGAGTTTAATCAACTTATATCTACTTAATATTCCAACCACGCACAAGAGCATCAATGCAGTCGGAGCATCCATTATCTCCACCCAACTTGAGAACTCATACTCTCTTCATAAGACTGCTTCTGTTCTTTCTGCTGAACTTTTTGCCATTCTCAAAGCTGTCAAACATATTTTAGACTATCCAGGGAACAAATGGCTAATAATATCAGACTCACTAAATTCCCTTCGATCCATATCTTCTTACTCCCGCTCACACCCCCTTGGTCAAGAAATAAAAATTCTACATGAATACGCGACCATTAAAAATAAGGTAATTAACTTTCTCTGGATCTCCAGTCACGTTGGCATAAAGGGAAATGAGAGAGCAGACCGACTTGCTAAAGGCCTATCAGACGCAACAATCCCTTATGATAAAATCCTCTCCCCTAAAGACCTCAAGACTGCCATTTCACACCACATAAAAAATCTAGCGCAACTCGAGTGGGATTTAAATGATCGACCAAATAAACTACAAAAAATAAAAGAAATCTTTTTTACAAAAGAACCAACACATACACTTTCTAGACGAGACTCGGTCGTCATGAGCAGACTCAGAATAGGCCACACTAAGCTCACTCATGAGTACTTGTTGAAGGGAAGACCTCAACCATACTGCGATTCATGTAATCTACCCCTTACCATAAACCATATTCTACTAGATTGTAATAAATACGCTGATAATACCCACCTACAATCACACAGAGGTAACATCAAATTATTACTGTCAATGGACAACTCAGAACACGTATTAAATTTTTTAAGATCAGCAGATTTATATAATAAAATTTAAAATTAAATCAGTAATACAGTTAGTTACTTCATTAAATTCTACCTACAATCTAGCCCGTTCACATAAATAAAATTATATAAACCTAAAACTACTTAATATCCATCATCCCAAACAGCAACCAACTTAAATCATATACTACTCAATCATCATTTAGCAATACTAAACTAATAATATATTATCCAACTTCAAACATAAAACTACAGAATGCTAGACGCTAAAAGGCCAAGCTGCCGATGCGTCTCTAATCCATGACTCTCTCTCTCTTATAAAAATCATTCACACAAATCTAATGTATGATTTACAAGAAGCAAATCTAAAAATTGAGTACAACATAAGCTAAAATTTAAAGAATCTTATAAAAAAGCCGTATTGAACCACAATTTATTTATTTATTATCCATGTAATTTGATTCACTGTAAAACAAAATTTATTTTCCGAGAAAAACACGAAGGTGGTTTGTAATCGGCTAAGGATGATAAATCTTAAAAAACACTTTTTTTTAGAACAAGTGCAAAGTGGAGTGTTTAGTATCTTTTTAAATTTATAGACGAAAATATATGCCGTACAAAAAAATGCCTACTACTTTTTTTGGCACTTCTCATCAAATTTACCGGTGTGCCGTTTTACTAACAATCCGACGCTGGGCAAAATGCACTAGCGTTTGGTCATAGGGGATTAGGGTGCTAAGCAAGCTGTCATTGCATTGACCAAAACCTGGTGCATTCTGCTGACATGGTACCGGACATAATATCACTGCTCTTTAAATTTTCTGTTGTTGAGAAATATGAAGTTTTTCTCTGATTCATGCAAACTTTAGTTGCACCTGTCGGTCAATTTAAAGTTATTTAAAATACAACCCAAGCTGGTCGCCTGTTTTGCATGTTTGATCAATGATTTTTTTTACGGAAATGAAAATACTGCAAGTGGACAATTGATAGAGACACAAAGAAATAATATATAAAATTATTTAAACTGATATTTGATTATATGAAGCAGCCTTTAATATTTGGAAGTAGTGACCGATAAATTTAAAATATAGTATGTCGATTTCTTTACTTACCATGAGTAAAACTAATTAATTTATTGAATTGGTGACAGTTTTGGAACAGCAGTACAGGTACTTTTATTCTATAACAAAATAATAAAACTCTAGATAAATTAAATAGTATTATTATTATTATTTTTGTTGTCATTATTATTATTATTATTATATTATGTTAAATGATAATTATTTTAGATTAATACATTTTAGGAAAAGTTAACTTCCAAAACACACGTTGTCTGAGGTTGGTAAGATCTCTTCCACTAACGAAGAGAATTCATCAAATGGGCAAAACTCAGAACACCCTGGAATTGCTAAAGGTCCATGCGGACTTAGTGAAGTGTAGTCAACATAAAATAACTGAAATATAAAAAGAAAATTACATCTAAATTATATATTTTTTCATTAAATAAAATGTCTCAGATTTGTATCTACATTTTGATATTTAGATACCGCTTTAACTATAGCATAAAAAACGGTAATAACAAAAGTTACAGAATTTTTTAAATATTATCTCTACAGAATATAAAAAGTTAAAAAAAATCAATTAGAAATTGATATAGTAGAAATGGTCTATATTTTTTAGATGGAAAAACGTGTATATTATTTGTACAATACTATTATATAGTATTGATTTTAAATAAAACAATAAATCACGTTTCATTTCATTTCTAATGCAACCCCGAAATTATTCAAATAGCGTTCTTACATGTGACATAAATATGTGTCCAATAAAAATTAATTGCCTTATATACCAGGGTTTTTACACAAATTTTCAAAGTTTTGAACCTACCTTGTAAATATATATATATATATATATATATATATATATATATATATATATATATATATATATATAAAGAAAGAAAAAACATTTATCAAGTATCAGTATCATGTATATCAGTAATATACAAGGTGTTGATTAAAAAAAATGTTTCTATATTTCTATATGATTCAGAGTCTTAATCTCAGTTATAAAATGTTCTTATTTAAATATTACATATTTTGTTGTATTGAGAAACAATTGCATAGAAAAAAACGTGTTAAAAATACACCTTAAGTCAAACAAAATTACCGATGTAACATAAATAAGACAAAAAAGACACTTATTTAAAATTACATACAACAATAAACAAGGAGACAACAAGATGAATCCAATTACGATATTTTTAACTCATCCGAAATAATAAAATAATTCATTAGCAGAACTCAATAGTATAAACGGCCAATTTAAGGAAATAAAAAGAGAAAAGAAAGAATATGTTACAGCTATTTGACATTAAGGAATGAAATATTATTTCAGGTTATTAAACACTAAATGGGGTTCAAACATGTATCATAAACGCAGTTGAGGACAGGTTATTTGTTAATGAAGACATGACAAATTGTGCATGTGAATTACTTGCTGAAGCTTGACCACTTCGTGAATGTGGTTTTAAGCATTATTAGTCTAAGGACTTTAATAAATTTGCAAGAAAACCAGTTAATTTAAACAAACTACGCACTAATTTTGTAAAAATAACTTAACGTTTCACTTTATAAAAAAAACAATTTATGGATTTTAATTCTTTACTCGAAGAATATGATTCTGAATTTGGCAGGTGTAACGTAGGTGATAATCTTACATACATGAGTTATTTTAAGAAATTTGGTCATAATTTAAATATGCCACATTTAATTATTAGAAACTTAAATAAAAATTTTGACAATCTGCTTTTGGAAATCTTAAATATTAACTTCTATATAATTGTTTTGTCGAAAACCAGTACTATATATAACAAGTATTTTTCTAAAATTGATGTATATGATGCATTTTATAATAATGGTAGACACAATGAATGTAATGGCTTTTTGATCTATTGTAAAAGTTCAGTGGTAAACGATAGTAAAATTATTGATATTGACAATCATAAATTTCTTCTCAAAAGTGGGATATTTGTGGGCGACATGAATATCAACAAATTGTCTAAACGGTTATGGATATTTGTCTAAAGCAAACCAACATGCTAGAATTGAAGCTCGTAGATGCTCCTGCATTAATAATATATTTATGAAAACTAGAAAATTCTTTGATAATTATTTAGTTATACTAAATAGTCCTATATTGGATTATACATCAGTATTATTTAGTTTCAAATCGGTTACGTATCTAAATTAAGTCTCGTATAATATAACTACAATATTAAAAATACTAGTTACGGAAAAATAGAAAAATTACTGAAGTAATTAAGAACAAAGAAATTACTAATTTATTTGTTCTTAATTCAGGTACATTTCGTACACTAGGCTTTCTCTTTTATTTGACTGCATCCTCATAAAATCTAGATCCAAAAAGACAAAATTATTTATATATATATATATATATATATATATATATATATATATATATCAGGGGCTTGCAGCCCATGGAAGCAAGGGAAGTATTGCTTCCCCAAAAGAAATAAAATTACAAAACATCTTCTAAAATGTAATTTTTGAAACAGGAGACCATTAATTTAGTTTATATTAAAAATGCTAAAATATTATCTTAATTATCAAGCCCATAATAAATGCGGCCTTGACTCCGACCCAGCCACAATAGAAAATCGAATAGAACCTATGCGGGCCGCTAGCTTCTCTGCAGCCAAGTCCTGTATGCTTGATTTCTTGTGAATCGAGACAGAGGTTGTTTAACTTTCCACCGGCTGTTTGCAATTTTTGCATTTCACTCGCGTGCTTTAAGTGGTGGCGGAAGCTGTGGTTGAAGTAGGTTCTTTGTTTGAACGGCTATGTGCTGTGTGATAAGTACGTCGCGTCGTGTATGGCGCGATATGGAAGACAATAATACGGACGTAGATATGCAAATACCGTCAACTTTGACTGTCGGTAATAACGTTGAAAATGTTGGAGAATTTAGTAAGAAGAGTGTGTGTGAATGTGTGGTGTGTGTCTTAATAATAAAGGGATTTTCAACATTAAACTTCGCTGATAAGCTTCAAATAATTTCCAAAGGAAGAACAAAACCGCCTATGAAAAATTTAACCACAAAAATAAAAAACTGTATTAGACATTTTTATCCGGAAAAGCAATAAGAACAATTTAAATGGCTAACAGGGTGTGAAAATATAAGTAAATTATTTTGTTGGCCATGTTTACTTTTTGAAAATGAAAAAGGTCTCTGGAATAAAACTGGTTTTTCCGATTTAAACAATTTCCATAAAGCTGTAAAAAGACACATTATGTCCAAAGCACATTTATAGGCCGTCATAAAAGAAAAAGTCTTCGGCAAAACCAGAATTGAACACGCCCTTAATAAACAGTTGGAAATTAGTTACCACCAACACAATGAACTAGTCGATAAAAATAGGAAAATATTAAGAAGACTTATCGATGTTGTTTGTTTTCTCGGACAGCACGAATTGGGATTTAGAGGTCATGACGAAACAAGGGTTTCTTCAAATAGAGGAAATTTTCAAGATTTACCTCATTTAATGGCTAAATATGATGATTGCTTAAAAAATCATATAGAGCGCTCTAGCGTTTTTCGCGGAACGTCGGATCGAATCCAGAATGATTTAATATCCGCTGTTGCAACAATTATTGCAAAAAGAATTAAGCAGGAGATTGGCGAGACGTGGTTCATTGCTATTGTTCTGGACGAAACAACTGATATCACTAATTTTAGCCAATTATCTATAGTAATACGCTACTTCAAAATAGACGGAAGTATTCAAGAGCGATTTTTAGGTTTTAAGAATGTGTCCGAAAATCGTACAGCAGATGCCTTATATACCGTAGTTTATAATGTTACTGAAGAAATTAATGGAGAGAAAAAATTAGTTGCTCAAAGCTATGATGGAGCTGCAGTGATGGCAGGACAATTAGGGGGTCTGCAAGCTAAAGTTCGAGAAACTTTCTCAAGTGCTTCGTTTGTTTGTTGTTTTGCTCATAAATTAAATTTAGTTTTATCCCAGTCCATCAATCACATTAAAGAGTGTAAAGTATTTTTCGTTACTTTAAGTGGCACGGCTGCTTTTTTTTCCCAAGTCAACAAAACGTACACAAGCTTTGGACTCCATTGTCCACAAACGATTGCCTAAAGTAGCTCCTAATAGGTGGAACCATAATGGAAGACTTGTGTTAACAGTATCTGAAAATCGTGAATCACTGATTGAACTATTTGAGAATATAATAGAAAATAATGAAACGTGGGACTCAGAAGCAATAAATAGTTCGAGGGGGTTTTTGGACTGCTTGAAAGGAGATTTTAATTTTAATTATTTGTTGAACATATTTTTAGAAATATTTCCATTCTCGGACAATGTTTTTAATATATTACAAACTAAAACAAATGATATTGCTTTTTGCCTAAAAGAGGTGGATGATTTTAAGTCCATGTTAAGCCAAAAAAGAGACGACTTTGATCTATTTTGGGAGAAAACGATGACGTTAAATGTAGAGCCACAAGCCAAGCCTCTTCGAACAGACAAGGTGGGAGATGTTCAAACATCTTTTATGAATTAATCGATCAAATTCAGCAACAAATAAACTATAGATTTAACGGTTTAAATGATTTTAAATTCCTCGAGCTCTGGAATTTTGACGCCTTTAAAAGAAAAACTTTTCCAGAAGATGCGTTTAAATCTCTTCTTCATTATGGCCAGTTCTTTGACCGAGTGTTACTGCGATCTGAACTAAAAGTGATTTACGAAACTTATGACATTAGCTCAAAAAATAACGCTAAGGAACTAATGCAATTTTTAAAAGACAAGAACCTGAAAGATGCCTACACCGAAGGGTCGAAATTTTGTGAATTAGTAATGACAATACCTGCCAAAAGTTCATCAGTAGAACGCATTTTAATTTTTAATTTAATGGGGCAGGAGCATCGACGTTTTTACGATGACGTCATTGCTTCCCTTTCTTAAAATTTCATCGCACACCCCTGATATATATATAAGACCGGTTCCACATCCTCCGTGTGCTGGAGGAAATCGAATATATATATATATATATATATATATATATATATATATATATATATATATATATATATATATATATATATATATATATATATATATTCTTTCTTATATTCGATTATATACAGGATGTTCCATTTACAATAGGCAAATCAAGTCCGACCCAACACATCTGACGTTATCTTTATGTACACCTCTATGGAGTAACACTTGTAAGTATAGTAATACAATAATTATAAACTAATAAAAGATCGAATAATATACAATGTCACCATTAATACCTATTCGAGTGATCATTAACAATTCAACAATTAAATTGAATGAGTAATTATTATGGAGATAATGAGATTTCGAAATTTAAATACGTTGACAGTTTGATTTGTTGCAATGCAGGTGTGAATTTATATATATATATATATATATATATATATATATTATATAGAATGCGAAAGCGCTTACGTTCATCTAGTGATGGTGGTAAACCTATATTAACAACTATAGGCACCCACCTTTAATTGATTTTATATGACAAGTTATTGACAATTGTATAAATGCTAGGTTATGCGAGTCTTTAGCGACTAATGGAATTATCACTGAATCTCAATGCGGCTTTCGAGAGGGTCTGGACGATAAAGATGCTTTACACGAGGTAAATTGGTTAATTCTAAAGAGCTTTCACAACAAGCTTAAACCGCTTCTGGATCTCTCGAAGGCCTTTGACACCGTGGATCACCATATGGTGTTAAATGAACCCAATAGTATTAAAATAGGAAGAAAAGCTCATAAAGTTTAAATTAACTCCAAAACAGGTATTAATCTATGTTGTTATGTGACGTTCCACTTGGCACAGCACTTTGTCTAATTCTCTTTATTTCTATTGTTTTATGCAATGTAGAATGTTGGATTGATACATTTAGTATAGCTGAGTGGGTAATATTTCGTATTCAAACATGGAAGGTTACATGTCTTAATACTAAACGTGAAAAAACTTTCATGTGCTTATCAATGTTGTTCTTCAGGATTCAAATTCTCTTTACACCACAAACTTACAAACTACTGTAATTATTATTCTATAGCTCGCATTTTAAAAAACTCATATCGCAGTTTTTAATTTTAATATTTTTTATTCGTTTAAGTCGCCATTGTGTCCCCACATACTAAAATGATATTGAAATCTAATCATTTCATTTTAATGCCCTATTTGATTTTCGTGCTAAATTTGTCTTTGTTTTTTTTTAAACGAATAAATAATTTTTAAGCCATACTGTGCTTAATTAATATATAAAAATATAATAAAAGGAAAAATCAATGTTTCAAATCGTTTTTCTCTTGTTCATCGTGGGAATCAGCTAATTTTACACTTATTAGAAAAATTAAAGGTTTTTGGCATTATAAAACCTAAAAAATATTCTGATGCTATCAATTGGGAATCCATTGTAGATAAACTATATCATATCATCTTTCCTAACCTAACCTAACCACCTGGTTACGATAGTGAAGTCGATGAAATATGGAACATTGCTTAATAATATAAATCGAAATACAAGAGTTCTAAATACACTAAACCACAACTCGTTACGTTCTAACCAAGTTAGCATCATCAGCAGAGCTAACCAAGCTAGCATCTCCTAGCCGAAACTATTTATAGGTAAATGTGGTCACACTTGATTGCACCCGACAGCACCGTAAAGCCATAAGCAATAGAGCAGACTATAGGGAATAGGCCCCTGTGACTTTATTTAGTGCTTTCTTACCACATTTAACTATTTCTTTACTCTCAAATGCATCCAATAATCTATTATTAGATACATTTTTAATTAACTTAAGATTATTTATTCCTATTTTCTGATTGTTTTCCAAAGCATGTTGGGCAACGCTTGACTTTTGTGTTCTTTCGTATCTTAAATGTGCCATGTGTTCTTTAAAACGAATGTTTATGGAGCGTTTAGTTTGCTCAACATATTTTAGATCGCAGTTATTACAGCTAATTTCATAGATGTCACTCGTCTCCTTCAAGTCGACTTTGTCTTTAGGGTTTCCAAGGAGATTTTTCGCTCTTCTCCGTTTTGTAGGCTACTCTAATACCTACCTATACTCTAATAGGTTTTTAAATACTTTTCCTAGACCTCTCATATATCTGGGATCATATGGGATTACTATGAATTTATTGGGAACCTCAGCTGCTTGAAGAGTAGTGGCATCTTTTAAGATTTTCTTATGCTTATGTCTATCTACCAATACATACATGTACAAAATTATCATTATATCCATTACTTTTAGCTGTATTTTTAACCCGATTCAATTGTTATAACGTTCTTTACGTAATGGAAAATTGACTAACCTGTGAGTTAAGAAATGAAATGCCGCCATTTTGTGTTGACGGCAATGAAATGAGTCGGATGTTATATACCTATCAGTATTAGTAAATTTCCTATAAATATCAAATTCTAATATATCGTTATTTCTAATAACTAACGTGTCGAGAAAAGGTAATTGCTCATTGTTTTTGTACGTAAAATTAATGGAAGGATATTTATTGTTTAATGTTTCTAAGAAAGTTTGCAAATTTTCTGTTTTAGTATCAAAAATAGCAATTATATCGTCAACGTATCTATACTACACAATATTTGAGTTCTTTTTTCAATTGGGTTTCTAATCTACCCATAAACAAATTTGCAAGGAACGGTGACAAGCAATTGCCCATCGCAGTTCCCTCAAGTTGTTTATAATATTTATCGTTGAACTGAAAAAATTTTGATTTATACATAATTTTGCGAGAAGCAAATATTCATCAATAATTTCTTTATTCAAATAATTAAGTTCAAGTAGTTCCTTTAGGTACTCTAAAGCTAGTGGTATGGTTCTTTAAGGTGAACAATTTTAATTTTATCTAAGAATTCTAATGAGTTAATAATTTTAGTTTATGGGACACAAGGTTTTTACACTATTTTAAGGTACTTTTTACTTCTGTTATCATTTTTGATAACGGGTTTTTCTCATTTAAATCGTAAGGACCAGTTTCAATCAAATTGTCTACTCTTTCTAATAAGTTATTTTAGTTTATATACTCTTTCTAATAAGTTACTCTAGTTTATATCATCTGCTAATGATGCTAACTTGGTTAGCGAAACGCACGTCTAGAACGTAACAAGTTGTGGTGTAGTGTGGTTAGCACTCTTGTATTTTGATCTATCTTCCACCACAGATTCCAGTGTTAGTACTTAGAATATAAAAGAAAAAGGTTTGATACATTAAATAGTTGCACATTTTTCATTTTATGATATTTTAACTTTCATTCATGACGTACTTTGTCAAAAAATGCATAATATTTTCTAATTCAGTCAGTAGATTGGAAAAGCAGGACAAAAACAAAAATAAAAAATAAAACAGGTATGAAAATCACAAGCTGTTTAACAACAATGTTTGCTACGATCAAATTTAAGCTCTTTAAATGGGATATTCCGTAGGCAATACTTTTTTAGCCACTTAGTTTTATCTTAATTTACTTTCATGTCTTATTACCTTTATGCCATAAACACCTTCGATCTCGTGGACTTCAATTAGCACGCATGCACCATAAGGAGGAACGGCTTTTATTTTAAAAGCACCTATTGCGAGGAGAAAATCGGCAACATTGGTTTCATGTGCGGAATAGACGAACAGTTTTCTTGCGGCTGGCGACATGGTACCATCTATAAAGTCCTGCGTGTCCTTCAGAACCTTCTTAAGCAGATAACCTAAACTCATATGATTTTACAATTATCGTTTGAGGATGTACAGGGTGTCCCATTCGGATACTTTTGAGGAGCATTTCCGTTATTTTTATTGAAAGAAAGTTGAGGTTTTCGCGACAGTGTGCTACTTTCTCGGAAAACTAAAGATGTCGTTAACAAAATTTTCATCGCCCTTTTAGTTTTCAAGATAAGGACTAAATTGAAAATGTTGCATTTTCAGGCACCCCTCGTATCTTAACTATCAGATAACTTATCGAAAATGTGAAAACTGTTTCTTATATACCTTCTCCCGTAGAACTCAATTCCGCCTTTCCGAATTAGTATAGAGGTTCAAGTCAAAAAGTTCTCGGACCTTACTTTATTATTTCAAATAGAACATCATAGATTATAAAATTTGTCTTGTTTTTACCTTTTCAAAAATATATAATAATATATAATAATGCACTTTCTCTCAGAAACTCAGAAATAAATGACAAATTTCTGAAATTAAATGCATTATTTAATAGTAGGCTATGGCTATTGTTTATGACATCAAACAAAAATAAATGTCCAAAATTTGTATCTCATTGGTTTTGGGATCGATTTTCGTTTATAAAGCAGTTTATAAACTTTCTTTTGGTATTTTAATTTAATTGGTATTTATCGATTTCTTCTAATGGCAGTGTATGAAAAATATGATATGCTGGTGGTTTTATACAGAGTAATGAAAATTCTAAAGAAGACTCGGAATTATATTTCCTAAGGTAAGTAGGCTATTATGGTCATAAAAATCTGTATTATCATTAAAAGTTTTTGCTTTTAGATATCCAGAAAGAAGTCAACAGTTTTTTGAGATATTTGCTTGTTTAAAAGCAAATTTAGTTGAGCACGGATCATTTATTCACCCGCGTCATAAAACATACGACAAAGAGAACAGGGAAAGAAAAGAGATAGATGTTTTTGGATATATAGAAGCAACACCTTCTTCCTCATGTAGAAAAATTGAGTAGAAAATTGGTGTGCCAAAAACTGACGGTCAGAGGATCTTGAAGAAATATAAGTATCATCCGTACAAGTCCTAACATTGGAACCTGTGGTGGAAGATAGATCAAAATACAAGAGTTCTAACCACACTACACCACAACTTGTTACGTTCTGGACGCGCGTTTCGCTAACCAAGTTAGCATCATCAGCAGATGATATAAACTAAACTAACTTATCCTAACCGAGACTATTTATAGGTAAATGTGGTCACCCTTGGTTGCACCCGACTGCACCGTTGCCAAGTAAACAATAGAGGGGACTATAGGGAATAGGCCCTCTGTCTTTATTTAGTGCTTTCTTACCACATTTAACTATTTCTATACTCTCAAATGCATCCAATAATCTATTATTAGATACATTTTTAATCAACTTAAGATTATTTATTCCTATTCGGTGATTGTTTTCCAAAGCATGTTGGGCAACGCATGACTTTTCTGTTCTTCCGTATCTTAAATGTGCCATGTGTTCTTTAAAACGAATGTTTATGGAGCGTTTAGTTTGCCCAACATATTTTAGATCGCAGTCATTACAGCTAATTTCATAGATGCCACTCCTCTCTCTCAAGTCGACTTTGTCTTTGGGGTTTCCAAGGAGATTTTTCAAACTATTCTCCGTTTTGTAGGCTACTCTAAAACCTACGTTTTTAAATACTTTTTCTAGACCTCTCGTATATCTGGGATCATATGGGATTACTATGAATTTATTGGAAGCCTCAGGTATTTGAAGAGTAGTGGCATCTTTTAACATTTTCTTATGCTTATGTCTATTTACTAGTTTATGTACAAAATTATCATTATATCCATTACTTTTAGCTATATTTTTAATCCGATTCATTTCATTGTTAAAACGTTCTTTACTTAGTAGAAAATTGACTAACCTGTGAGTTAAGATATGGAATCCTGCCATTTTGTGTTGACGGCAATGAAATGAGTCGGATGTTATATATCTATCAGTATTAGTAAATTTCCTATGAATATCAAATTCTAATTTATCGTTATTTCTAATAACTAACGTGTCGAGAAAAGGTAATTGATCATTGTTCTCCTTTTCGTACGTAAAATTAATGGAATGGAATGAAATGAATCGGGTTAAAAATATAGCTAAAAGTAATGGATATAATGATAATTTTGTACATAAACTAGTAAATAGACATAAGCATAAGAAAATGTTAAAAGATGCCACTACTCTTCAAATACCTGAGGCTTCCAATAAATTCATAGTAATCCCATATGATCCCAGATATACGAGAGGTCTAGAAAAAGTATTTAAAAACGTAGGTTTTAGAGTAGCCTACAAAACGGAGAATAGTTTGAAAAATCTCCTTGGAAACCCCAAAGACAAAGTCGACTTGAGAGAGAGGAGTGGCATCTATGAAATTAGCTGTAATGACTGCGATCTAAAATATGTTTGGCAAACTAAACGCTCCATAAACATTCGTTTTAAAGAACACATGGCACATTTAAGATACGGAACAACAGAAAAGTCAAGCGTTGCCCAACATGCTTTGGAAAACAATCACCGATTAGGAATAAATAATCTTAATTTGATTAAAATTGTATCTAATAATAGATTATTGGATGCATTTGAGAGTATAGAAATAGTTAAATGTGGTAAGAAAGCACTAAATAAAGACAGAGGGCTTATTCCCTATAGTCCCCTCTATTGTTTACTTGGCAACGGTGCAGTCGGGTGCAACCAAGGGTGACCACATTTACCTATAAATAGTCTCGGTTAGGATAAGTTAGTTTAGTTTATATCATCTGCTGATGATGCTAACTTGGTTAGCGAAACGCGCGTCCAGAACGTAACAAGTTGTGCTGTAGTGTGGTTAGAACTCTTGTATTTTGATCATCCGTACAAATTTAATATAGTGCAACATTTGCGTCCTGGCGATGCCGAGCGCCGGGCACTATTTTGCCTGTGGTATCTGCAACAAATCGATGCAAATGATTTATTTGGCAGACTTGTTATCTGGTCAGACGAATGTTTTCTTTCAAATAAGGAATTTTTAATTGTCGCAATACCACGAACTGGCATAGTGAAAATCATCATTTAATGTTTGAAAGGGCACAGCAAAGACCCTTTGGAGTTGAGGTGTCATGTTTTATTTAAGGCAGACATATAGTTTATAGAATTTTTAAAGGAGGTCTTACAGCACGTAGACACCTAGAAATCCTTGAAGAAATTATTCTAGAACTGCTCGAAAATATTCCATTAGCCCAATATATTGCTGTTTAACTACAGCACGATGGTGTCCCAAGTCACAACTCTAGGCTCTTAAAAGAATTTCTTGATAATAACTTTCCTCAAAGATGGATAGGTACCAACGGGCCTGTTGGATGTCTCCACGATCTCCAGATTTCTCAGTTTTAGATTTTTTTTATGGGGCTATATACAAAATGAAGTCTATAAAACAGGATATGACGGCATAGCAGAACTTCGAGAGGCAATTCATTTAGCCTTTTGAAATCTGCGAATGAGACCGATGGTTAAATTAAAAAGGAAAAGTTATATAAGAAATAGTTTTCACATTTTCGATGAGTTATCTGATAGCTGAGACGAGGGGTGCTTGAAAATGCAACATTTTCAGTTTAGCCCTGTATCTTAAAAACTAAAAGGGGGTGTGATAGTTTTGCTAATATCATCTTTAGTTTTACGAGAAAGTAGCATATTGTCGCGAAAACCGCAACTTTCTATCTATAAAAATAACGATAACGAAGATACCCCGCAAAAGTACCCAAAATGGGACACACTGTACGTAGTTTCTGTGCCATAAAATATAATTTAGTTGGTTTTATTCTTAGGCACACATTTAGAAATCCTAGTTATCAAGAATAGACAGTTTAGAAGTGGAATTACTTTCAATCTTACCACATTCAATTGCACGAGACAACTTCAAGTATTTTTCTTTCATGAAATTAGAAAAAAATGATGGAGGTCTGATAGATCTGGTTGACCTAATTGAAACTTATCTTAAGTTAAATAATTTTTATTTTTCAGGGAAAGCTGTCGGTAAAACCAAACCAAGTATTTTTCTTTCATGAAATTAGAAAAAAATGATGGAGGTCTGATAGATCTGGTTGACCTAACTGAAACTTAAATTAAATAATTTTTATTTTTCAGGGAAAGCTGTCGGTTAAACCAAACTATACTGCGGGAAAATATGTACAATGCTGTTTTTTAAGGCAATTTTGAAGACTTATGTTATGTATTCCTAAAACAAATAAAGATATGGAGGTGATGCCTCCAACATGTTTTCAGGAATTTCATTTAAAGTACTGATTTTCAGTGATAATATCATAAGAGGCCCTAAAACATTATACACAGCCGTGTTACCTAAAAAATTGAAATTAAGTTTCAAAAAAAAATTAAAAAAAAAAGATATCAAAAAACCAATTAACATTTTTATACCAAATTAGTCAAGTGACAAAGACAAAAAAGCTGGAAATATGGGGTTTTTTCAAAATTGAGATGTGTAAATATGAAATTATTTCTGTAGAAAAATTGCATAAGCATGTTGTAACCTTCTTTTTAATTCTTTAGCGAATGTTTGTACATGTGTTTAACTGATAAAGTTCTGAAAAAATTATTTTTGAATATAGGTTCAAAAAGTGGTTGGTTTTTTATATCACAATGAAATATGTTTTTTTACTTCCCTTATAAAAAAGAAACATTGTAACCATAAAAAAAATCACCCTCCGAAATTTTTTCAGGTTCCTAGATGCCGAAAAACATGTTTTCTCAATTCCGTCGAACTATCTGTCTGTCTGTCGGTCGGTCTATTTGTGGTATAGCTAAAAAACTACTCACCCGATTGGCTTCAAATTTTGGTCAAAAATTAAGGGTCAAATGGTAATGACCTGATAACATTTTGGTAAAAATTTAATATGGCGAGACAAAATAGCGGTGTAGTGAAACTTATTACTAAAAAACTACTATTCTTTAGTCACTTCACTATTGCCTTTGTTATAAGACGTCCCAATTCTGACTTTTTTGCAAGTATGTCCAATAGAAAAGACACTAAATTACCGTTTTCTCGCCAATTTGATTACGGTTTTAGGAATGATAAATGCTAAAAATTAAATATTAATAAAAAATATTCTATACAGGGTGCGTTAAAATGATAGCTGTCTTTTGAAAATCTGTACTTTACTTTACTTATATTGGCACAACTTCAGAACACTGATATTCACAATCCCAAACATAAGAGAAGCTGGAATAAGTATAAAAATGGTTCCATATATCTATTATTTACAGTACTGTGCAGGTAAACTGAATACATTCCTGGATAATCAGTATATACAATGCAATTTGGTAAGACAAATTTGAAGACTTCTATTTCCAAAACAAAAAAGATATTGAGTACCTTTTGTACAACCTTTCTTTTTCTCTGCCTTAATTTTATCCATTCTTTTAGCTGGCCAAGAATCAAGAAGGTTTTTTTTTTAGATTATGTAGGTGGGCTAAAACAAGTTTGTTTTTATACCACAATGAAAATATTTTTAGTTCATCGACAATTTAGGCACAAACAATATTCAAATTAAAAAATATATACACAAAGTCTAGGTCTCAATCGAAAATAAGTTTATAAATTAAGAATAGGTTACATGTTTCGCCCTAACGGGCATCATCAGACCTAAAATAAATATACATTACAACGGAAAATACAATTAAATAATATATAACTTTACCATAAACAAAACACTATATTCTTATTATAGTATAAAGAAACAAGCATGTTTTGGCCAACCTGTATAATCTCTTTTCTAACGAAACATTTTCATGTTTAAGAAAAAAATTACAATTTTGAAATAATCCCGTTATTTAGAAAAATACCGAAAGTATTGAAAATTAGTCAAATTTAATTGTTATATTTACTCCCTATTTTGTCATACAAATTTTAATCGAAATTTCGTTCTTTTAAATTCTCTGAAGAAATATAATTTTGAATTTATGCAAGGGGCATAGCTATTTCTCTACATTATATAATGTTTTGGTTTATCCCATTTCAAATTATTAAAAATATGTTGAGAATCTCATTTATTTTGTGAACATACATCTTCAAAACTCCAGTGAACAAATTTATTATCCAACAGTGTATTTGGTTTCAATGCTCTAGATTGTAAAGAATAGATACACAAAAACATTGTTTTTTCTTATTTCAGCACCTCTTATGTTAAATATTTTTTATGAATATTATATTTTTACCATTAGATAATTCTGAAGCCGTTGACAAATTGTCCAGAAAACGGTAATTGAAGTGTCTTTTCTGTTAAAATGTGCCTATAACCTAAGGCAATAGTATAGTGACCAAAGAAACTTAAAATCCATTTAAAGATATTGGTGTAGTGTACCTTAAAGTGATCATATTTTTTTCAGAGTAAAATGGGACTCACTGCAATAGTATTATACTCCGGTAGAACGCTGATCGGCATGCCGGTTCTGCCCGTAAATGTGTCTGGTAATCTGTCAAATCAGCCAACTGCTAAAGTTTCATTATAAAAATGATTAAAGATCCCTAGAATTAGTGACTTTAAACTCTAAACAATGTTGATTTAGTCATATTTTTTTAATTCCGTCGAGCAAACTTTTTAGTAACGCTAGGTGATGCTTTTAAATAGGAACAAAATTCTAGGCAAATTTATACAGTTATGGTCAGCATTATACTACAATTCCAACATATGTCAATTTTTGTGGGTCACAATAAAAACCAAATAAAAATATCAACCTTAATTAACTCAAAAATATAACTATATGGTTTTATTATTTTCTTGTACCAATATCACAAAAAAATTATAAAATTAGCTTATGTGAATGGACATCATTATTTTCTACTCGACTTTAGTTATTAAAATCAAAAGCTCCAAATGTTTCTTCACATTGAATTATAATAAATAAAATATATGGCTAGTTTCACTAGGCTGCCATTTACTTTCACCATATTGTATTTTTACCAATTACCAAGTCATCCCCATATTAACCCTAATTTCTGACCAAAAATTTAAGTCAATCGGATAAGTTGTTTTTTAGCTGTGGCGGGAACAACAAACAGACCAACGAAATTAAGAAAACATGTTTCTTTTGCATCTAGGGACACTAAAACGCGAAGATCTCTAAAAATCGGAGACAGTGACTTTTTCACGATTATAGCACTTACCTTTTACGAGGGAAGTAAAAATGTAACTATATTTTCGTATCATATAAGCCAACAACATTCTAATATTAAATTTATTATGGAAATTGGGTCAGATGATCTCATTCCCTTTCTTGACGTGTTGGTACAAAAAAAGAGAACGGCACTCTAGGTCGTTTTGTTTACGAGAGTCCTTAAAATTATAAATATCCTAAACATTATAAATATACATGTCGAAAATTAATATATATTATAGTAATTTTCGAAAAAAAAAAACATATGCGATTCGTCTTATTTTAAAACCAATTTATCTAAGTGACTATGGAAAAACGAATGCTTGGATACGTTGTTTATCTATTATTTCACCTTTGTCTTATCTGTTCACATCATGGCTTACAAACTGAAGTTAAGGGAGAACTGCACGCAAAAAGTGAAAAATCAGCGACAAGGTCTAGTCAAGTTCAAAGTAAGATGAAATGGTACCTACGTATAAGAAAAAACTTCCTGCGCGTCCGACTTCAAAAAAATGTGTCATGTATAGGCGATTTAAATTACATTTCGGTTAAAAATAGGTTCAAGAGGGGTCAGGCGCTGCAAAAATACAAAGACATGAGTACGATACTATATTACTAAATATACATATTTCCCTAATTAAATCACAATGAAGCTAATAAATATCTCTTACAACTTTAACATAATATTGCAGAGGCGGAAGGCTTGCAAATGATCCATAATACTCGTGCAGTTCCCCCTTAAAGAATTTATAAGTTAGTAGGCAAAATGCCGATAAAATAAATTGCCAATATTTCGTTGTCAACAATATATCAAACAATTCGTAAGTGAAGAGGGAATCTTGTGTTTTAATTTACCGAAAAGTGGCTGATCACGAAAACTGTCCTCAGTTCAGGCCAACAGATTCGTTGCCAAAAATATCGTTGATCCCTCCACAGGAAACTTGGGTCGTCATTTTCACGTGTCTAGAGCGACTGTTAGCTGTCAACTTCTAAAAAATAACCTAAAATACCGAAAACGAAGGAAATGCTCGAAATATACCGTACATCAATTAGAAATAATTCCTAGATATTGTCGTTGTTTACGATAAAAAACAGATAATTTTAATAATAGTCCTGACGATGTAAAATTAAAAGCGAAGGCAAAGTTTGTGGATAAAATCATGGTGTGTTGTGCAATTTCGGATGCAGGTATTTTCAGACCGTATGTTGGACATATTAGAGGTCAGGCGGTTGATGTTATTGTTTATACACAAAATTGCCTTCGGAAAAGTTACTCAATTTTATTAATTTATATGCCACTACACCCGGATAGCAACACTGTGGTTACAGGCAAATAACATATCATTTGTGCCCCGTGAAGATAACCCTCCTAACATACTCCAGGCGAAACCAATCGAAACTTTTTGGGCACTACTTAAAAGACAGTTATAGGACAATGGATGGGAAGTCCAAAATCAAGATCAATTAAGGAGAAGAATTTATCAAAAGTACACGAAGTAAACTTTGAACTTGAAAACAAAAGTTGTTAGGCAAATGAGCTAGGTACTAGCTCTGTATTATGTTAATTATATTAGTGATAAGTAGTTCAAATATACGTTTCTTAAACCACAGTCTGTTGCATTCAATTTTTTCGAACACTTTTGTGATATATATCGAATAAATATTTAAATTTTAGTTCTCACTATCATCCATGTCAGAAACAATCGCTTATCAATTTAATAGTCTTTAGGGCTCTTTTAATATGTGAAGCAAATTCAATTTCGATGAAAGAAGTAAATCAATGAAGCTCTAAAATCAAACAGATTTTGTACTGATTCATAGAATTGAGAGTTTTAAGGTAATTAATAAAATTAAGTTCAAATAAGTAAAGACACATACAACTGTACCATTCAGAGGTCATGTCGGATGTAATTAGTAAAATAGAAATTCAGACTTGTAGTAAAAGCAGCTTCTGGTTAATAAATAGCTAAATTTCGGTTTGTCTCGAATAACTTCGGAAATATTTGGGTTTTTTGTATTTTTAAGTGGAAAATAACCAAGCACCAAAGTGCGCCAGTATTCCTTAATATCCCTCAGTATTCTTGTTACTATCTACACAACTTGAGAAAACTAGACATAAAAATGGGTCGCACACAATCCGAGCTTATTCAGTCAGTTAGACATCCTTGAAGGTACCTTATAAAATTAAGGTCTCCCTCTGAACTACTGCCAACTACTTCTTGAACCCGTATTTGGGCGTTGGTGACTGTCAGTGTGTGCCTTGAAATCAATCGATCAGGATATATATAAATTGTTCCTAAGAAGTTGAACTTTGTATTTTTTATATTTGATACATATGTATATAATATAATACTAGTAAAATAAAATCCCTGAATAGGGATGGGCGATATAGCGATATTTATCAGTATGTCCATAGTTATCGAGTATCGATAGGTATTCTCGATTATTCTATCGAATTGATCTGTCGCTAACTTATGGATATATCGAAAAAACGAATCAAATACTTCTAAGTATGTTTAAGAAATTGCTTTCAGACAACTATTAGAAATAATAATCTTACCCGCCATCATTTGCCTAAGAGTTGTGGTATTGGTGTGAAGATAATAAATATCTACTGCTAAGGATTGCAATGGTTCAGGATATATTTGACGGGTCCAGCTTGGCAAGGGAAGTTTCAGTTGAGTCTAAAAACAATACTGGGTATGGTAAAGTAGTTTATGTCTTTTCAGTTCAAAAGTGGTCATAATTTTTGTTGTATTAAGTAAATTGGTGTTCAGGTTAAAGAGTGAATAATGTATTAATATATTATAGATCCCATTTAATTTGATAGATACACAGTTTTTAAAGTAATATAAGAAATTAAAAATAGTGAAGAAGAGAAGTGTTTTATTATCTATCGAATTGCTTCACTCACACACTCTGTATTTCTCTAATCATGTAGTGGTAGGTGTCAGTTTTACATATGTTTTCATGTTTTAGTTGTTTAGATCTGATGATGCCAGTTTATTTGGCGAAACATGTGTACTCATAACTTTTTAACTGTATTACAAATAAATATAAATAGTTGATTATAATAATATCTTCTGTTGTAGGTATAAGAAATAATTTTAAATATTTTAGATATTTTTTGAAAAATTGAATTTGAATTTTTTTATCTCCAGTGCCCAGTTGTATTGCGATATTATTTTACGAAATATTATACATATAAAGCAGCATTACATAGCGTCCGTCCGTGGAATTGAGAGTGCTTCTTCTAGAGTCCTTTACTTAAGTTAGCGCTAGTAGTGCTGCAAGCCATCTTTTTTATAACATTTTATAATATAGTTTTAGAGGTATTCTGTATAAAATAGTATATTGTAAAATAAGTTTTGCAACTGAACTTTTACGGTCGAGTTCAAGTCGAACGACTGGGTAGAGGCATTTTCAAAACGTCTTTTTTACTATACTTTTTCTACAAATGCATGAAATCAAATAGGCAAAAACTTAGAAAAAAATATATTATTGCTATTTAATTAAATAAACAGCAATTTAGTAAACATGTAGTAACTAATAATTCAAAATGATAACATTTGTTTGATACAAACAAAAAACTATCGTTATTTATACATTGTAACTAAACAATAAGTATGTATTTAAACGAACACATAGAAATTGTAAATTGAAATTTATGGTCACACTGAAGCAATTTTAAAAAGAAACCTCTGGAATTTGTTGTTATCTACCAAAAGCGCAGTTAAACTGAAACTTAATATATTTCAGGAAGTGGGTGGAGCCTGGCATTTTGCCATAACTTCAGAGTTCCATAAGTGTGACGTTGATGGCTGCAATAAGTACGATTTACTCGAGACTTGCATTTTAGTTTGGATAGAATCATCTATGTAACCTTTCGTTACTGCATTTGATCTAATCGAAGATTAGAGTATTTCTATAAGATGTCATAAAAATATTCCTGTCACGCTAAAAGAACTAGGAATCTCGTTTTTTTGTACTGGTTAGTTTTATAAGCATCGCAGAAACAAAAATCTGCATATCATCTATTGTAAGTTGCCAAAGATCCTCCCTGTGACATACACCTAACACTTCAACTGCAACTACAGCCTGAAAATAAAAATTTTTCAGGAATTTTTGGAAATCTGCTTCAGTTAACCCGCTAGCTTTCTTTGGAACATTATATGTACTTTTTCGATTCAAGAATACTTAAAGTTTCTTATAATGAGCCAAATTTTCATCTTCTTTTATATTTAACCCCAGAAGAATCGCGTTATGACCAATTCTCTCACATTTTTACGAAAACGAGCATATTTGGTAATGCCTATGTTTGACGCGGCTGCCTCGTAGGCCCCCACTCTAGATGTCTTTTTTATGTAAGTGGTGTGTACACTAATCATACAAGTCCTCTGCACCATTTAATACGGGTAGTTTATTGAATGAATGCGTGGACCATCAGTAGCTTGAAAAGGTGTATATAAGTAATTATACCGAGCGTTCCAATAAAGTTCAAATTTTATTTTAGAAGAAATATAACCGTGTTCGAAAGCTTGTTGAGGTAGGACAATTTCAATCACGACTAAATTAATCGGGAAATAAACAAGTTCCAAATCCTCCATGGACAGCTCGAACAACAGAGCAAGGAATTCTGGAATTGGAAACGACGCCGCAATTGTACACTCGGATCATAATTCAGAATTAGAACAATCCGAGAAGGATCATGCAGATTTTCAAATCAATGATATTCCTCTTCACTAAAGAGGATAAATCTACCAACTGGTCAGCTCGTCAATTTGGCCCAAATGTGCGAACCCCAAAACATAACATCGTGAATGTTATTCCGCCCCGAATCATAGCACAGGTTGTAAATGGTACAAATATTTACCTCGCAAAAGTTCGCCCAAATTATCAAAGTCAAAGGGACTGCATGGATACTAGCTTTACAGAAATATGCATTTATGTGTGGAGTAAAAAAGTGACAATGTTTTAATACAAACGAAATATGAACTGACGACGAAACTGTTGCGGATGTCTAGACCTCTGTCTGATAATATCAGGTCGGTGAATATTGAACTATAGATGAAATGATAGAAATTTTTACAGGACCCTGCAAATTTAGCCAGGAATCAGCAAATAAATCGACTTAGTATTCATGCCCTCGTTGACTTCCGAATGTATATTACCGCAAAATACTTTGAAATACAAAATACTGCGACGGCCATTGTAAAACGCATTTCACTCCCAATTTTGAATAAAGGCCGAAATTTAACAATCGATAATTATTTTTCCTCAGTACCATTGGCCACTGAACTGTGGGTGTGAAATGTGAAAACCATCATAATGGGCCCCATCCGAAAAAAAAAGTTAGTTGTACGATTTAGATTGGAACTGTTAGAAAACCACATTCACGTGTGACCTTTCATGTAAGTTTTTAATGCGTGAACTCTCCAGGGTTAGAGCTGATTTGAGCATGTTGTTGTATTTCTGGGAAAGCTCTTCAAAGTATACTAGCAGCACATTTTATGAGAACGTCTTTTTATGTTTCTGGGTTCGCTACTTTATAAACTATTCATATTGTACATCTACATACAGATTTTGCTCTTTCTCTCTCTCTCTCTCTCGAGGATTGTTTAATTATTTCTCCATCTTCCGACAAGATTTTTTGTTACTGAATTTTTAATAAAACTCCAAAAAATGATTTAAATTAGAATTAATTTTTCTAATAAGGACATATCAATTGTATCAATAATAATAACGACTGGTTGCTATGTTATTAACTGTGTAACAAAGTACGAAAATTAGATTTTTCCACGTGAATTATCTGTTGATAGGGTGATGCTAGGCAATCGTCGTGTAAAAAAATTTTGCACACGGGAGCGTTTTCTTCGTACTTATTTAAAGCATTTTTAGAAAAAGTATATATTCGTGATGTAATGGTAGAGGAAATGGGACAAATAGTTCAACCACTTCCATCCTAACTATTACGTTTTTAATCCCATATAGGCACCAATTAAAATAAGAGGTAATGTCTAAAAATATTTTTTCGGCTTTAAGTTGTAGTGTTGGATAATTAATAAGAAAGCGTGTTAAAGTAAACCTAATAGGAATTGACTGTGACATAGTTCAGGTTAAATAATAATAATAAAAAAATATTAAATCAATATTCATCATCAACACAGTAGTGACAGCTAAGATGCATTGCATCTTATTAAGTGGTGGTGAAGGCGTTTAGAAATCCTTTTTTAAAAAGACGTTCAGAATTAGTATACCTTTTGTGTATTAATGTATGTATTAATTTTGAATGCATTTAACTTTCTGCTAATAACCATCTTGCTTTAAACTAGATCCTTTTACACTGAGCTTCACCAATAAGAATGTTTTTAGCAGACTGAGATAATAGAATCAGATAATGTCAATGTGTAATAAATACAATAATTATTTAAACAAATTCCAAACTATTAGAGCACATGTATAAGAAAATGGTATACAGTAATGTTAAATTAGAAACAGCGCAACAAGTTCTTAATTGTCACGAAAAAAGGTATACACGTTCTAAAGGAAAAGAAGTAAGAAGATGAACGTACATATATCAACGAGAACTGCTAATGTCAAACTTTGCATTACTACCGTGAAAACCTTATTTACGGTTATTATGCCCTTTTCAAAATATCTTCCGATCACAACAATTGTATAATTTGGCAACAGGCAAAAAACTTTTGTGTGATTCTTTAGTGCTTTCACATTGTAATCACTGCAGCAGCGTTTGTGGTCCCTGTTTAGATTATAATGATAAACGCAAAATTCAAAAGACCCAAAACTCCTGCATTCATTTGATATGTGGAATTAAAAGACGTAATGCAGTGTCTCACAAATTAAAAGAAATATCATGGTTAAATGTGTATAATCGGCGTAAACTGCACTCGACACTATTTTTTTATAAAATTATTAATATTCAATACCTCCATATCTTAACAATAAAATAACCTTTCGTACGGACGTTCGGCAAAAGCATTTCAAAGAGGTCATTTTGACTATAACAACGTAATGTTGTAACAAATTAGGAAAATGGAGGTTTAACACTCTAAGGATGTTATTAAAATATAAGGAGGAAATGATTATTGGAAATAAAAAACAATTAGCATTTCGATTTGAGAGAAATAAACAATAATTTCTATAAATAATTATAAGCCATTTCCATCATCAGAGGTATAAACTTCAAAATCCGTTTCAGAATCGTCAGAATCGTTTAAAGAAATAGTAATTTCCTATATCCCAGTAATATTTAATGATCTTATTCAACAATTCACAATTCCAATGGTCCCTTGATATTTCATTCAGCACCATATTCCACGTAGCCAGTACTTCGTTAATTATTTCTTTTGAGGGTAATTGCTAATGGGTAAATGTGTGGATCGCATTTCCTGTTACATCCCGACCGAACCATTTTAATGGCATTATACTGGCAATAGTATGATGGTAATCTTAAAACTTTGTGTCCAAACTACTCCAAACCGTAAAACATATTCGTTTCTTTTCGAGATTCCTTTAGAAAGAACTAACGCGCTAATTTCGTCCTTCATCGCCTTTTCTGGGTGATTCAATTAGTTTATATTTTGGCCAAGGCTTATTGGGAATTTCCTCAAAAAGGCCAGAGTGATAACTTGAATTATCCATAATCATTAAGGATTTTGGAAGTAAATTTGGAATTAATTTAGTTTTGAACTTTGCTTCAAAATTCTTTCTATTCATACTGTCGTGTTAGTCTCCTTTTTAGTCCCGCTTGCAAATAGTTTGCATTTTTAATAAATCCATTCTCGTTGCGAGCGTGAATGATGATATAACGGTGACATGAAAAAGAAACTTCTATAAATTTATTTTACCTATTATTACCCTGGGTTGTCTGTGTAGAACTGGTGGAAGGAGTATCATCCTATGCCTAAAGCTTCATTTGTTGAATATCCATGTTTCATCTACAAATAGTGGAGTATAAGGATCTTGCGATTCGATATTTCTTGTATAATCACGCAAAAATGTCATTCTCTTCATTTGAATGTCGGGTAATTCCATTAGATATTTTCGGTTACTAGTTTTCTTACATCTGAATCCTATACCTCGACACCAATTTCGCAGAGAATAAAGGGAATTATTAAAAAAACCGCTGAGACCTTCATTTAACTTCTTGTGTAAACTGGCCATTGTAACGTATTCCTTTTTAACATACATTATATAAATTGTATTGCTAATTTTATTTTTCATAAAATTAGAAATTTTGGTTCTGTATTTCGGCATTTTTTCTGATATATTGCTTGAATATATTCGACTTAATTTTAATGTATTCGACGCCCTGATTAGTACATTTAAAAGTTTTTGTGCGGGTTTTACGTGGGTTTTCCTTTAGAAAATCTTCGGGAAAACCAACGCTAGGCCCAGTTGTGGACTGTGAATTTGAGGGAACGCTGGTTTAATCTAGATCCGCGTCTGGATACTGATTTTGGATCTTGGTTTAAATATTTAAATGTAAATTATATATAAAAAATATGTATTATTTAATGTCCTGAAACTTACCTCAATGGTTCATAATTTCAGGAATGGAAAAAGGGGAATCCGTAGAAACAAATTGTCCAATTAAGTATTCTGTATGTAGCGAAGTAATTTTAGGGCACGACTATATATCACGTTATAAGTACGAATAACAAATCACTTTAGTAAATGAGTGCCGTCAGTACTATCGGGACACTGGTCGTTCGGTTTTCGGTAAATTTTATGCTTGACTTCCTCCCTTTCCTCTTCTCTCCGTATCTCGTTCAATCTCCATAAATTTGTAGAGGGACAAAAAGGGTCAAATAAGCAAAGGAATAGACAAGGAAGGATATAGGAAATGTATTGAGCGTGTCAAGACATTATTATAAAATGAAATTTTAGTGTGTAAAAGTAAATAATATTTTATTATACCAGGGCAGTCTAAAATTTAATGTATTGAAATATATATGTTGAAAAAGTAAATTAAGCCTAAGATATTAAACTATTTCCTAATTATAATTAAACAATTTTATAATTCATTTTAAATAAAAATTCCCAAATAAAAATGTAAAATAAAAGAAAGAAAATGGGAACGAACCAACATTATTGTAGTCAATTGATAACCCTTCTCTAAGCTGCTGTTTTTCCTACTCAAAAACATGACATTTAAAAGTGATAATTGAGCCTGTTGATTATATCGCGGCATTTTCGAATGAATGACACTTTATATCATTCTGATATAGAAAATTCGTTTATTACTCCGGATTATACAATTAAACAAACTGTAATTAATTTAGATGAGGATAGCGGCAGGGAAATCCTCTCTTAGAGCCTCAAATCTGCATTAAATACATAAATACCTAAAGTCCGATCCCTTGCCACATTACCTACATAATGAGATCGACCTTAGTCAGCAGTCGTTCAGTCAAATCCAAATTTACCATTTTAATAAAGATCTTTAAAAATTTAGTATATTGATAGTAAAGTGTATAGTTGTCTGTAAACATACACAATTAAAATTATTTTAACTATTGGCTTTAACCTACCTGAGTTGTTATTCCAAAATATTTGTCAAAGGCAGCCATGTAGTCATCACGGTCAATCTCTGTTTTGGCACTCAGAATGCTCATAGTTTTGCCATATCTATCTTCCAAGTAAGACGAAATTTCTGGCATGTCTACGACACTTCGAAATTCCGATTTGAATCTTGGACAGTGCCAAGGGTTAAGTAGCTAGAAAAAATTATATAATTAAAACTTGCATTAAAAGATGGAAACTTCTGACTGGAATAGTATTTTTCCTCATAAGTCCAGCAATATAATTCTAATTTATATTTAAAACGTTATATTTCATTACTAATTTATATGGCAATTTGTGATAAAAGTAGAATTAGTTGCATTGACCAAGTTTCAACTAAGTACTTCATTTTTTTGTGATATAAACTATTAAAATATAAACCTCACGAAAAAAATTCGGACTTTCATACCTAGTAAAAGTTTGACGTCGCCATTTTTGACAATCAACAAAAATAACACGACTTAGATACATATGTAGTAATTATATAAACTGCTGGACACATCAAGTGCACCAACGATATTTTTGATTCAACTTTAAAGTATAGACATATCTCAGAAACTAAAGAAGATATCGCTATGCGCTTTTGAACTTGTTATGGGCAATTTCTTGCATAATAGACCCAATGGGTTGCGGTTTTAGCGATACCTTACATTTTATTATACTGGTGGTTTTAAAAAATGATGAAAATTTTGCAGAATTTGATCTAAGAGATGATCTTGGAAAACGTGTAAAAACTTTTTTTATATCTATATGATTTGGGGGGGTATTTAAAAAAACAGTTTCGTGGGTTTTTCGATATCCCCGCCATTTTTAGAAATATGACTTTTTCATTGAAAAGAGTTACCCATTTTACGTTTTACCCTGTAAGTTTTTAATCTTACATTATTTTAATGACATTTTCGGTTTTCGGGATGGTTTGGGCATTTTCTTAGAAACTTGACAAACAAGGGAATTACAATAATAATTGTATCCTGACGTATAACAAGTACTACAAGGCATAGCGCACTTTTAATTATCAGTAGTTATAATAGGGGAGCGCCTCCTCCTCCTCCTCTTCCTCTCTCTCATGTCCCTCATTCTTAACTTCCTCCCCTTTTATTCTCATTCGCATCATATTTTTAATTTTTTCTCTTTGTTCTCCCACATTTGATTTTGCATTCTTAAGTCTTATAAATAGGTGCATCAAGATCATTTTAGTATGTTAAGGTACGAGTGACTGTTAAAAGAAAAAAATCTGTTGAATAAATCTATTAATAATAATATTAAAATAAAATGAGTGAATCAGTTGGAGAAAAAAATCGATCCATTCCGGTTCAGACAATTAGCCTCGAAGAAATTATACCAGGAGTTCAAGAAGAAAATATACCATTAGTTCGAGAAGAAAATAATGGGATTGTTTTAAAAAATTTGAACAAAACTAAGAGTGAAGAGAAAAAAGTGCTATTTGTTTTGAAATAATCGAATATTATGATTCATGTAGACCAAATACATGTTCCCACATTTTTTGTTTAAAATGTATTTTAAGATGGAATGATGAAAATTGTTGTTCTATAATGGTAAACAATTGTCCTGTATGTCGCACTAGATATTACTATTTGGTACAAATCTTCAGAGATGTAATTAGACATCATTTTGTTGTAATTTTAAAAAGAGGATAATATTTTTTTTATAATTTGTGTTTGTGAAAACTCTGGTAACAAATAATTTTGTAAAAAAAAGTAAATGTAAATATATATATAATAATTGACACACATTTTTTCCTTTTCCTATATTGAAACGACAACAATGATCTAGCAAGTTTTTTAATACATAGTAATTTTCACATTACATAACAAAACAATTGTTATGGGTTTACACAAAAAGTGCCACGCCCTAAAATGGCACCACTTTTGCAAATCGAAGCTTAAATTTTTTTATGGGAATTTACATGTAAAAATGACGGTTTTGATTGTCGGACCGGCATAGCCTAATCTACTACTTTTTAATTATACTAATAATATTAATATAATTTGCATCAAGTAAGAGAAAACTCAATTGAATACAGAAACAAACGTTAACAAAATGTTATGTTAATATATGAGTGCTTCTAGTGGCAGTTGACATAATCGGCACTTTTTTTTTTTTTTTTTTACATATGATTAGCTATTTCATTTACAAATACAGTGTCAGATGTTAGAATAAAAAGAAGTATTTTGCATATAGCACTGAAAATATATAACCGCTTATAGTAACAGTTGACATTTTTTAAAATTAATATTGTTGACGTATTCTACTTATTATCTTTACAATTTATGTTTAAAATTAATATTTTTGACATTATCTACCCATTACGTTTATAACCTATATTTAAAATTAATATTGTTGAAATAATCTACACATCACCTTTACAAACTATGTTTATTATTAATATTTAACAACATAATCTTCTATCTCTTTTTTTTCATTTTTATTGCAGTAAAAGCAAGCATGTTCAGGAATTAGTAGAAAAAGATGTATCCTACAAATAGCACAATGTAAATCAGAAGCACTAACAACATAAGCTCTTTTGTAGTGGCAGCTCACATGATCGGACTCCCCTCTCCGTAAATATCTCCTGTGAATTGCACTACAAGGAAGGCAAATAGCAAATGTTCCTAGTCTTCGACTTTCAATTTTAGAGTAGCTTTGTATAACACATACATCTTTTTCTTCAAAATATTAAATAATTCACTAGCCCTAAACTTGCTTACTTTTACGTCAGCCTCGGTTCCTAAATTTAGCAGTTGTCCATCCATGTCCACTCCTTCGTCAATTTCCTGTTCATCTTCCTCCATCTCTTCTTCTTCCTCCTCAATATAATTAATGTCGATGTTAAACAAGAATGATCTTCTAACAAGCCTAGATGATTTGTCCAAAAATGAATGTTTATAAGTGATGGATCGCCTTCCAAGTTAATAAAAATTTCTTCTCTTTCTTCAATTTGAGCGGCGTTCTCCACATTATTTTCTTCAATTTGGTCAGCGTTTCCAATCATATTTTCTGCCATCGTTAGGAGCTTTAGATTTAGATAGATATATTTGATAAAAAACAATTTTGGTTATAGGTTATAAATAATATCGACAACTGATATTACAGCGAATGATACTGTATGATCGTCGAGTGGATGTTCTTAAGTATATATCCCATCGACCACCACTTTTACTACCTGCAATACTTAATTTTTTTTTTTTTTTTTTTTCGCTGTCCCTTTCCCTGTCAGTTTCCTCGGGGGGGGGGGGGCTTCGCCCTCCTCCCCGCTCCGCCAACCCCCCTTAACCCCCCCTCACCCTCACCTTATCTTCTTTCTCTCCCTTCCTTCTTTCTCTTTTTTATATGTTTCTCCTTTTTCCTTCCTTCTCCTTTTTCCTTCCTTCTCCTTTTTCCTTCCTTCTTCTTTTTCTTTTCTTCTTTTTTAATCCAACCTAACCTAACCTAACCTAACCTAACCTAACCTAACCTAACCTAACCTAACCTAACCTAACCTAACATAACGTAACCTAACTTAACTTAACCTGAAGAGGATAGCCCGAAATTGGGATAAATTCAGAGGTCCGCCGGGAAAGTGGTTTTTAGAGATTGAAATTGGGGAGCCGGGATTTGAGTCTCGGAAATTCATATATATTGAGGTCCGGGGGGGGGGGGGAAGGGGGAGGTCCGGGGGGGGGGGGGAAAGTTGTTGATCGGCTTGGGAAAGTGGTTTTTAGAGATTGTCGTTCAACTTTAAGTAGGACACATGTGATTAACTTTTGCATATAAAATCGCCTCAGCGAAGTGACGAATGCAATTGATTTCTGCATTCACACTGTGCAGAGCTCGCGAGTTTTCTGGTGTTTACATTGTGTCTATTTGGTAATTTTTTAATTTTTATTTTTATTTCTAACATTTTTATTTGGCAAGATTTAATTCTTATATATATTGGTGACATTTTTATGTACATTTGTGGCATTTTTATTTGTTATTACGATTTTTTTCATAATGGACAATTTTTTGGCATCGAGTAGCAAAATAATTGACAATGACTTTGACTTATACACATGTACTCAAATGCAAAATTTTGCAAACCAACAAAACAATGAAACAGACGTATTTACAACTAGTCAACAACAAACTATTTAGGACTTGAATGAAATTATTTACAATAGCCAAGTTCAGAATAATGCCAACAAACACAACAACGAAAAATATTTATTTACAGCTACTCAACAACAAACTCTTGACGATCTTAATGATATTATTGACAATAAAACGGACTTAATTACAACAAAAACTAAACAAACTCTTGAAGAACTGAATGACATTGACGAAACTCAAAATTCTAGCTAGGAGGATATTGTTTGTTTTCAAAAATCTAATCCAAATTATTTAACATTAAAATCGCCAATTAATTCTCCGAGACCAATTTGCTCTCCCTTTTTGTTTAGTGAAAATTCTGATTCGGAAGAAGAACAAATTGATCAAAATTTAAGTTTGGCTATTTGTCCTATTAATTCACCATATGATATTGTAAATTCTGATTCGCAAGAAAAACAAATTGATCAAAATTTAAGTTCGGCTATATCTTCTATTAATTCACCATATGCTATTGTAAATTCTGATTCGCAAGAAAAACAAATTGAAGCAAATTTAACTTCGGATATTTCTCCTAATAATTCACCAGTTGAACAAAATTCAATTTCGAAACCATCATTTATCATTAAAAAAAATTTAAAATTAATAAAAAAAATAAAAAACAAATAGCAAACCTTAAGTGTCTGGGTTTCGCTATTCAAAATTTAACTAATTTGATCACAATTAAAAAGGGAGACGAAAGTACGGTGAATTATGTTAAACAGGCCTTTGACAAATTAGTTGACTCATTTGAAGAAATGGATTCATAAAGTCAATTAATTTCTATTGCTTTTTTCAAAATTTGACTATAACTAAATAACAATGCACAATATTAATTTTATTATTATACAAAGAACTTCAAAAATGCAATTGCTTTTTTCAAAATTTGACTATAACTAAATAGAATTGCACAATATTAATTTTATTATTATTATTATCCAGAAAACTTCAGAAATGCATAAGTGTGTAACATGTAATAAAGTCTTCACTAGAAAGGATAATTTATTGCGACATATTAAAAAACATGTTAACGGAAATTCCACAAAACTCAACAGTTGGTTGAAAAAACCAAAGCTTGTTAAAGGTAAGAACATTTTATTTTTCATGTTATATTTTGTAAAATATTTTTTCTTAATTTATAGATTCTACAAATATTGTAAAATATTGTAAAGAATGCAAGAAAACTTCGATCTAGTGTGCACAAGAACAATTCCAAAATAGGCTCGGAGGAAAGTGTTGAAATTATCAAGTCAGCATTCAGGGAACGAATAATATCTTATAGGATTTCCTCACACCAAAACTTCATAAATGTGAAAGAATATTTTCAACATTTGGAATACAAAATTGCACATCTAATAGATCAAGAACTGCAGAAACATAAATGTATCAAGCTAAATATGGAACTGTTCGGTTTCTATTTTAACCCCAGCAGCGACAGCTATGATGTCAAATCTTTTAATGCGCCGTTCCAAGTCATTTGCCAGGGATATCAGAAAAAAGAACTGTTAGAGCAAATCTGCACCATTATTGACCAGAAAGCTGACGAATTTGCAGAAAGAGATTCAGGTAAAGAATTTATTTTCGATTTTACAACAGCAACAAAAAAAGTAATTTTTTAAATTTTTACGTTGCACGTCTTTGATGAATTTACTTCATTTGGAAATTAATGTTAACAAGCACAATCCGCTGAGAGCCTCATCTTTTATCAAACTTCCTCAAGAGATCAAGAGACGTCAAGCTGTGATCAACATTAGGAATGATGACAACTTTTGCTTCGCCTGGGCAGCTCTTCACCAACCAAGCGGATTAGATTTTGAAACTTCATCCTACCCACACTACTCTTCTGTTTTGGATATGTCAGGTATAGAATTTCCAATGTTGCTAAAGAACATTAAGATTTTTGAAGAAAAAAATAACATTTCTATTAATGTATATGGATTAGAAATTATAAATCCTAAAAAGGGGTATGAAGTAATTGGTCCACTTTATTATTCATCGAATAAAAAAAATCAACATGTCAATTTATTGTTAATAAGTGATGATGATGAAAAAACTTTTCATTATTGCTATATTAAAGATTTATCAAAACTAGTTTCTGCACAAATTTCTAAACATCACGGAAAAAAATATATTTGCGATGGTTGTTTACAATATTTCCCTACAGAAGAAAATTTATTACAACACAATAGCTATGATTGTGATCATTTACGAATTAACCTATCTTCTAAAGAATTAATAAAAGATAAGTTTGGAAACTATTCATATGATAATATTTTGAAATTTGTAAATTATCATAAACAAATGAAAGTTCCTTTCGTGGTGTATGCAGATTTTGAATGCATTTTAAAGCCTTTAAATAATGACAATGTTGATAAAAATCCTAATACTTCATACACCTTAAAACAATATGAACATATTCCACATTCATTTGCCTATTACATTAAATGTTCCTTCGACGATAATTATTCTAAATTTGAAAAATATAGAGGTCAAAATTGTGATACATTATTTATAAATTCTTTAGAAAGAGATGTGTATAACATATACAATAAATATTTAAAGGCTCCTAAAAAAATGATCCCTTTGAACGAACTGGACAAAATTTATCATAACTATGAAAAAGTTTGTCATATTTGTAATAAACCTCTTTTAAATGACAGGGTTGCAGATCATTGTCATATAACCGGTCTTTATAGAGGTCCAGCTCAATCACTCTGCGACATAAATTACAGAATACCTAACTTTATTCCAGTTATATTGCATAATTTGCGTAATTATGATTCTCATCTATTTCTTAAAAAATTATGCTTAAACAAAGAACAACTAACAGTTATCGCACAAAACAAGGAAAAATATATTTCATTTGAAAAGCTTATTCATGTGGATAACTATTTTGATAAAAAGACACAAAAGGCTAAGAAAAAAAATATATCATTAAGGTTTATTGATTCTTTTCAATTTCTATCCCATTCTTTATCAAAACTCTCTGAAAGCTTAAAAGATGAACAATGTAAGGAAATAAAAAAAATTTTCAATGATGAAGAAAGATTTAAACTTATTCGGCAAAAAGGTGTATTTCCTTACAGTTATATTGATGATTATTTAAAATTAGAAGAAACAACTTTACCTCAGAAAGACCAATTTTATAATACTTTAACGGATGAGCACATCAGTGATGCAGAATACCAAAGAGCTGTAAAGGTTTGGCAATTGTTTAAATGTGAATCTCTTGGTCAATACTCCGACGTTTACTTACTCTCTGATACTTTACTTTTGGCAGATATTTTTGAAAATTTTAGAAGCACTTGTTTATCCACATATAAGCTCGATCCAGCTCATTTTTACACTTTTCCAGGTTTATACTGGGAGGCGTGTTTGCGTTATACTGGAATAGAGTTAGAATTGTTAACCGATCCAGATATGATACACTTTTTCAAAAAAAGCATTCGCGGTGGTGTGAGCTCTTGCATTTGTAGAAAATCTGAAGCTAATAACCCATTTCTTTTAAATTTTGATCCTTTAAAGCTAACTAAATACATAATTTATTATGATGCAACAAATTTGTATGGTTATGCAATGTCACAGCACATTCCAACGGGAGATTTTGTTTGGTTAACAGATAAAGAAATCAATGATTTAAATATTATGAATATTTCTAAAAAATCTAATAAGGGATATGTTTTAGAAGTTGATTTAGAATATCCTACAAGTCTACATTCCTATCATAACGATTTTCCGTTTTGTCCAGAAAACTTTAAACCGCCAAATTCTAAATGCATAAAATTAATACCCAATTTAAATGATAAATCAAAATATGTTATTCACTATCAATTATTAAAACAATGTTTGGAACGTGGACTCAAGTTAACTAAAGTTCATAGAGTTTTACAGTTTTCTCAATCTGATTGGTTGAAAAAATATATAGACTTGAATTCAAGATTAAGAAATGATTCAAAGAATGAATTTGATCGTAATACTTACAAGTTGGCAAATAATAGTATTTATGGCAAGACTATGGAAAATGTTGATAGGAGAATTGACGTAAGACTTGTTACAGAGTGGGAAAAAATAGAAGAAAAGATGGTGCTGAGAATTTAATTGCAAAACCATATTTCAAGGACTTAGCAATATTTTCTGAAAACTTGGTAGCTATTCAAATGCAAAAGATTCAAGTTACTTACAATAAACCAATATATGTAGGCTTCTCAATATTAGATATATCTAAAACTGTCATGTATGATTTCTTTTATAATTTTTTAAAACCTCTTTATCAGGAAAATATTTCACTTTTATACACCGATACCGATTCGTTCATTTTAGAAGTCACAACTCCAAATATTTATTCTGACATGATAAAAAATATTCACAAATTTGACACATCTAATTATGAATTTAATAATATTCATGAAATGCCTATTACAAAGTCAGTTATAGGAAAATTCAAAGATGAATATGCTGGTGAACCCATTACTGCTTTCTTTGGTACTGGAGCAAAAGCATATTGTATTAAAACGGAAAACAGTTTAACAAAAAAAGCAAAAGGTGTTAAAAAAAGTGCAATTAAAAAGCAGTTGGATTTTATTCATTATAAAGATGTTGTTGAAAATCATTCTAAAACCTTTTGTTCAATGTATGTTTTTCGATCTAGACAACATACAATTTTTACAGAGTTAATTAATAAATTGGCTTTGAGTTCCGAAGATGATAAGCGGTATAAAATTCCCTATAGTTTTAATACATTAGCTTGGGGACACCAAGATATTGCTTTGTATCAATGGAATGCAGAACATGAATATTTAGATATATTTATGTAGATATTATAAGGTATTTAAATTTGTTTTTTTTGAAACCAAAGTTAGTCTTCATAAGTCTTTCACAAAATGTGCTTAGAAACTTTTGACAAAGAAATTGATAACAGTTATTTTAAAACATATAAAAAACGACTTTCCACTTTTAAAAAATGGAAAGGAAAATTGAGACCAGAAGTGTTAGCTGGAGCTGGCTTTTACTATACTTCAATCAATGATATTTGTAAATGTTTTTATTGTGGTATTGAAATTTTTGATTGGTTAAGTTATGATGATCCTATTGTGGAGCATAAGAAATTTGCTAGGAATTGTGATTTAAATAACTGTTTATGGAAAAATAGGAATCGAATAATTGTAACCATTCAAAATAAGTCTTCAAGCTACACATTTTATATAGTATTATTAATATCCTTATTTATGAACTTTTACATATATTTAAATTAAGTATTTTATTGTTATTTTTTTACAACTGCTTTTGCTTTCGTGGTGAAAGTATCTGCTTAATGTTAATAAATTTGGAATATAATTATTAATTTGTTTTAATGACTATCAGTAGATCTCAATTTATTCTTCTTTATTTTATTTTCCAAAATGTTTTTTATGTTCATCATCCCCCTGGCGTAACACAGTGTGAAATATGTTTTTCTAATAAAACAGACGTCACTCTAAGTAAATATTGTAAATTTATGAAAATTGGATTAATTAACAATAGTACAATTAGTTGGATGGAACGAATAAATGGAAATGAAAATGCAAGTAAATTTTTTAAAATTTTGTATCATTATCCAAATCGATCTATTTTTGATACAAATTGGATAGAAAGGTTAGAGTTTAAAAATAATCAGTTACAAATTTTAACCCCCAACTGTACCAATTATTATGACGGGTTTAAAAATTATTACTTTTCCATCATTAGTGTTACATTAAACTTTGCATTATTTTTATACATTACCATTTTAATTATTTATCTTTATTACAAATTTCAAACTGGAAATCTATTTTTTCATTAATCCATTTTAATCGAAACTTTAAAGAAAGTGGGGATGAGAATATTTAAGTACAAGAATAACACAATATGTTTCAGTCTCGTTTAGTCATTATGAACAACGCCGTGGTTGATAAACCTTTGGAAACGCTTCTTAATTCAAAAATTTATTTTTTAAATAATTCTTTGTCAAAATTTGTTCTTGTTTGCAGTAGTTTAAATGATTTTTCTCCAAAAATTGTAAGTGGTGGAAAAACTGGATTTTCAATCGCACTAACCGAAGAAAATTGGAAAGACATTTGTGATCATCAAGGAATTATTGTAAACAATTTCTACTTTCCTCAAGTTGATCAAACCAGTGTGAATATAAACAACATTCATCTGCAGGTTCAGAAAATAAATGATACCCCTGTTCTACAAATTACAAAAGGCCCACACTTCATATACTTAGGACAAGAGTCTTTGGACAATTTGTGGCTTTTAAAGGAAATTATTGATTATAGATTATCTATACTTAAAAGGCAAGAATTCAATACATATTTCAAAATATTTCAAAATAATATTTCAGCTGATTGTGGCGACTTGTGTACGCATGTTTATAATATAATAAGTCCAACAGAAAATCCTAACAGTGAAAATGTTTCAACTATGATGGAATTACTTGCTTTATATCCTGAACAAATGGAAAACAAATTGAAGCAAAATGGAACAAAACGAAAATATTACGAAGAAAACAATGAAAATGGATCAAAAAGAAAATATTACGAAGAAAACAATATCTTTTCTGGAAGAGAACAATAAGGTGCATGTGTTAGTGAAGTGGAGCTTTGCTTACAGACAAGCCCGTAGGAGTAACTTTCAGATGTGGCACCTAGATAGACTCCGTTTTGAAAAAAGAATAAATGATTGTAAACTTATTCTAGATTCGATATTATCTGAGGAACATAGAAATAAAATATATTTGACACGTTTTAGTAAAAATTGTATTTGATGTTTTACTTAATAAAATTTTAGTTTCCTAAATGTGAATTTTATTTGAAATTAATTAGCACATTAAGACTTTGTAATTTGTATCAGCTAAAGCATAAAGTGAGGAACAGAAATAAAACAAATTTAACTAAAATTTAATTTCAATTTAATTAAACAATATTTTTTTTATCAATCCATGTATTATATTTTTTATCAAGTCCTAACCATTTCACATAAACTTTGTTTCCTTTCCTACTCAAAATCTTCTCAATAAGATACTCATCGGTATGCTTTACTTTTAGTAATTCTTGCTCATAAAAACCACCCAGAATGTCCTGATTATCTTCGTCTTGAATTAAATATGTCCAAGGGTTTGTCATCTTAACTTCTTTAATGTGGACTATCTCATTTGACCAATTTGGTGTGTAACCTTTTGAAAATGCCTCTCGATGCTTGCTTATTCGTACGTGATCACCCACTTTAAACTTTGGAGATTTTATATCTAATGTTTTAGCATGAGTAAATGCAGATTTCAAGATTCTATTTTCATTTGTTTTATTTACTTGTTTTGGCTTCATTCCTATTGAAGAATGTTTTGTATTGTTATAATCTTTTACAATATCCGCTAATATATTAAACCATTTGTAATTTCCTTGAATGCTAAATATTTTCCACATATTATTCTTTAAAGTCCTGTTCACTCTTTCTACTATACTCGCTTTCAAATTGGAAAACGTGCTATAATGGTTAATTCGAAATTGTTGCATCAAATTTTGAAAATTTACATTGAAAAACTCTCTCCCTCTGTCCGTTTGCAAGTTTTTTGGTGGAGTTTTTGCACTGATTAATATTTTTTTTATGGCCGCTGTTACGTCTTTTCCAGATTTAGATTTTACCGGTTCGGCCCAAACATACTTAGAAAATACATTTATGGTAATCAAGATATATTTAAATCCCTTATTAAATTTGGCATAGGGTAACATTTCAACCAAATCAGCTTGAAACCACCCTTCTGCGTTTGTAGTTTTTTCTAGCAGGTTTATGTAATTCATTAACGACTTGTTGTTTAACGGTTGTCATGGCAACAAACTTGTTTATTCAATTTTAAGGAAGTTCACTCTCTATGTTTTGTAATAATTCGAAATATAACTTTTATATGTTTTTTCCCATTCATTCAATTTATCAATTTGTATTGTAACTTTTTTCATTTAAAACTTTACTAATTTTAGTAATCTCCTTTTCTAACGCATTAAAGGATTTTTTTATCTCTCCAGTTAAGAAAGTAGTTGATCTACTATCACTATTTTTGAATTCCTCCTCTGTTTTATTTAATTCTTGTTCTAATTTCTTAATTACACTGGACATTATATTTTCCAAGGAAATATATTGTTGATTTTCTTCCAAAGTGAGTTGGTCAATTGTTCTACTGTTCAGAATGCTATTTTGATTTCTTTTTTTTTTCATCATCTAACCTTTTTATAAAAGTTCTTAATTGTTTAATTTTTTCCTTGTGTTTTTCAATTATTACTTCTCTTATATTTGTTTCCATTATTTTATTAATTTTGTTGATATCATCACTTAATTTTTTGTCTTCCTTTTTAACATGTTCATTTAAAAATTGCAAATCTTTACTTATTTGATTTAGCGTTAGCAACTGTTTATTAACGTTTTCAATTGAGGTATAACATCCTTTAATCTGGTAAAATTTTCATCAAAAACCTTAAGCTTTTTAGCAAAGATTTCATTATTTGTTTCATTTTCACCTAATCTCCTTTTTAAATTATTAATGTCACTTATTCTCTCTTGATTTTGTTTTGAAATATGGCGTCCAAATTTATCAACTGTCATGTTGAGCTTTCATTAAACAATAAATATGATTATATTTGATAGCTGTTATTTATAGTATTACTTTATCTTCTCTTAATTCTTCAATAATAGAGATTATCTCGTTACTATGAGCATTATTTCCCGCATCACTTGATGAAATTAATAAACGTATCCTATCAACAATTTCGTTTACATTATTCCAGTATACATAGTCCGTATTTGATCTGTTTGTTTTCAAAATTAATCCCTTTCCTGTATATTTGGCTCTAGTTGTTCTAAACGGAGGTTTTGGTTTGTTAAATGCTGTAACTAATCTTGGCAAGGTTTTTGTCTTTGTAATCCCCTTTCTTTGTAAATATGGTCCTATTATTGTAACATATTCGTGTGATGTATTTCCTTGAACTTGTTCATTTGAATCAAAATTCCTACGATATACATTTGTTTTAGCTAGAATGTTCATGTAATTATCTAAATCTTCCTTCTTATAACCTTTCGGTTCTTTTTTGAAAAGCAATTCGTATAAACCTGGCGTGCCTGTGTACGTTATTCCTCCCACTTTAATGTCTTTTCCAATAATTTCTACCGGTATCTGTGTTAAACCAAAAGAAAACTTATCCGTTTCGAGGTCATGAACTATTCCATAATAATGGTCAAATTTATGTTGTGTATCTTTCACACCCTCATCAATATATGATCTGGGTAATTCATGAAAATCTGCTAAGTAATCTTTATATGATGGTGTATCAACATAGGTTTGAATTGTTTTTCTAGTTTGTTCCAATATGTCTGACAAGTTTAAATTTGTTGTTGTGTCACTAGAAGGATCTGAAGTTTCTGCTATAACAGTTGATGACAATGGTTGTACTACAGAAGAGGAAGAAGTGATACTACTGTCATTTAAAAATGTTGGTAGTTCTGTAGGGAGTAACGGAGTTTTTCCTGTTTTCTGAATATTTTTCGTCGGAGTTGATGTTTTATAAAGCTTTGTAGGTATTTTGAAATCTTCATACTTTGAAACTCTTTCTTCTTTTAAATCGAATGGTTCGGATTTACCAATACTTGAAATTAGCTGTTTAAGTGGTTGTGTTATTGGTCTATAAGTTTGTTCTAATTCGGTCTGAGCAGTAGAAGTAGCTAATTTCAAGCTTTGATATTTCTGCTTCACGGCTTGTCTCGATCTTATTAATTCTCGAGCTAAACGTTTATCCATGCTGTACAAGTTTTAAATGAAATAAAACTGCAAATTTTTTACTTTTATAAATATATAAAGGAATCGAATTTACTCCTATATCTGCCGTGATTTACTTTACAATCTTTGTCAATTACAAGAAAGCCATATGGATCCATCCAACAGTTAGCACAAATATTTTTAAACTGATCAAATGTCATATCCAACATACAGTGGTCATTATATATATATATATATATATATATATATATATATATATATGTTTTAAATTCAAACAGTCCTATTTAAATAAAATTAATAAGTTTGCATTTTCTCGAATTAGACGTTTAAGGATTGAGGAATATCCTTGAAAAATAAAAAAACAATCGGTGTTTCTATGCCTTCCATGCGTGAAATAGTCCCTAATAATAGATTGATTATGACAAGGAATATCATCAAAAATGATAACGGAATTTGGCTTTATCTCATGAGGTGAAATAATGTTCTCATCGCTATCATATTCAAAGTATCCAATTTCTTTCATAGGCTTTAACAACTTTCTTAAATATTCATATTTTGGTTGATCTAATGACTTTGAATAAACATAGACATTTTCGAGCAGTGTAAGCATAACGTTGGTTTTACCGCTACCACTGCAACCAACTATAAGCCCTCTTTTTGAACCACCGCAAAATAAGTCACCATGCTTTCTCAACTGTTTACTTAAAATTTTTTCGTCATGATTATTTACTGGTAATGAGAATTTTTGTTTTTCAATCCTCATTCTTAATCACACAAGTAAATATTTTTAGCTGTAAAAGTATTTATACCAGAAAAATGTCAATGTGCTTTTAGTATAAAAAGAACTTCAATGACTGTGGGTCGTCATAAGTTGAAAAAAACTATTAAAACACGTAATAGAAAAGGCTCTGGTTTAGTAAATAAATTAATTAGTAAACTACCTTTCGAAGTTCATATACCAGGATATAATTATTGTGGTCCCGGCACCAACTTGGAAAAAAGATTAAGTAGAGGTGACGTTGGTATAAATCCATTGGATTCCGCTTGCAAAGAACATGATATATCTTACTCTCAGACTGAAGATTTATCAAAAAGACACATATCTGACCAAATATTAGAAAAAAAAGCCTGGGATAGGGTAAAAGCTAAAGATTCTTCTATTGGTGAAAAAATTGCAGCTTTAAGTGTTGCAGGAATAATGAAGGGTAAAAGAAAGTTCGATTTGGAATTAAAAAATACAAAAGGGGGTAAATTTAAATTGAGAAAAAAACGTATCATTCGAACACCCAAAAAAATTGGAGGATTTCTACCTCTTTGTTTCCCATTCTTGGCGCCCTGGGTGCACTAGGTGGAGGCGCGGCCGGAATTGCTAAGGCAGTAAATGATGCTAAAGCAGCTAAACAGCAACTAGAAGAAATACATAGACATAATATTGCAATGGAAAATGCTTCTAAAGAAGGCAAAGGATTATATATTAGACCATACAAAGGAAAGGGACTATTTATTAGACCTTATAAAGGAGGATCCGTCAAAATGAAAGCAATCAGACAAAAAAAAACTCAAAATAAGTTTTCCAAAAAGAGCACTTACGAACAATGATATTATTAAATATGTAAAGCTGTTAAAAATAACTGGCTTTAGAGGTGTTTTTATGCTCGATGAACTTCCAAAAAAAATTAATCTGAAAGAATGTGGTATTGTAAATTTGGATAAAAAACAAAATAAAGGATCTCATTGGACTGCTTATATTAAAAATAACAAAAATGTAATATATTTTGATAGTTATGGAAATTTAAAACCACTTTTTGAACTTCTCAAATATTTTAATTCGAATGGCAAAGTGGATGTATTTTATACTTATGAAAATAAACAAAAATTTAATTCATATAACTGTGGTCAACTATCCCTAAAATTTTTGCAAAAAAATATATAAACTCATTATTTATTGTAATATCTCATTCATAAATAAACTGCAATGTCTACCACAATTGCCATATCAGGAAACAGTTCTGTTTTGTCTGCTGATTTTAATCCGCCCATATATTTAGAGGATGAAAAACAATATTACCTGGGTTTAGCTGATTTTGAAACGTTTATGACTATCCTCAATATAAAAGAAGGATATAATAAATTTTATATAGATAATAAAGTAATTATTATTCCCGACGGAACTTATGACATTACAGATATAGAAACATACATAAGAGAAAGTATAGAAGATTTATTTCCGAATGAAAAAATCTTTTTTCTTTTAAAAGCAAATGTTAATACTCTAAAAACTTTTTTAATGTGTAGTAGAATAATTGATTTTACCAAGGAAGATTCGATAGGAAAAATGTTGGGTTTTAATAGCAGGATACTAGAAGCTATGAAAGAGGAAGAATCAGATAATGTTGCAAAAATAACTAAGGTGAATGCTATTTGTATTGACTGTAATATTTGTGTCGGTTCTTACAATAATGGTAAACCTGTTCATATTATTCACCAGTTTTATCCAACTGTAGCTCCAGGGTATAAAATAGTTGAATCTCCTTTGCCCATTTTGTATTTTCCAGTTAGCGTCAAAGCAATTAACAATATAACAGTTAAAATAGTTGATCAAGACGGAGAACTTATCAGTTTTAGAGGAGAAACTATAACAGTAAGGTTACATTTACAAACAAGTGAAATATAAAATGGTTGTTAGATATAATAGAGCCCTTGGGATGAGACTTGCCCCTACCACTATCAACAAAGTAAAAACTTATAAAAAGAAAAAGCCTAAACAACAGTTCAGTATCAAATCCAACACCAACAAGTTAAGACGAGATAATCGTAAATTTCTCACATCCTTGGGTTTCACTGTTTTAAAATAATGAACATATTAAACGTAAACGAAAAGCTTTATGTAGACAATTCCATCGTCAGTTCTGAGCTTCACACATATCAACCATATATTTCTTCAAAATTCGATTACAATGATGAAATAAGGATCCCAATTCAAGAACTCGATGCTTACACTCTACCATCAGATAGTTTTCTTTATATCGAAGGAAAATTAACTAATACAGAAGGTAAATATAAGAAAGAATTGCTATTTATTAACAATGGTATAGCCTTTTTGTTCAGAGAAATCCGCTATGAACTAAACGGAATTACTATAGATTTAATAAGAAATGTTAGATTAGCATCAACCTTAAAAATCTACCTTTCTCACAATACCAACGAAAGTTTAAAACTGGAAAATGCAGGTTGGTTTCCACATCGGAAAGAAGGTGATACAATTTTAGTTGATAATGATGGAAAATTCTCCGTATCCATACCACTAAAAATGCTTTTAGGATTTTTTGAAGATTACAGAAAAATTATTATGAATATGAAACAGGAATTGGTTCTTATTAGATCAACTGATGATTTAGATGGTGTTATTTTCAAAGAAGATCCGGCACACCTTGTTACTGCTCCTGACACTCCATTGGTTACTTTCGATAAAATTTATTGGAAAGTTCCTCACATTCTAGTTGATATGCTACAACAACTTGCTCTATCAAAAATATTAGAATCAAATAAAGATATATTGATAGGATCAGGAGTTGGGAACTTGTTGAATATTCTTCTCTAACCGAAACAACCCGTCACATATGGCCGGTAAAAACAACTAGTAAACTAGAAGCTCCTCGTCATGTTGTGATTGGCTTTCAAGAAAACAGAAAAGGGAAAATTGTTAAAGAAATATTATATTTAAATTCTGAAAGATATCCTTATCACGATTTGTACTTAAATTTCGAAGAAAATATTTGACAATATTTTTACCTTTCAAAAACATTAGTCAAATATTGATTGCTCCCACACACAATTCAAACGGGATGCAATTAAGACACACAATGCAATTAAAAAAGATACTTCTGCTTATTGTCTTATTTTACATGACAAATTATTTAGCTACAACCCTCTTACTAAAATTGTGAAACAATTATAAACTTTATCCCCACTATTTTCATATTTCGATTAAATTTAAAGAAATTTTCAAAAGCTTTTAGTTTTAGTCATGACATCAAAACTACAACTACAAATTGAAAAATTTATTTTTAAAATTAATCAACTGAAAGAAGAAATTGCAAATTATTCAAGTAAAAAAAGTCTCATTAAAAAATTTGCTGCTTTGAAAATATGAGATTGGTTATAGATATTCAAGGATTCAAGGATGAAAAAAATAAATTTATACCGAAAGAGCTTGCAGCTTTTGATGGTTATGAAATGACTCATTACATTTTTAAAAAGCCTTTTCCAATGGAGTTTCTTTCACCTGATTGTCACAAGCAGGCGGTATGGTTAACGAAAAATTATCATTGTATACATTGGAATAATGGATTTACTCCATTACATCATTTCCCAAAAATAATTGAAACACTTACGAAGAAAGCAGATTTTGTTTTTGTAAAAGGAAGCGAAAAAAAGGATTTTATACAGAAATATTCTAAAAAGCCTGTGATTGAAATAGATGAACAACCAGCGCTAAAGCTAATGGAACCAAAATGCTTCCATCATTCAAAATCACCTTGTATGTGTGCTTTGACAAATGTGTTATTTTTATATGACAATTGTTTTATGAATGAATAAAAATATAAAAAAACTTAATTACCTTTTTATTTTGCATTATCCAGCCATGATTGAATACAATTAATATGATACCTTAAATATAATTTTCTAAATTCATTTAAAAGTTCATACTCATTTTTATATTTTAAATAATCATTACAAAATTTAGCGGCTAATTTACATTGTTCCATTCGATCTATATTATTAACATATGCTGACAAATCTTGTGCTTCTGCGTCTTCTTCGCCTACAATTGATAAATATTGGAAGTATGCAGCAGATATAATAAACTCTTCATACATTTCAGTAATCATTTGCTCCATTGTAAATATTATTAAATTTATTCTTCCTTTTCAATTTCTTGAAGAATAGTATCCTCGTCAATAAATTGCTTCAAGTCTTTTAAATAGTAACCAAAGCCAATATCTTTTAGATCTTGAATAAGTTGAAAAAAATTTAATGTTTCAATGTATTTGTTGCAACAGAGGGCAGCCTTTACGAATTCCGCAGATTGATTACAATAAAAGTCTATCCACTCCGGACCACTTGCCATACAATATGAGAAATAGGTTTTTGAAAGATTACTAAATTTCTCCTCTAATAATTTAACTGCAATCAGCAACTCAGCCATTTCATTTATTTAACATAATATTTTAAATATGTAGGGGGACGTCTCTTGCGAATAGGAATAACTTTCCTTGATAATACCTGTTTTTTATCTTCGTATAATTGAAACCTCTTTTGGGTTGCAATAATAGCAGGTATAAATTGGCAATCTTCTCCTATAAATTCTATTAGGTGGCTTAATTCTCCTACAAAGTATGATTTCCCAAATGTATTGAAAAACGTAGTAAGGCTTATAATTCCTTCTAAATAATCATCACAACAGTCAATTGCTTCCAAATAATCTCGTTTCAGTGGATAAAACAGCTTGGTGTATTCATCTTTCGAAATCACTTCAAAGAAATTGAGATATTTAACTTTTAACTGTCTGATAGTTGTAGTTAATTTTTCGCGATTACACATAATTCACTTATTACTTGACACATTTTTTCTTTTTGTTTTATACAAAATTGGTGGAAAAATTCAAAAATAACTTTTTACGCAACTCGAGCACAGCTTAGTAAATGTGCCTCGGCATACTAAAATTATCATGATGCACCTATTTATAAGACTTAAGAATGCAAAATCAAATGTGAGAGAACAAAGAGAAAAAATTAAAAATATGATGCGAATGAGAATAAAAGGGGAGGAAGTTAAGAATGAGGGACATGAGAGAGAGGAAGAGGAGGAGGAGGAGGCGCTCCCCTATTATAACTACTATTATCTCTAGCATCGCGAACCATATATACAAATTTTAGTGAGTTGTTTTATACGCAGACAAGTATTTATTACCGAAGAACCAACGTGGTAACTAGACAGAGTGTGTCAGAAAAGCCACTACGTAAGGCGAAACCCGCTTCCATAAGAAGGTATTGAAAACAAACACACTATTGATAATTATTTCGAAAATTTAGAGTTTCAAATTTTTGGATAATATGCTAAAATAAAACACAATAATACCGATTTTCTAGAATACCGGTTTCCATGCTAACATGCATCAACTTTTTTTTATGGAACTTCCTGTATATTTTAACTTATCTGGAAACATTTTGTGTGACATTTCATATGACTAAATTCAACAGATTTTATAAAGCTGTACATGCTAGGTGACTTAGTTTATTACAAAATGGTTTGCACTTCCAATGCAAATTTTTCGCGATCTATCTATTCGCATTAACTTCCTTGTTTTATTACCGACGATATGCTGTACTAATATTTATTAAAATAATTCAAACAAACCAAAGCTTTTATGTATGATTTATGGAACTTAAAAGTAAAAATTAAAACAAAAAAAATAAACAAAATTTGAATATTTTCTTAAAAGCATTTGATGCTTAATTTTTTCAGGTGTGATGACGCCTCAATCCTCGAGGTTTCAAGAAAATGTTAAAATTTGTACAAGTTTTGTGTTTATGAATTTAACTTCATACACTAAATGTTATTTTTTTAAAATTTTAAATTCAATAAATCATACATAAAAGCTTTATTTAGTTTATTTTAAAAAATATTGGTAAAAAAACAAAGTAAATTGTTATTCCGGTTGTTATTATGCAATAATTATTATGTCTCTTATGCCATTTTGATCAAACATTTTAACAAGATCTACTACCAAAACTGAAATTAAACTGGAAAATAATAAAAAGTAAGATACGTCACTATGTATTTTTATCCATAATTAATTAATGATAATTAGATTAATTTTTATATTTCCGGAAATAATATCAGTTAATGCGAATAGATAAATCGCGGAAAATTCGGATCGGAAGTGCCGTTATGTAATAAACTAAGCCGCCTAGCATTTACAGCTTTATAAAATGTTAAATATGTTAGTTTTCAGACGCTATTTTGTAAAAACCTGTTGAATTTAGTTATAGGAAACACACATCACATTCTCAACACAAAAAGTTTTTAGAATGTGAAGCACAATTGAAGTTAAAATATACAGGAAGTTCCATTAAAAAAAGTTGATGTTTGTTACCATGGAAGCCGGTATTCTAGAAAATCGGTATTATTGTGGTTTATTTTAGCATATTATCCAAAAATATGAAATCTTATATTTTCGAAATAATTATCAATAGTGTTTTTCTTTTCAATCGCTTCTTATGGAAGTGATCTTGCCTTACGTAGTAGATTTTCGGTAGTAATATAAAACAATTTGCTAAAATTTGTTTATAGGGTTCGCGATGCTAGAAAGATCATTAAAAGTGCGCTATGCCTTATGGTATTTTTTATACGCCAGGATGTAAGCGAAGCCCAGTATTAATGTAATTCTCTTATCCGTCAAGTTTCTAAAAAAATACCCAAACCGTCCCGAGACCTTGACCTATAGAAGAAAGAAGTTACTTTAAAATCAGAAAAAAAAGGGTTTTTTTTTGTATACACCCGCTCAAATTCGGTAAATCTATATTTTATAAATTAACAAGTATTTTTTTTTAATTAAATTTTCTCAATTTTTACGTTACCCTGTATAAACTTTTTTATTTGAATATCGAAAAAGCATTCGGCCTAAATAATCACCAGGACAATGTGATTAAAATAATGTACCATTAAAAAGTTACAGGGTAAAACGTAAAATGAGTAACTCTTTTCAATACAAATATACACTTTTACCAAAATCGTGTCTTATATGAAATTTTGCAATAATTTCATCGTTTTTTCAAACCACCCTGTATAATAATAATATGTATGGTATCGCGAAAACCGCAGCCCACTGAGCCGATTCTATAAGAAATCGCCCATAATAAGTTGGAAGGCGCATCGCGACATCTCTTTTAGTTTTTGAGATATGTAACTTTAAATTTGAACCAAACATTTCGTTGGTGTACTTGATGTGTCCAGCAGTACAAGTAAGTTTTATAAAGTAATTAATAAATTAATTGAAAATGATAATAATATATAATATGGAGCGCTTTCACGGAGATTGACTGTGAATGAACAAAAATATAACGCTATGTTGTCAATTTGAATGTCGATTAATGCTTCTTCCGTTCACGAGTTATAACTCAACTGGGTTGCTGTGGGTGAGAGAGTATTGTTAATCACCAAAAATGTAACCTGGCTATTATTTAACCCTGGGATAATGCTTTGAACGAGCCCATGTTGATATAATTTTTGGCACTAGTGCTGAAAAAAAAATTCCACGCTAAAATATGTGATCAAAATTAAATTTTCCGCAAGCTTGTAGAAAAAATATAAAGATAAAAGAATAGGCTTTATATATATTTTAAACCAATTACTTATTCTCAATTTCAAGGACTAATTAAACTATAACATTTGGAAATTTCATTTCCAAATGTAAATTTCATTTTTAATTTTCAAGAATTACCACAGACTTTTATAGACTTGGCACTTGTAAAGGAAATGAGAAAATAGTAATGTGTGGCCCAATTCAGTTCAGTACATAGTCATTTAGTAACACATATATACTGTCTTTTTAAACTTTTATATTGGGCGCCATTTTGTTCCACCATATTGGAGTCTTAACAATATTTTACCAGTTTCTACCTATGCCACACTTGATTTTTGGGTTAAATTTAAAATAAATTTAATAAGCAGTTTTTACAATGACACACACCGCCATTTATAACATGTTGAATTCGTAACAGTCTATCCCTATATCACATTTATTATTTTTGCAAAAATTAAAGTCAACAGAAAAAGATTTTTTCTACTTTGATATTTTAAAATTTCATTCGGCCGCCATTTTGTTTCGCCATTTTGAATTCGGACCACAACTTTATCCATTTTTCACTATATCACACTTAATGCTCGCAGAAATTTTGAAATTAATCCAATAAGTAGATTGTTCAGGCTGATTTTTCATTTTTCTATTAGGCCACAATTTTGTTTTGCTGTGTTAGATTCATACTAAAATGTAACAACTTCATTCCTATATAAAATTTTGAGGTAAATTGGATAATTAGTTTTTTTATAATAGTTTTTTAAAGTTACACTAGGCCACATCTTGTTCCGGCATAACGGATTTTTACTAAAATATTATCAGGTCATCCCCATACGAGTCAATCTGATAAAGAGATTTTAAGCTATGCCGCGAACTCACACACATATAGACAGACCGACGATATTGATAAAACGTATGCAAAACCTGAAAAGGTAATTTTCATACGAATAAAAACATATAATTCAGCCGCCCTTTTATTCCACCATCTTGAATTAATACCGCAATTTTACTAGTTCATTTCTATACAACAATTAGTTATGACACACAATTTGAAATCAATATTAATTATTAATTAATTAAGTAGTTTTTCAGGCTGAATTTTTAATAATTTAATTAAGCCGCCCTTTTGTTCCGCCATCTTAAATTCGTAGCAAAATTTTACTAGTTATTTCCTACAAAGTACTTGTGCAAAATATGAGATAAATTGGGTAAGTAGTGTTTTAGTAATAGGTTTTACTAGACCCCCATTTTGTTTCGCCGTATTGGATTTTTACTAAAATGTCACCAGGTCATCCCCAAATAACCCTTAATTTTTGACTAAAATTTGAAGTCAATTTAGTAAGTAGTTTTTAAGCTATGCCGCGAACTGACAGACGGGCAAACAGAGCAACAGACAGGCCGCCGGAATTCATAAAACATAGTTCTTGACATCTAGGGATGCTAAAACGTGAAGTAATGTAAAACCTGAGATGGTGATTTTTTTACGATAACAAACATTTTATTTGCCACCATTTTGTTCCGCCATCCTGAATTAATACCCAAAATTCACTAGTTTATTTCTATACCACACTTTTTTCCGGAAAAAAACGGAAAAATTTGACTCAAGTTTAACAAGGTTAGTTAAAGTGAGTATGAGATAATTATAATACGTTTTTAGTTCAATAATTATTGTTCTTATTGTTGTTTTAAATAAAAATAGTGCTATATTTATTATTTATTGAAGTCAGGAAATCGTCTTACCAATCCAGCGTGCATCAAATTTTAGCATTCGCGGAAATGGAAAAATCTTCGTCTTCGATTCGAATTTTTAAACAACTGCTCATGCTATTTTTAAACTAATTACTGAGAAAATCTTTTTTCCGAATTTTTCTGGAAAAATCAGATGCACTAGGGATACTACCTCCGAATATGTATGTTTATTGATTGCTAGATACTTATATAGGTAATATATGTAATATAATGAACCTGGCAATCAAACACTTTATCTTTTTCATATGTCATGGGTGATCCGATAAAATATTAAGTAATGGGGTAGTGGAATAAAGAGTGTTGTGTTAAAATTGTTCGGTCATAATACCTATATCGTCCTATTTATTTTTACATGAATTTTTTGTTTGATTTGGGATCAATGGTTTTAGAGTCATTTTTATTTTAAACTAGTAATTTTTGAAAAATTGCACAGTTCCAGGTAACTTTTTTTTTATCAAGTTGTTATAGAGACCGTCAGAGATTAATTTTTATTAGATCGCAAGTGGAAAAATCTTCGTTTTTTTTAAATGATTTACTTGTGCTATGTAATTGAAACACATATAAAAAAATAAAAATATTACAATTCAATATTATCTATGTAGAAATTAACTAAAACTGGATAAAAGGTGACCTACTAGTTGGCACAAATGGTAGGATTTTGATTACTAAGTAATCAGTCTTCCAATCCTACCTCACGATTAATAGTTTTGATATGTTTTTTTAAACGATTCATATTTGAGAATTTCTATTTCATAAGGAATACTATTAGAAATTATTGAACGTATATATTTAAAAGCTTATTTATATTTTTCTGTCATGTTTAGGTTATTTTGGTTTCTAGTGTTAATATATGTATATTATTTCGAAATTGTATTTTTTCATATAAATAGTTAGGCAATTTGTTTAAAATTATTTTATGAATAGATAAGATAAGTGGATTTCGCGTCTAGTTTCTAATTTAGTAAACTTAAGTTAAGGATCTGTACGTCAAAGAAAAATTACAAATAAAATCAAATATTCTGTTTTAAAATTGAAAACAAACAATGCAACAACAAAAGAAAAATGTACTTACCGAATCTTGATCGGTGGGAACATAATTATAGGGCATCGGCTGCCAAGGCAATCGCCGATTCCAAATATTTGTTCCCCTTGGCGGCCATAATCCAGCGAGTACCAATTCCGCAGACATTTTAGTTCTGTTGACGTCACTAGATCTCACATTTTGCAAATTAATATTCCAGATATTTCCTAAAAAGGAATTATATCTGCTTCTCAAGATTCTGCCAAGGTCGTACTCGGTCACTTTACCTTCCTGAATCATAAAAAAGCATGCAAGAGGCAAAGATACAAGGAAGCATCAACTTTAAGTTTAATTTAGTAAATTAGATAAAAAATACACTTAATTGTAATGGTAGATTTTGACCAAATATATCAGACATATCTCGTTTACTATATATATATATATATATATATATATATATATATATATATATATATATATATATATATATATATATATATATATATATATATATATATATATATATATATATATATATATATATATATATATATATATATATATATATATATATATATATATATATATATATATATATATATACCAATCTACTGACTTTTCTTCATATTAGTTTTTTTATATATTTTCCACCGCTTTTGTTACGTATTTATAATGTATTAAGAAGTCACTACTCTTGAGTTTAGACCGTGTCAAATGGAAATTGCTTTCCGACGTTTCGCCTGCGATTGTACGAGGCATCCTCAGGAATCTTCACTGCATACATAAGATGAAAACACTGAACGATCTTGTGCAGTGAAGATCCTTGAAGATGGCTCGCGCAAACGCAGACGAAACGTCGGAAAGTAATTTCAATTTTAAACAAGGTCCAAGAACTATGCTTTCTTAATTGACTCCAGCCGTGAAAGCTTTCGTACTATATTTTCTTAATGGGTTTGTCAAAAGTTGCCATTATGTTGAATAGTTTATTGCACACGTTCAAATACGAAGTTAGGATAACGCATTCCTTTTATTTACGTATTTTTGTACAATTTATCATATTTAAATAAATATTTATTTTTCATCTCCACTGATTTTTTTGTCCAGATCTAACATACATTCCTATAAACAAATATTTATTTTTTATCTCCACAGATTTTTTTGTATACATCTAACATACATTCATACAAACATACATCCATACGTACATTTAAACATTCATTCACTTGCAATACTCTCTACTTCTACCACACTCCAGCAAACCATTTTTCTAAATTTTGTTTTTATTTGTTGTTAATTCACTTTCGTTTTTATATTTTTATTATTTTTTATTTTTTGTAAATGTATTTAGAATAGAATAATAATGTTTTTAATTTTAAGGAATGGAAACGGATTGAAAAAAGTTCATCCCTCTTTTACACTTGATTTGTGTGCAGATATTCATCTTAATTAGATAAGTCGTTTTTTGATAATGATCTAGTAAACATTTTATTAGGACGTAATTTTTTGTTTCACCATAATGATTCCTCATCAAAATTTTAACAACTTACTCCTAGGTCACACTTGATTTGTGTGCAAAATTAGAGGTAAATCCGATTAGTAGTTTTTTAATAATAATTTGTTATTATAATTTTATTAGGTCGCTATTTTCTTGCTTGACTTTGACGTCAATCAATCGGATAGATCGACAGATTTGAGAAAACATGTTTTTTGATATCCAGGTACCCTAAAACGTGAAGATCCGTGAAAACCTGGGAGAGTAATTTTTTCACATTTACAATACAGTTGCACCGCTGAATATTTACCCGGTATCAAACAATGAAAATATCAAAGAGGTGCTTGTTAAACTCGTGTTTATCTTTTCGACTAGTATTTCAGAAAGTAATATTAAAAAAAAAAGGATAAAACATGAAATATTGTTTTCCAAGTACTAATTTAATCAAGAAATATGTTTAAAAATTAAATTATCAAAACGAACTTGCTAGACAGAGACATCAACATAAGCAGACTTTTCACGTCAAAGCCTGAAACCTCATGATTTAGGATATCATAAATATTTTAATTTTATATTGTTTGTATTTGTGTTTTTATAAAGCACTGTAATCGTAATATTAGACCTTTTAGCAAGCTATTTTTATTGCTGGTAAGAACTGCCATTAGTTAATTTTTAATTAATTAATTTAATATTTATAATTATATTCATTATATTCACGGTCATAATGGATGTAATTTTTTTTTCATTCTTTAAACCATGAAATTTTATTTGAGTCGTATGAATATGAACGATAATGAATAGGTCCAGAATATCAACTGTACTACTCTTTTAAGAGGGAAGTAAAAATACGTAAGGAAACTTATTTATGTTTTGGACCATGTTAATGTATTTTAAACTGGTAGTGGTTGTTTAAAATTTTGTTTTTATAAGGTAAAAAAGCTGATAAAGGAAAACATTTATTTATTATGTGAAACGTGGTTTAAACTAGGTCATTATGTATCATTTTCTGGCTACAACGTGGTCAGAAGAGATCGCGTTGATGGCAAAGGCGGAGTAGCGATTTTGCTAAAAAATAATATCCAATTTTCAGAGTTTTCAGGTCCACACTTCAATAATACAATGTTTGTAGCAGTTAAGGTTCCTTTAAGTAATGGTTCATTTTTGTCTCTTATTTCACTGTATATAAAACCACAATCCAAAATATCAACTTTAAACTGGAATAGATTTTTTTCGATCTTTACTAATCCTTTTATAATATGTGGAGATTTTAACGCACATCACATGGCCTGGGGCAGTCACGTAAATGATGCTGCAGGTAATTCTTTACTAGAAGCAATAAATGATAGCAATTTAATATTTCTCAACAACGGCTCATTCACACGGATTAATTCATCAGTTGGACATAACTCTGCAATAGATCTGTCTTTGACGGCCCCTTGCCTGCAGGATGTGTTGGAGTGGAATATTTTGGAGGATTTATTTGGTTCAGATCACTTGCCAATTATTATTTCATGTCAACTAACACCCAGACTTGCTACCACTAATAGTCATAGAAAGTGGAACTTAAAAAAAGCCAATTGGGACTTATTTTTTGTTGAAGCTATTTTAAATTTTTCAGGACAAAGAAATATAAATTACGAACCATTTAGTAAAATTTTAAATAACATATTAGAAAAAACAATACCAAATATGTCACAGAATCGTAAAAAAAATAGTAGTGGTAAGTCGTGGTGGAATCAGAAGTGCGACAAGGTTGTAGACGAGAGGAAAAAATGTTTTAAATTGTATAAGTCAAATCCTAATATGCACAACTTAATTCAATATAAAAAAGCAGATGCCTTAGCGAAAAAAACAATTAAAGAATTAAAAAAAGAAAACTGGAAATCTTTTTGTTTATCGCTAAACCAAAATTCTTCTATTAAAACAGTCTGGACTAAAGTAAACAGCTTTAAGAATAGGAAAAAAGAAGAAGAAAAAGACTTCCAATTTTGGCAGATGATCGATGGGTTGAGGAATTTCACGACAAATTAGCCCCACCATATGCAATTTTTCAACCAATGAGTCTTTTCAACCACAATACTAATAAGAATTATTTTTTGGAAAAATCTATAAACTTGAACGAACTTACGAGGGCTTTAAAACAAAACAATAACTCTGCACCTGGCTTGGATCAACTTCATTACTCCATGTTATATAAACTGCCAGACGTCGCCAAAACATTATTGCTCCAAATATTCAATGACATACTTGAAGGAAAGCATCCTATCCCAAAGGAATGGAGAGAATATATCGTGGTTCCTATCAATAAACCACACAAACCAGCAAGTCTGTCGACATCCTATAGATCTATTGCCTTAGCATCCTGTGTTCTTAAAACATATGAAAGGGTTATTAAAAATAGATTGGAATTTTGGATGATGAAAAATTATTTGTTCCCAAAGACTCAACATGGATTTAGAAGAGGAACGTCTACCCAGGAAGTCATTGCTGAATTGGTAACAGATATACAATTAGGATTCACGAAGAACCAGTCCACCTCGGCTATCTGTTTGGATATGCAGGGAGCTGACGTCAATGTTGTATACAATATTCTTGTCGAAAAAATGGATAAAATTGGAATCCCTTTAAAAATAGTAAAAAACTTATACGACATTTATCACAGGCGACAGATATCAATACGAACATACCTGCAAATCCTTTCTTATTCCACACTGAATATTTATTGGAAAATAGTAAACAAGGCCAGCAAAACAATTTTTGTAATATTTGACTACTACATAATCATTTGTCCGCCGAAAACCAGGATGATTTGAAACTTACATTCCATGTTCTGCCACTTTTTTTTATTTCTTTTTTTGCGGAAATTGTCAAGTCAAATCTTGGCTGCCCTACATTTAATACATCCCTTTGATCTTGTTCCTTCAATCGATTAAATGGAGTTTCCAACAAAATGAAAATTTCAATATCTCAAATATTTCTTGTAGTAACAAACTTGACCTATTTTTTCCAAAATCTAAAATTTAATATTTTTACGAAAAAAACACTTTTCCTAAAAGCTCTTATCAAGAGAAACACGTGGAAAAAAGAATTACTAAAATCCGTCAAGAAATAACAGAATTTATTCAATTTTGAAATTTAAATTAGAAAATACATTAAAAGGGCCGCAATACAATTTCGAAAGGGACTACACAGAGACAGATTCTTTGAAAATTTGAAAGAGATATCTCAATTCCTGAGGGAATAATCGACAAAAGAAAGTTCAATTTTGAGATCATTCGATATCCACAAGAACGCCACGTCGATATCTCCGAAACTAATAATTTTTTTGAAAAAAGTCACTTTTGATAAAACGTTCCAAACGACAAAAACTACCTGATTACAAAAAAAAATTATTTTTTCAAATATCGAAACGGGATCTTCTAATAAAAAGAAGCATTTTTTGTAATAGAACATTATGCGAAAAAATCAAAGGAAAACAAGGAAACAAGCATAGCACCAGGTCCTGCAGGAAAATTCCCATATTTAAGAAACCGCTTGTAGGAAAAATCCCAATCTTTTACAGATTAATTATTTAACTAAAATACAACGTTTAAAACGACTTTCAATGCCATACGAATTTTTTCTTGAAAAAATAAAAAAGTTATCAGAAAATTATGAAACCTGGCCAAAACACAGATAAAGTAATTCCCATTACGGGAAAAACACAGGAATGAAAAAATACTCAAAAACATTCCATATTCTGCCACTTTTTTTTATTTCTTTTTTGCAGAAATTGTCAAGTTAAACCTTGGCTGCCCTACATTTAATACGTTTCTCTGATCTTGTTCCTTCCATCGATTAAATGGAGTTTCCAACAAAATGCAAACCACATCCGTGATCGGATTCATTTTAAAGCTTAAATATTATAGTCAACTAATAATGTACATTAATAAACCTGACCCCAAATAGAGTTGTAACAATACCATAAATAAATAACAACACACAAAACAGTCAAGAAAACTGCAAAGGCACTCACCGGTTGCAGTGAAATTCGCGAAAATAAAAGTAAACAACCTCCCTAACCTGAAAAACACGTGGGTGTAGTGTACTGCCGCAGTAATTCATCGAGAGCATTGTATGGAGCTGGTTAACATTATTTTTCGATGCGCTCGACGTCATCGCGTACGCGTTGTCATGGCAACATAGTAGGAAAGTCGTAAGTTAAACATAGCACCTCCAGCAAAGTCGAAGTGGTTTGCGCCACTGTTATAGCTGTAATAATAAAGTTCGATTGAAAGTTTTAAAAAGACATGCCGCCAACGGTCGAGTAAAATATTTGTTCGAGATGTACAACTTATTTTTTGCCAATTAGGTGAATAAATGGATGTAAAAGCTAAAATTTTAAGAGATATATAATAAATGTAGTTAGATGTTTGCTTGTTTATTTTTCTTGGTGAAATAGCACTTCATCTACTTCATCTGAATAGCCGCTACTGACTTTGTGTGGCACCAAGAAATTCTTTAAATGCTCAGGAATATATCGTCGTATATTCCGTTTACCAACCTTATCGGCCAAAACTTTATTTTTATGCATGACAATGCGCGACCCCAAGTTGCATGTATTGTAACTGAGTATTTGGATAATAAAATAATAATATAAAACGTCTACCATGACCTGCGGGAAGCCCCGACTTAAACCCAATAAAACATTTATGAGACTAATTAGGGCAATGCTTAACAAAACGACCTCGTGTGCTACAGAATTTAGAAGAACTTGGCATGGCGCCTGTAGAAGAGTGGAACAATATCCTACAAGAGACTATTGCACGATTAATAAGAAGTATGTCAAGGCGCGTAGAATTAGTAATTAGAGTTAGAGGTGGAAATACCAGATACTAGTTATTTATTTTTTAGTCCTAAGCTGGGATTTGTTATTAATCCTTATTTATTTACTTTTATATAAAACGTTACATTTTTTTACAAAACTTTGTTTTACTTAAGAGACCTATATTTTATTAAACTCAAACTCTGACCATATTACGTTTTATTACTTTTCTAAAGTTAGGTTATTCTACAGGGCGTTTCAAAAAGTTGCAAAGAAACATTGTTTCGTATTACACTCTGTATATAAAAACAATGAAACAATTTTACAAAAACTGAATTGCGGAATTACTGTCTATGAAATTTCCTTTCGACTGATGTAAAGCGCAACAACATGCGATAAGCCGTTCAAAAAATATAGTCCTTTAAATTATACCTAAATATTTAGCTCGTGACTTTGTTTGCATGCTAGTGTATTTGACATATAGCACTTCTCAAAATAAGAAAACAGTTTTATGTGAATCGATGGGCAAGTTGCTACAGTAGCCAAAAACAATGATGTCATGTTCAAATTATTTTTTTGGAAAGTACTATAAGTTAAATATCTTGTTTTCTCCTTGTATTTTATATAAGATTTAAATTAAGTTTAACATCCTGTATTTCTGATACTAGTCATAGGATTGACTTTTACCCCGGAAGACTTTTCATCAGGAGGCCGAGATCAATATCATACTAAAATTCCATGAAATATGACCAGAAATCAATAAGATAAGTAAGCGGTTCTTTCGTGATATTTTTTATTAGATTGAAATCATTCATGGCCAGAATGTTGAATGAATTCAATGAAATTAAATGTTTGTGCAATAACAAGACTTTTTTTTTAAAAATCCAACTATATATTTTTAAATCTTTCTTTTACTTATTAACTATTTATAGAGGTAATGATAATAATATAATACAGTAGGATTTAGTTTATTTTAAATAAAATTATGATATTTTCTATCAGTTTTTTAAAGAACATGTCAATATTTTTAATTTTTCATAAACATTTTGGGATTTTTCTAGCAGTGTTTAATACTCACATTTGTAAGTTGTCCATACCCTTCTGGATAATAAGTTTCACAATAAAACTTATTCGATGGCCAAAGTTCTGCTTTATCAGGATTGCGATCTCCATGCCTAAAAAGCTAGAAGGAAAAAGCATTTTAGCCCACTTTCTTTAATTCAAATGGTTTCTTCGACCCTACGTATTATTTTACTATGTACACCGAACACTGCCGAGTTCGTGATGTTTAAATAACTTTATTCCAGGAATTTTTTTTTGTGTTAATAAGTAAAGTATATCCCCATATGAAGGGGGTGAGAGAGAAAAGAAAGGACAATAAAAAAATATCAAGAGAGAGAGAGAGAGAGATGTATGGATTTTTGACACATCAACCTCTTGGGTTTTTTAGTGTCATAGAATGTTTTATATTTTATTTATTAGGTCTGCTTGTGATAAAAGGTTTGTAATTTTTTTTGTGTTCTTATACTGTAGTGTTTCGTGTATGTTATCAATTATGTTAAGGTCTTGCCTGATTCTTGCGTATTTAGTGCATGTTGTTAGAATGTGTTTGACAGATAATGTTGTGTTACATTCAGTACATTGAGGGGGGTTGTCATTCTTTAATAGATATTCGTGAGTTATTTTTGTATGTCCTATTCTTAATCTTGTCATTATGGATAATTCTTTTTGAGGAATATTATTTAAGTTTTCTCTCTGATAATATGTTTCTTTTAAGTCATGAAGCTTATTATTGTCTTCTATAAAGTCCCAATTTAATTGGGTTAGGTTTCTGAATGTAGCTTTGGTCTCCGCCCTTAGATCTTCCTTCCAGTAAGTGAAATCAAAGGTGTTTAATGAATCAGATGATTTTTTGGCTAGTTCATCTGCTTTTTCATTTCCTGATATTTTACTGTGTGATGGTATCCATATGAATGTTATAGATTTGTTCTGCCCAAGGATATGTTCAACTTTATTTTGTATCTCTACGCCTAAAGGATGTTTGGTTGAAAGGATTTGATAGTTATTAATAAGTTCATGGAGTCTGTTGCAATGACCCATTTATTATAAATATTAGTGGTAACGTAATCTATTGCTTTTGTAATAGCTAGTAGTTCTGCTGTGAGCATTCCAGTTGTTAATGGTAATTTAAAAGTTTGATTTATGGAGTTGCTTGTGAAGGCCGCTCCCGTATTGGTTTTAGATTTGGTTCCGTCAGTGTAGATGAATTTATGTTTTTTGTATTTAGTATTTTCAATTTCAAGGAATAGCTTATTTATTTGTAGTAGACTAGATATTTTTTTTTTGATATTTTTGTCATACTCAGGTCTATGTGGATAGGTGTTATAATACACGGTGGGTATGTATGTTAATTTACATAATGTACAGAATTTGGTGTTAATTGAAGTCTTTGGTTAATATTTTGCATATATATGACAAGATCCTTTGTATTTTATGTTATTAATATTTAATGCTTGATTTGTAATGAAAAAATGTTTGTAGTGTGATAGATTTTGTTTAAATTTAAGGTCATTGGCGTATTTGGTTAGAAGCATTTCTCGTCTAATAGACAGACTTGGGCACTCAGCTTCGCAATAGAGGCTGTGTGTGGGGTAGTGTGGAATGCGCCCATTGCCATTCTGAGCCCTCTATTGTCTATGGGATCAAGTTTTTTAATATATGAGGGAGGTGTTGTTATATAACATCGGCTACCATAGTCTATTTTTGATAGTATAATTGCTTTATATATGTTTAATATACTAGTTCGATGTGTCCCCCAGCTGATGTGGGATAACATCTTCAAGACATTCATATCTTGTGTACATTTGGATCCTATGTCCATGATATGTGGATTCCAGCTTAATTTGGAATCAAATATCACGCCCAAAAACTTATGATTATCTTTTAGTGGTATTCCAGTGCCATTGATGTTAGTAATGCATAAGCGGGGACAGTTTCTTTGTCTGCAGAAATGTACGCATGTCGACTTTTCTGGGGAGAAGGAGAGACCATGGTTGGTTGCCCATGTTGGTAATATGTCGAGGCAGTTTTGTAAAATTCTTTCGCTTCTCTTGTATGTTTTGTCTGAGTGGTATATGACAATATCATCTGCAAATAATTGTATTTTAAGCTCATCTGGAACGAATTGTATTATAGAGTTCATAGCTATAACAAAAACATAACAAAAGTGTAGGGCTAATGGAAGAACCCTGAGGAACTCTATTTGGTTGTAAGTATGTTGTTTATAATGTATTATTTATTTCAACCATAATTTTTCTGTTGTTTAGGAATGAGAAGATGAATTTCAGTAGATTCTATTTTATGTTCCAGTCTTTTAGCATGTTAATATTTGAGGATCTTTTAACGGTATTAAAGGCTTTGGTCAGGTCGAGAAACACAGCGGTAGTGTGTTTGTTATTATTGAAACTTTCGTTGATGTCAGTTTCGAGTCTATTATGTGGTCTATTGTTGAGTAGCCTTTTTGAAATCCGAGTTGATATTTATTTATTAGATTGTTTTTTGATAAAAAGTATGTTAGACGATTATTGATTATCCGTTCTAGGAGCTTACATAGATGACTTGTTACGGCTATAGGTCTGTAGTTGCTCGTTGAATATCTGGATTTTTGAGGTTTGTGAATAGGTATTATGATTGAGGTGTTCCAAGTTTCTGGAATATGCCCGGTCCCCCATATCATATTAAAGATTCTGAGTAGTTGGTTTAGCCCATCTATATGAGTTACTTTTATTCCTTCTCCTCCCGGGGTTGTATCTTTACATTTATCAATTGCAGATGAGAGTTCTCTGTAGGTAAGAGGTAGGTTATAGGATATGTTTTCTTGTTTTTCATTAGGAATTGTAACTGTTTCATCTACATATTTACTGAATGACTCATGAAAATATTTTGCAAAAGCTTCCGTTAGTTGATGGTTGTCGCATGCAAAGTTTTTAACAGTATCTAAAGATTTTTACATCTATGAAACATATAAGCGACTGTCAACTATTTTAGAAGTACCTAGATCGTTTGTCGTTATGATGTGATCGTAAACAATTAGGATTAAATATAAATAAATGTTACGTTTTCTCATATACTCGAAAGATCCGATTCGTTCTTGTTATAATATTTTCGAGACGGGTTTTGATCCTTGTAGACTCTCAGGGACCTTGGTGTAACCTTTGATGGTAAGTTATTATTATTTTTAAAATATTATTTGCAATGGAAACAGAGCAATGGGAATCATCAACTGTAACGTTCAATAATATTAAAGTTCTAAAAATTGTTTTTTTTTGCCTATAAACACAAAAAATTTGAATATATTATTATGCTGTGCATATACTTAGCATTGTTGTTTTTTAATACCGATAATGTTCATCTACAAAAATACATTTGTTACAAGGTGTTTTTTTTTAAATAGATTCGTTTAGTTTTTGAAATCTACATGGAATGCTTTATCAGTGCTGTTTTTGCACAAAATTTTACGTGGTGAGGTTAATTGTCTTTCCTCTCCTTGAACAACTGATTTTTTTAGAATAACTCCAGAAATAACATAATGATTTATTATTGTCTGCAAGCGAACATTAATATATACAAAGGTCTATCATTATACTCAGTAATGATATTAATATAATTTTAACTTATAGTGATATTTTTTACTGTAGCTCTCGGCAGGTAGCAGGAACAAATATATAGTACATTAGCTCCTTTTCTTCTACGAGCAGGAGGAAAGTAATACACCCATTTCAGTGTGAAAAATATCACTTTTTGCACGCTCGTAATAAAAATGTTTTATGATATTCATGTATTTGTTATGGGAAAAAAGAGGAAGAGAAGAAGAGGAGGGATAGTGAAAGGTATATGGCTGTGGAAAATAAGATTGTTGGGAAAAGCAGTGGAAATATTTGCGGTCAAGGGCGGATCCAAGGGGGGGTGATGGGATTGATTACCCCCCCCCCTCCTAAGGGCAAGAAAAAATCAATAAAATTCCTCACCTGGTTTTTCAGCGCCCGGTGGTTATTTTTTATACTTATCAAGATAAAATAAATATCAATATGACGTTACCACCTCTATGTGTAATTTAGCGTCGGCTTGCTTGATGCCTGTGTCATTCACGAACCACGCCAACTCGGTCGTTCGACTCTATAACGTTGTTGCGTACATAAGAACCGAATCTCTCGAACTTATTTTATTATTAGTTTAGTATAATTTTTAGCTTATATTGGTTAGTCGAGTGAGTGGATTGGTGGTTGTGAAATAATTGATTAAGACTAATTTATATTTTTTTTCCAGTATACAAGGTAAACGAGGTACGCATTTTAAGAATCTATTTATAAATCAGTAACAGGGGTCAGGGGTCTATTGTACTAATCTGAATTGTGTTTAAGTTGGTAAAGTTCGCGCCCCGCATTCTAGAATAAGCCGTATACGTCATACTTACTTGATCACCTGACTTTAGGACTGGGAACGTGGGGCATCAAATAGTCACTAATTAAGCCAGTAATGTGCAAAAAATTATGAAAAAAATTGTGTTGTAAAATGTTTTATTAACATTTTTGACTGTTTTATAAAATTATCCAAAGGTGGGGTGGATCACCCGAAAAAACTTTTACAGGGTTTTTAAATCCCAGATGTAAGTATCTATTATGCTTTTCTGGATATACGAGGATTTATGTGGATTTTTATTAAAATTTTGGGAATTAGAGACATCCTCGGATAATTATACAGATTTTAACTGATATATGAATATCTGTGGAGTTGTTCGTGTATTTATGGAATTTGCTGTATTTATCAAGATTTTTGACTTCTCTTTTATCACTTATCCGGAATTGGAATGTAGTTACTCGTTTGTGTGTTCTCTGATACATTTTTGTTACATTATTGAATGAATATATTTAGTATCAAAATAGATTGAGGTGCTTTAACACTAAAGAATTATTTTATTATTTAAGTAAGCCGAAAAATATACAGATTTAATGCCGCGGGGGTAACATATATGGAGTGGACAACCCCTCCCAAGCAACTCCTCTGGATCCGCCCTTGTTTGGGGTTAGGATTGTATAGGAATTTCGGGTTTAGGAATAATGTATGTTAAAAGTGGGACAAAACAGGATAAAAAAAGACAAGGAAGAAAATGGGATGCTTTCAAGTAAGTTTGGAAAGGAAGGGAGAAAAGGGAACACCTAAGTCCTTGTTAATTTTACACCTGCTTGGACCTATTTAACAGAAAAAGTGATCAAGATATTTGCTTGATGTTCTGTTACAACGAACCAGAACTTATAGGATGCCGACTAGTCCTTCAAGCGTAGAGTGACCTGCTTTTATGCCCAAAAGGTAATTCTGGTTACCCAAATGTTCTTAAATAAAAAACGGGAAAATATTATGGTAAATAAAACACCGGGATGAGATAATCTTTCATAAAACGTTCGCTAAAGTCCAACAATCTAAGCTTTCATGTATTGTTCGTTAAAGTCCAACAAATCAAGAAGTGAAAACAGCTTTATGGATTTGAAACAAGTGCGCTAGTTATAAATCAAAGTGAGTGAGCAATAATAATAGTAAGCCTAGTGAACTCTAATCTTTAACTTAATTTAATACTTTCAAAGAAGTTACGTTATGTACTCCTTAATAGAGGAAATGACGTTGCCCAACGACCTAGTGTTTGCAATTGAGTGTGCTAGAAAAACCTTTAATATTTCAATGAACCGTAAACATTACCATTACATTGTGACGCATAATTAACATTAAAACTAATGTGAAAAAGGGCGTAATTTTTGCTCGTCTAGAAGCTATTCATTCTTAAATTATATACCGAGTATAATATTTACTATAGTGCCTCAGAACAACTAAAATCAGCCGAAAAATTCTATATGTCGAATATATTCATAGTTCGTTTGAGAATTAAAGCCTTAATATTTGCAAATGGTGATAAAAATAACTTGGACAATTAAGGTGGCTCCCAAGACAATACATCTACTCAAATAAAAGCGTGTTTCCGCAATCTGCAGTGACTTAGGCTATTGATAAAGGAGTACTTGATAGCTCAGAGGGTGTCAGATGATCAGGGGCAACTGGTGTCACAGGCAAGCCTCAACTAGGTGAGTGGGTGCTAGCGTTCCTCTCCAGAGTTTCCAGAGTAGAGACTAATGGTGAGAGTGTGTGTAGTCCCGTAGAAAAAAAGGCCTATAACAAGCGAAACTTAAGAACATCTAATTGCTGATATAATCAAAGGTATGTATGATTTTAATTTAGCTTTATGACTTAAAATTGCAGGAGTGTCCAAAATATTTTTAAAAACTATCTTGTCCTGGGTTAAGTGTAAGAATAGCTTTAGTGCTAAACTTCGCCCTAGCCAAGTTGGCTTATGTATTTTATAAACACATTATTTTATTGTATTCTACTGCTTAAATTTAATAATAGACAATTATTATTATAACTATTATTAAAATGATTATAAATAGGACATACTAATGAGATTTCTTTTTAAATGAAAATCAGAACTCAAGCTTAATTTGCTAAAAATAACTTTATTGATATATCAGCACAATGCTTATGGTTCAAAGAAACTTTGCAACAAACTATAAAGGCGAAAAACTACACTTCTTGTAGAAAAACTGGCAAAAAAGCCAAGGAAATCACTTTTCAACCACACTGCAGAATGATTTCCTACATTAAGAAAGATATAATATTTCTTAAATTTCTATATTCCTAATTTTGACATAAATTTTACTTCATTTTTATAAACAATTAATAATAAATTATAATAATTTAAATCAAAATTTCTAATTTCTTTTGAAATTGTTCAGAGAAAATACCAAAGAAATTTCAGGAGTCTAACAGTTATTTTATTAAAAAAAATCTTGGCAGGTATTTATTATAAACATTAACCTAACTTTTTATTTGTTATTGATTTTCTATAAATGCTAAAGTTTTTTCTAGGTATTCTCTTATTGAAAGTAAATTAAAATAAACATAATTTAGAAAATATTAGAGGGATCAATCCAAATTTGATACAGAGTGCATCAAAATTATTTTTGATAACGTTATTTAGCACATCAAATCATTCTTATTACTAAAGTCAACGCAATACCTCAACAAAAAGCAGTTAAATTTATACATAAACATTAAATATTTGGAGAGGACGCATCAACAAATTGGAGATGCTATTATTCATTTGATATTTAAATTTGTTTTCTTAGAATATTGAATTTACTCGATTTGCTTAAATACTAACTAGAATATTCATTTAAGCGCCTAACAAGGTATTTCTTTGTTTCCAGATTTCCATTTCATTTAAACAAGGTATATATAGGCTACATTTTCACATTAGTATGATAAATAGCCGTAGCTATGTACATAGCATGCAATGTAATGCTCAAGTTCATCCATCCATAATGTATTATGATATTAGTTCTGATTGTTACCTTAATGCCCAATAAATGATTGTTGAATTGATCTGTTGGACTGTAATGCTAACTAAATAAATTACTATGAATAGACAGCGCTTTTTTATCATATTAGTTAACGTGATTTTCAGTACTTCTTTATTTAACTAAATAAAAGGATGAAATAAAGAAAAAAAAACAAAAAGGTAAAAAATAATATTATATTCCACGACCTTGGAAATTCGACTTTATAAAATCGGAATGAAGCTAACGAAAACTGTAAATAAACATTATGTTCAGATATTTAGCTATTAACTAGGACCAAGCGGACTTCGACTATATAGAGTCACATTTCCCACCTGGAATAAAATATATTTCTTATTTTTAGCTTTTTATGTTTTTTTTTTTAATATTTCAAGATGATTTAACAGTAGGTAGCGTGATCCGTCGTCAGAATCAAGAAATTTTTGAAGGGCATACTAGAACCTCTGCAACAATCTCTCTGCAAGAGTACCCAAACATTGGACGGACCAACCGCTAACGACTCCCCAAACAGACCTCCGCCGGAAGAAAGTAGACATAAGTAGAGTCTAGAGATAAGATGCAACCTTGCCCCTTTTTCATACAAAGTACAGGAAATATCGTGTTTTGAAGTAGAATTTAATTAATAATACAAAAAAAATATATCTTCACTATTTCCTAGTTAACTCAACCTGTTAAGTGATATATTTTATTGTAGGCCTGATTGATATAAATACAAATAAATATAAACTCCAGTAATCGCATTGGGTTAGATTCTCGGTTAAATGTAATTTAAAAGTAAAATTACGCGCCAGCGTTAAAATTTTATTCAGGGTTAGTATATTTTTATATTTTTATTTTAAACCTAAATATCTGTTTAACCTTAAAATAAAAATTCACAGACAATAGTTGCAAATAAGCATAGCCAAGGAGATGGCGCAAAAAAGTAGTGGGAATATATAAATCGGATTTAGAAGTTTATTCATAGTGACATTAGTTGTTGTTATGT